>OY882879.1:30227676-30570176 GCA_963693515.1 Pipistrellus nathusii | reverse complement strand
AAACATAAGGCTATATCTTTAACAAGATAACATGATCCTTTATATTTGCTGTTCTCCAGAAGCATGGTTGGTAATTATGAATTCTTCCATGCCACAGCATTGGATTGTTATATGATAACTCACCAAAAATGTACTGTACACTATAAATTTTTTGGCAACATCAGAAAGGACCAGAAAGAATCATGTCTAAGGGGCTACTCTGATTTTATTTAACTTGAGAGAGAGAGGAATGGAGAGGGAGAAACATTGATTTTTTGTTCCACTTATTTATGCATTTATTGGTTGATTCTTGTATGTAACCTTAGCATACGGAGAGGAGGCTCTAACCAACTAAGCAACCTTGCCAGGGCCATATAATTGACTCTTGAACAAGATGGGCTTAGGGGCACTGACACCTGCGCAGTTGAAAATCCATGTATAACTTTTGACTCCAGAGAAACTTAACTACAGTCCTCCCTTGGTATTTGTGGGAGATTCATTCCAGGAACCCTGCTCAAGTTACTTATATTAAATGGTTTAAAACAATGTGTTCAGTCAGCACTCCACACTTGCAAATTTTCAACTGCTATTGAAAATAATTTGATAGTAGTTGGTTAAATATGTGGAGGCAAAAATCAGGGATACAGAGAGCCCTGCACAGTTCAAACCGTGTTGTTTAAGGGTTAACTGTACTTCCACTTACCCTAATAAAACAGAGCAGCTGGTCTTAGTCGTTAACCAGGAACACTGTATTATATTGAACTCACATCAAATGTGACTAATTTTCCCAGACGTGCATTCGTTTTTTAAATTTATGTCCTGCATCCTTGATTAGGTAGTATGACAAAATAAAATGAAAGCAGTAACACAGTAGGAGGGAGACAAAATCTAGGGCAGGAGAACAACCACAGGTAGACTTGGCTTCCCTGAGAATTTGTCCTGGAGTCCGTTCTCCTAAACTGTTCTACTATTCACAGCTAAACCTGAATAAGTCCTAAAAGTTATGACATTCTTTTCAATATCTCCCAATGAGTAAATAAGATACTGGGAGTAGAAAGTCAGGGCTCAGAGTCTTATTGTTAACATGTGTCTTTTCTAAGATAGTTATTTCAAAGTCAGGGCTCACCTGTAACTTTTCTGAGATACTGCACTAGAGTAATGAATTATCTTTCTTATTTTTAAATTTTTGTGAACATTTTTGGCTAAAAAAGTGTTTTGATTTCATACTGCCCAGGTCTGTATGTATCATATTTATGCATTTATATACAGGGGAAAGGCTAGTAAAGCTAAAACAAACAAACATTAAGAGCAAAACATATACAATGCAGGGAAACTAGCTGGACCAATTCCTTCTTTCTGGGTGGGAATGGAGGTGGGAAAAAAAGGAGAGTGATGATATTTTGGTATCAATAGCATTTTGTTTATTTGGAAGGGGAAACAGGAATCAAGGAAGGATAAAGCTATACTTACTAACGTGTTTCCCCGAAAATAAGACATCCTCCGAAAATAAGACCTACTTACAGGTTTTCTTCTGAGTGAAATATAAGGCATCCCCTGAAAATAAGGCCCCTCCAGGCTAACCATGAGAGATTTGGTCCACTGATTCTGAAAGAAATGGAGTCACAAGAAATTCACCAGGAAATTCAGGAATTGGATTGTTATGAAGATGTTCCAGAAGATGATGACATGATTGTCATTGAATAAATGAGTAAATTCTTGATACTGTAGGATTCACAATTTGTCTGGTTTGTGTTGACAACTACCCTACTACCGAACTGTATACAGGTAATAAATTTTCTTTATTTTCATTTAACAATAAATGTGTACCGTATTCTTCTTCATGGAAAAATAAGACATCCCCTGAAAATAAGACCTAGCGCATCTTTGGGAGCAAAAATTAATATAGGACACTGTCTTATTTTCAGGGAAACAGGAAATCAGGCAACTTGTAACTTTTATTGATGCCACTGTACCCAGATTCCTGATATACTAGTCTCTTCACTATTACTATCTTACCTAATAATAGACAAACATGTAAATTGACCATACCTTCGCTATGCCCATAGCCAATAGAGTGACTATGCAAATTAACCTAAACAAGATAGTGGTTAATTTTGCATACATAGGCACCCAGCACCTGTGTCCTGGGAACATCCTGGCAACCAGGTCATTGTGAGGTAAGGCCTGGGCAGGAGCAGACCCCTGCCATTGATCACAGGGAGCAGGATCAGACCTCTTTGATCGATCACAGGGAGCCGGGCTCCACTCCTGCTCAAGGCCAAGGTGAAGGCTTTGAGCCTGGTGCAGGAGTGGACCCCCTGTGATGGATTGGACTCCACTCCTGCTCAAGGCCTGGAGCAGGAGCAGACCCCCTGCAATCTATCCCAGGGAGCTGGGGTTTACTCCTGCCCAAGGCCAAAATCCTCCGCTGGAGACTTTCGGCCTGGTGCAGGAACAGACCCCCTTCAATCAATTGTAGGGAGCTGGGCTCCACTCTTGCCCAAGAGGCTTTTGCCCTGGGCAGGACTGGGCAGGGGTGGACCTGGTGATCAGAGGGAGCTGGAGGGGCCCTGCCCAGGCCTAAAGTTTCTGCCAGAGGCTTTAGGCCTGGGTGAGGCCTAGCCCCCAATTGGTGTGAACTATAGAGGAAACACCTTTTCTGACTGCACATTGGCTAAGCTTCCTGTATGCCACTGGTAATATTCTTAATAACTCGGGTAATAAGAATCCAAAAAGGTGATCTAGGGTTTTTCCACCACACTTCTGGAGAAAAAAACAAAGGTCTGTTGCTGGAGGGCTAAGAAATGTTATATCCTGCCCTAGCCGGTTTCACTCAGTGGATTATGCCTGGGCCTGCCAACTGCAGGGTCTGGGTTCAATTCTGATCAAGGGCATAGGTTGCAGGCTCCTCCCTGGCCAGGGCCCAGATCTGGGCTCATGCAGGAGGCAAACAATCAAAGTGTTCCTCTCACTTTGATGTTGCTCTCTGTCTTTCCCTTTCTCTTCCACATTCTCTAAAAGTCAGTAGAAACATATCCTCAGGTGAGGATAAAAGAAAGAAAGAAAGAAAGAAAGAAAGAAAGAAAGAAAGAAAGAAAGAAAGAAAGAAAGAAAGAAAGAAAGAAAGAAAGAAAGAAAGAAAGAAAGAAAGAAAGAAATGCATATTCTATGAAAGACACATCTTGAAAATGCTTAAAGAAGTTGTCATATTTTCTTGGTGAAGGGACTGGAGTTTGTATTGATGAGAACAGCTTGGTAGCTGTGCTGACTGGCAGTGGCTGCAGCAGTGGTGTGATGGGGCTGGTGCCTTCCCCTGATCAGCCAGGTTGCCTCCCATAAAGAGCTTAGGCCCACTGCCCACGGGGAGCGGGCCTAAGCTGACAGTAGGACATCCCCTGAGGGCTCCCAGTATGTGAGAGCGGGCAGGTTGGGCTGAGGGATTCCATCACCCCAAGTGCATGAATTTCGTGCACCAGGCCCCTAGTCCTATCTAATAAGAGTAATATGCAAATTGATCATATCTTCGCTACACCCACAAGCCACACCCACCAGCCACTCAGGAGCAAGTATGCAAATTAACTCAACCAAGATGGATGTGGCCATGAAGCAAGCATGAAGCTTGGGTTTCCCCAGCAATGGAGGAAGCCAAGCTTCCTGCACATCCTGGGCAGCCTAGGCCTCCCCTCAAGGCTACAAAGTTTCAGTTATAGAAGATAAATAAATCCCAGATACCAGGGCCTACGCTTTGGTCCCAGGGGGCGTGGCCAGACTGCAAACCACCACAGGCTCCTCGCCCAGGCTGCTCCACACCCCAAGGGAACTCCCACCCAGATCCAGGACACCCTTCAGGGCAAACCTGTAAGACCCCACCATGCATCAGGCCTCTATCATCACCCTACTTAATAAAAGAGTAATATGCAAATTAACCATCACTTTGCTCCACAAGCCACATCCAAAAGCCATGCCCACAAGCCAATTAGCATGTGTATGCAAATTAACCCCAACCAAGATGGCTGCGCTACAGAGGCTTGGGTTTCTCTGACAACGGAAGAAGGCAAGCTTTCTGCCTGCCCTATCAGGCCTAAGCCTTCACTCCAGGCTACAAAGTTTCAATTGTAGAAAGTAAATATATCCCAGATACCAAGGCCTCCACTTGGGTCGCTGTGGGGCATGGCCAGTCTGCAAACCAACACAGGCCCCTCACTCAGGCTGCCCCATACCCTAAGGGAACCCCCATTCTGATACTGGGTACCCTTCAGAGCAAACCAGCTGTCTCCCAACCATGCACCAGGCCTCTATCCTATCTAATAAAAGAGTAATATGAAGATTGACCATCATTCCAACACACAATATGGCTGCCACCATGTGGTCAAAGATCCTGCCCCTATGTTGACAGAAGATGGCCAGCAAGGGAAGGAAGTTGGGAGGGACCAGGCTTGCTAGGGAGGGCAGTTGGGGATGATCAAGCAAGTAGGGGAGGGCAGTTGGGAGGCACCAGCCCTGCAAGGGAGGTCAGTTGAGAGGGACCATGCTTACAAGGGAGGGCAGTTGAAGGCAATCAACCCTGCAGGGGAGAGCAGTTGGGAGTGACCAGGCTGGCAGAGGAAGGAAGTTGGGGGCAAACAGGCTAGCAGGGGAGCAGTTAGACATCAATCAGGCTGGTATGGGAGTGGTTAGGGGGTGATCAGGCTGGCAGGCAGAAGTGGTTAGGGGCAATCAGGAAGGCAGGCAGGCAAGCAGTTTGGAGCCAGCAGTCCTGGATTATGAGAGGGATATCTGACTACCGGTTTAGGCCCAATCTTAAATCTGGCCTAAATGGGCAATCAGACATCCCTCAAAGTGTCCCAGATTGGAGAGGGTGCAGTCTGGGCTGAGGGACACACACACACACTCTCGTACATGAATTTTGTGCATCAGGCCTCTAGTATCTAATAAAAAGAGTAATATGCAAATTGACCATCACTCCAACACACAAGATGGCTGCCCCCATGTGGTCAAAGATGGCTGCCCACATGAGGACAAAATACAGCTGCCAAAAGATGACCAATAGTGTAGGGCAGTTGTGAGCAATCAGGCCAGCAGGGGAGGCCAGTTGGGAGGGACCAAGCCTGCAAGGGAAGGCAGTTGAGGATGATCAAGCCTGCAGGGGAGGGCAGTTAAGGGTAACCAGGCCATCAGAGGAGGGAATTTGGGGGCGACTGGGCTTGCAGGGAAGGGCAGTCAGTGAAAACCCAGGCCTACAGGAGAGAGGAGTTGTGGGGTTGGGGGGCCATGCCTGAAGAAGAGGGCAGTTAGGGGTGACCAGGCCTGCAGGGGAGAGCAGTTAGGGGCAAACAGGCTGGCAGGGGAGCAGGTAGGCATCAATCAGGCTGGCAGGGGAGTGGTTAGTGTGTGATCAGGCTGGCAGGCAGAAGCAGTTAGGGGCAATCAGGAAGGCAGGCAGGCAGGCAAGCAGTTGGGAGCCAGTAGTCCTGGATTGTGAGAGGGTTGTCCGGCTGCCCATTTAGGCCCGATCCTCAAGGGGTCCCAGGTCGGAGAGAGTGCAATCTGGGCTGAGGAACACACACTCATGCACGAATTTCATGCATTCGGCCTCTAGTTTTTCATAAAATGCTGGCCTCACTCAGTGACTGCTATGAAAAAGATGGGATGATCAGAACCAGACAGACAGCTCATCATTGTTTTTGACTCGAACAGAGTAGGTGGCCAATTCTCTGGTAACCACATCCTAATAGGATTGAATAATTCATTTATTTTAAAAAGTTATATTCCTCTTCCCTAAAATGTAGTTTATCTTTTCTTAGATATTTTCAAAAGACAGTTTACTTCTAAACATGTGACTTCATTTGTATTTCTATTTAGCTGAGTCTCCTTAAGCTCTTTTCTCCTGCAGGTCCTACAATATTCTAATATAACTTGAAAAAAACATGCTTTGGGGAACCATTTTTAAAACTGGAAACAGCCCAAGCCCATCAGTAGATGAGTGAATAAAAAAGCTGTGATACATTTACACCATGGAACACTATACAGCAGTAAAAAAGGAGGATCTCTTACATTTGAGACAGCATGGAGGGACCTGGAGAGTATTATGCTAAGTAAAAGAAGTAAGTCAGAGAAAGACAAATATCATATGATCTCACTCATATGTGGAATCTAATAAACAAAATATACTGATGAACAAAATAGATCCAGAGACATAGAAGCATGGAACAGACTGTCAAATTTCAGAGGGAAGGTAGGGGTGGGTGCATAGGTGGGAAGAGATTAACTGAAGAACTTATATGCGTATGTGCATAACCCATGGACACAGACAATCTTAGGATGATGAAGGCCTTGGGTGGAAGTGGGGGCAGGCTAGAAGGGGGTCAATGGAGTAAGAAGGAGGCATATGTAGTACTTTCAACAATAAAGATCTTTTTGAAAAATGAAAACTTGGTCAGGAAAAGGCCCTGGCACTATTTTGATAAAAATAATAATAAACAAACAATATTCCAGTGCCCAAGATTAAGAAGCTCAGGTTGACAGAAATGCTCAAATAAACTCTGACAGACCAAAAATCAGTATATTAGAACTGTAAAGCATTGCAATTCATTTCAAAATATGAAATAATGATTGCTCCAGCCAAAATGTACCCCATTAATAAATTCCTATAGTATATTATCTCTAAGCAAGTTTCTCTTTTTTCCGCTCTATCTCTCTACACATATATACACACATACCTGTGTTTGCTGAAAACTAATGGTCATAGTCACAGGTTAGTTTCTACTGACTGAGAAAGCTTAATGTCATGGTTTTTATAACCAAGTTTCAGATCACAGTGGATATTCAGGGCCTTTTTACCCATATCTGAAGGTAAATATTTTTTTTCTAACTTTTCAAACTATATTCTTAAAGTATTATGTCTTCCTGTCTCTGAATTTTCTCAAATACAGGTAGCATATTTCAATGAAGATTTCTACTTTATTTCTGAAACTACCTTTCATCTGATTCTCACATAATCTGAATTGATTTATTTGAAAGCTAAGTAATCAGACATTCAGAGGTAAGAATTGTTTTAGGAAAAGAACAGTGAAAATAGATTTAACAATTGAGTCAATGATCACAGAGATGCAAACGTTTATATGAAATTGAGCTGAGAAAAGTTCTAGGTTACTATGAATTTTTTTCAAGGACTTCTTATATCATACAGCAATACTATTTATTCCATGACAATTTTTTTTTTCTTGAAAGCAACATTGCATTTGTTGTCACCCATGTAAATTTCCAAAATTAGAAGAAATATGGTCAATAATGTAGCAAACATTTTGGCTCCACACTAAGCTGTACTTTCATTAAGAAACTAGTGGCCCAGTGCATGAAATTTGTGCACGGGTGGGGGTATCCCTCAGCCGGATCTGCACCCTTTCCAATATGGGACATCCCTCTCACAATCCTGGACCGCTGTCTCCTAACCGCTTACCTGCCTGCCTGCCTGATCACCCCTAACCACTCTAATTGCCGGTCTGCTCGCCCCCCAACTGCCCCCCACTGGCCTTCTTGCCCCCCCCTTGCTGGCATGCTTGCCCCCAACTTCCCTCCTTCCAGCCTGCTCACCCTCAACTGTGCCCCTCTGTTGGCCAGTGGGTATGGGTAGCAGCCATGTGAGCCTGATATGACACTAGGGCAGGGCTGGAGTGCAGGGAGGAGCTGGAGCTTTGTTGGGAGAGAAAGTTCACAGGGCTAAAGACTCCCTCTTCAAACACTGATCACTGGTCACGGTCTGGCCCCTAACTCCCTCCTCACGGAGTAAAGGATACCAGGTGAAGCCTCTTCCTGACTGTCCCCATAGATCCTGAGTCTGTGTGGGTAGTCTATGTGGCGCCCTGCTGGGCAGCACAGCCACAGCTGCAGCACTGAGGCCAGACTCTGGGCTCAGAACAGGGGTCCCCAGTGCCATATCCCCCTGATCTACAGCCCCCCTGATTTGCAGACCCCCCAATCACAGCCCATCATATAATAGCCCCCCTGGTCCATAGCCCCCCTGATCTTCAGGCCCCCCATCCTAAGCCCCCCTGATCTGCAGCCCGCTGTGCAGTGACTGGGCTCATTGTGAATGCATCATTATTCCAGGCCCAAGTGTGTGCTGGCACATGGGGGCTGGCAGCACTAGGAGCCTGTGGCTGCTCAGGTCCCTGCTGTTCAATGGTCACATTGCACAGACTGGGCTAATTTGCATATTTCTTTAATATATATATATATATATATATATATATATATATATATATATATATATATATATATATATATTATTTTATTTTTTTAATTTGGTCATGGATAAGATTTACTAGTCTGGCAATCTAACCAAGAGCAGATATTGTAAATAGCTAAATCAAGTTGGATTATTTGCTATGTTGGACCATTGAGAATAAATCTGAGATAGTAGAGTTCCAGGTCCCCATGACTATTGTATTTATTGTCTTCTTTGCCTCTGGAACAGTATTTGCCAAACTGATATTTACTGGCACTATGCTTAAGAGATATTACTCAAAGAATGTGGTCTCTGTTCAGCTATGGTTGCTACCTTCTAGTCATTCTATTCCACACTGGAAATTCACCATTCATACCAGCGTATTTAAATTTCTAAGAATTATTCCAGTAAAGAAATTCTTAGAAATTTAGGCTAGTGTTTGCCAAACTTATTTTAGCATAGAAGTAATATTCCCCAGTTTCAGGAAATGCTTCTGGCTGACTGAACTCAGCTGCCAGCACTCTCCTGAAATTGCCATTTGCTGGAGAGTACTGCCTTTCCCCAGATCATAACCCCTTCCCTGGGTCTGCATACATTGAAGGACTGGTCAAAGCAGAAATAGAAAGCTTTGATAGCTCATCACAACGTGGGACAACTCTAAAGGAATATCCCAGTTTGAGAGCTCACTCTGGGGTTGGCTGAGGTCTTTGTTGAGGGTGTTTCATAGCCCAACTTCTCTTTATTGTCCATTGTTGTTTTCTTCCCTTAAAAAAATTCTTCTCTTCTTTGCTCTTCTTTTGCACAGTTGTTGATCCTGAGAGCAGTGACTAATGAACTTCCTGAATACCTATCTCTAGCTGAGAGTTGTCTTTTGGAAAAACCTAACCTACAAAACATTTTAGGACACTTAGGTCTAATGAAGACTCTTGATGCCAGGAAAGAGGGAATGTACTCCAAATCATGTGTGGAAAGAAAACATTCCACATTTGGAAAGAAGGTTTATAGCAAACATGAGTGAATGATGAATCTCCACTTTATTTTAATAAGCCCAGGATTGGAGTGCCATCTGAGGAATGATAGGCTATATGAGAAATCTATAAAGACAGTTTGTTTTGAAGGAACAAATAATCTTTCCACCTCAAAGAGATAAAAGTTTAAGAAGCTAATATAAAATCACAAGTTTCCATCATTATCATCTGAATGACTGGCTTCCTTGCTGGTTTTACTTCCTCCAATCCTACCCTACTTCTATCCATTCACCCCTAGCAGCTGGAGTAATGCTTTTAAAATATAAATATGATCATATCAATCCCTAATTAAAATCCTTCAAGTGCATTCATTGCTCTCAAATTTCTTAGCCTGACATATAAGACCCTTTATGATTTACTCTTGAATCACTTCTGGCTCAGTACTCCATATTCCAACTCTACTGAATTTCTTTTGGTTCTGTGAAATTGGCATGCTCTAAAATGACTCTGATATTCTGCAAATACTAAAATACTATTACCTTGTCCCAGACAGCCCTTCAAAAATCACATTCACTCATTATTAGATTGTACCTTAAGTGTCATCTCCTTCAGAAAGCTTTCCATGGCCACCCCTATCAAGTCAGGGTTTCATTCCCATGTCATATATTTCCACATCACTCCATACTTCACCCAATTTAGCACATAGCATAATGTAGCTGACTGTTTAATAATATGCCCCTCCTTCCAAGAAGCTATAAGATTATCAGCAACTATATCTTACTCATGGTGCCTATTTAACTGTGATTAGCAAATGAGTACTCAATAAATGTGAATTAAATATATGAATAAATACCTAGCTCCCTAACATTTCTTGATCCTAAAATGGTAATGCAGAGGTTGCGACAAAGGTCAAATCAATGTCCAAATCCTATCTCTTAATAACAGTAATGTTTTGAGGCTATAATAAACTAATACCTTTCTTCTCTAGTCATTCTTGGCTTAATAATCAATGCTTCAGATCAACTAAAGTACTGATGTGTGTGTATGTGTACCTATAGGTGTATATATGTATTTATACACCATCTATGTGAAATACAATATATTATGCGCTAGGTATATATTAGATATAATTTTTGATTCTAGGATAGTTGCAATTTTGTTGAGAACAAAACTAGAGATTATAAAGCACTAAAATTTTTGGTTTAGATCAGCAGTTTCTGAACTGGTTATAATGAAAAGCTGTAAAGTACATGACTTATAATTTAGTTCTTAAAAAGTATCAACATATTAAAATTATCCATAATAATAAAAGCATAATATGCAAATCAACAAAATGACCAAACAGCAAAACAACAGTCCAGACAACCATGCTATGACACCCACTGGCTCCAAGGCAGCCAACGTGGGTGTGATGATATTGGTTAGGGGCCCAGCCATCGCCTCATGATCACCCTGAAGAGGGAGGACCAGGCCACAGGCCAGCAGGGCAATCAATCAATCAGGGGACTCTAAGATCACCCCAAAGAGGGAGACCCAGGCCACCAACCAGCCGGCTAGGGTGGGTGAGCAGGGCCTTCCTCTGCGGGGCACGATTGAGTGCATGATTGCCCTGTAGAGGGAGGCCCAGGCCACTGGCTGGTGGGGCAATCAATTGGGGGATGGCTCCATAAGCAATCCATCATGGAGCCCCAGCCAGGTGGGCAAGGCCTACCACTTTAGGGTGATCAATGGGGGGAGGCACCCCCAGACTGTGAGAGGGCACATGCCAAGCTGAGGGACATCCCCCCCCCTTGGAGTGCACAAATTTGGTGCACCAGGCCTTAGTTTTTAATAAATAAAAGCAATTTATAAGTTAACTTCTTTAATAATATCACTCACTTTTTGCAACCCAATATGCTTTCTTGAGTGGGAGAAAAAGAGGGGTTTATTGGTAGATCATTGGAAATTGTTCATAATCCTGACTTAACCATGAAACTTTGACTTATAATTGTATCCATCTGTAATGTTTGATACATGGGAAAGGATCTCTTGTTTAGACATTAAATTTAATAAATTATCATAGAATGAGAAAATCAGTTTGTTTTTTTATATTTATTTTTCCCATCACTCTTTATCTCTCCTATACCCACTGCCACCTTCACCCACACCCTCTCTACCTCCCAGCACTCACCACACACTGTTGTCTGTGTCCATGAGTTTCTTTCTTTTCTTTTCTTTTTTCTCAATCCTTTCAATCCTCAAATAATCCCACACACACCATAGCTATCTCTTGCTCTCTATCTATGACTCTGTTTCTGTTTTGCTTGTTAGTTCAATTTGTTCAAGACTGAGGAATTCAATTTTGACTACGAGCATATAGGAAGGCTACAGAGACCATTTTTTCTCTATTGAGAATCTATAAAACTTGAAAATTTGGTTATAGCAATAAATTGATATGTATAACTTATATAAGTCTGGATATGTAGGTTTAAAGTAGGGAATGATTTGGTTTAACCACACAAAATTTTAACATAGATTCCTTCTATATATAATAAAATATATATAGAATTTTTCATGTTGCCCTAAAACTGGCAATGAAGCTGTAATGGAGAAAATAATCTCTAAATACTTACACATTTTTAAGAGGCCCAACAATAGTTGGATACAGATACTATCATAAAAAATTTTAAAAAGTGGAAGAACTGCCCATGAAACCACTAGCCACTGCCCCAAACCTCTACTCCTTGGCCAACCCATAGAAGACCAGGGACTACAAGCCAAAAGTGAATCATTAGAGTTGTCAAGACTACTGTTTGACAAAGAATGTCATTTCCCTTATTTTTCTATGGGATAAAGAGTCAGAGTTATTCCCTCCCAAAGTCCCTGCAAGAAAATGAGGCTGTTATCTCATTTCCTCCCTGAATACTTGCCAAGCTGTGGACTACAGGCCCATCTTTGCATCCATAAGGATAGAGTAAATCTTGGTGATGGAATTCTTGAGAGAGCTTGATGTTTTTCTCTATGAATTAAAGTATATGTGGACACATAGGTATTACCTGCTTATCTTCTGGAGATTTCTGAAGGTAATAGGTTTTTATGAGTAGCTTGCAACAGAAGAATAAGAAAACACCATGAAAAAGTCTTCCAGGGAAGAAGCTAGCTCTTAATACTAGAGAATATGGAAGAGAACTTAGGTAGTACCCATGGCCTGTCATGAGGAAAACAGAGATTATAGAAAGAGACAAAGATCCAAGGAATGCAATACCATGAACAGAGGAAAGGTTAAGGTTATCGACCATAAATAAGAACTTTTACAAGAGGACCCTCCCTCATGAGTAGAAAAAGCTAAGGTAAAGCTAAACATTGCTGCCCCCCACCACCACCATCACCATCAAGAAAATAACATCAATCTTCTATCTAAATAGACTGCTGTATCTGTGAAGGCCATCAGTAGGACAGGGAACCAGATAAAGTCAGAGTGAATCCAGATAGGCCTTATCAACACCACATGACCAGTTGTGTAAGAAGGAATCTGGCATCTGTCCTATTCCTCCCTCTCAAACCCAATGCTAGAAGAGTTTAGACATTTAAAAAGAAAGGGATCCTAACTCATTTCTACACTTGCTCTCTACTCCAAATACATCCTGTCACTTTTCCCCTCTAAATCTTCCAAGCACAGGCAAACCAGCAATAGATGAAGAGAGAATTTAATGGCAGACATGAGGTTGCAGGGTTAAACTGAATTGGGCTGTACTGTTAATTTTTTAAGTGCCTAGAAAGTTGTATAAAATTCCCAAGAAATTATTAAGAAAAGGGGAAAGAATTCTCCACAGAATAGATTTAAATCATGGATGAGAAAGTCACAAAAATGTTTCACACTTATACTCCACAATATGAAGATGGCTAAAATAAGTTACCATATGCTCCACAGTGGTTAACATGGTGCAACACATGTAACAAATGCACAACACACACGGACTGGTTACTAAAGGAGAGTATGCTTAGCTGGAAGCAGGGCCCAGGACAGCCAGACTGAAGTAGCAAGAGGCAATGCTCCATTAGAAAAGGTTTTGTTCCAGCAGAGGAGGAGGAAGATGGGGTGAGAAGTAGGTAGAGAAGAAAATAAGAAAATAAAGAGATTGAAAAAAATACTCAGTACAATGTAAATTAAAATGTAAATGTAAAGATAGATTAGGATGGGTTAAGGAGCATGCTGCCGGGAAGGGCCATTAATGAGGGGAATGAATCAGCAAAAGAGGGTCAGTCAAAAAAAGAAGCAGAACAGAGAAGACTGCATATATATATATATATATATATATATATATATATATATACCCCTTGAAAAAGGAGCAAATCCCATGGAATATTTTCTGTGAAAATTTTGGAGTTTACATGATTAGAAATAGAACAGATTATATCTGCTTACTGGGAAAAAGGGCAAGAAGGAACACCCCCCAAAAGCTTCATATACTCAATAAATAGCAATTCCCCTTCAAATTATAATTTAACCTCCAGATAGACTCAGATAAGGACTACAAGCTACAAAGATGTGCACACAAAATACAGAAAAGAGCATGAGAATGTTATCCAATATGTAACCTTGTATAGAAAAAGAAATATGACAAAAAGCAGACAGTAAGCCAATGAGAGAGAGAGAGAGAGAGAGAGAGAGAGAGAGAGAGAGAAGAGAGATATCCTCTCTAATAAAAGAGTAACATGCAAATTGACTATCACTCCAACACACAAGATGGCTGCCCCCATATGATTAAATACGGCAGCCCCATGTGGACCCAAGATGGACGCCACAAGATGGTCAGCAGGGGAGGGCAGTTGTGGGCAATCAGGCCAGCAGGGGAGGACAGTTGTGAGGGAGCAGGCCTACAAGGGAGGGCAGTTGTGGGTGATCAGGCCAGCAGGGGAGGGCAGTTGGGGGTGACCAGGCCTTCAGGAGAGGATAGTTGAGGGGGACCCAGGCCTGCAGGGGAGGACAGTTAGGCATCAAACAGGTTGGCATGGGAATAGTTAGGTGGTGATCAGACTGGCAGGCAGAAGCCGTTAGGGGCAATCAGGAAGGCAGGCAGACAAGCAGCTGGGAGCTAGTAGTCCTGGATTGTGAGAGGGATGTTCCAGATTGGAGAGGGTGCAGGTGGGGCTGAGGAACACACACACACACACACACACACACACACACATACACACACACACACACGTGCATGAATTCCATGCACCAGGCCCCTAGTCTTATATAATAAAAGCCTAGTTGGCATCACCCAACACCCTCACGTGGCATCATCACAAGATGGCCACCACAAGATGGCCAACAGGTGAGAACAATTGGGGTCAATCGGGCTGCCAGGGGAAGGTGGTTGGGGGCAACCAGGCTGGCAGGGGAGGATAGTTGGGGGCAACCAGACCTGCAGGGGAACGCAGTTGGGGGCAATTGGGCTAGCAGGGGAGGGCAGTTGGGGCAACCAGGCCAACAGAAAAGAGTGCTTGGGGGCAATGGGGCATGCAGGGGAGGGCAGTTGGGTCAATCAGGCTGGCAGAGGAGCAGTTAGGTATCAATCAGGTCAGCAAGGGAGTAAGTAGGGGACAATCAGGCTGGTAGACAGAAGCACTTAGGGGAAATCAGGCAAGCAAGAGGTTAGGAGCCAGAAGTCCCAGATTGTGAGAGACCTAAACCAGCAGTAGGACATACCCCAAAGGGTTTCAGATTGGAGAGGGTGCAGTCTGGGCTAAGGAACACCCCCCTGCATGAATTTCATACACCAGGCCTCCAGTCTATCTATATAATAGAGGAATTTGCAAATTAGTCAGGACAATGTATTGTCATGACTGAACAGCAGGGACCCGAGGCTGCATGGCATCTGGCAGGTGCAAAGGACCTCAGGCCACGTACCCTGCCCCGTGAGGCTTGACAGGGGACCTCAGACTGTGCCACCTGCCTGGCAGGGCTTGACAGGGGACCTCAGGCTATTCTCCCCACCCCAGTGCTGGGCCAGGAGACCTCATGTTGTAACCCATTCCCCCTGTTGCTTGACAGGGACCTCAGGCCTTGCCCCTGCCCTTCTGGGCTTGACAGGGGACCTCAGTCCATAGCCCTCACCTAGTGGGGCTTGACGGGGGACCTCAGGCCATGCTCTCCACCCCAGTGCCAGGCTGGGAGATTTCAGGCCATGTCCCATACCTCATGTTGCTTGACAGGGACCTCAGGCCATGCCCCCGCCCCAGTGCTGGGCCAAGAGACTTCAGGCCACACACCCCATCCCACTGAGCTTGACAGGGTTCCTCAGGCCATGGTCCCACCCAGAAGGGCTTGACAGGAGACCTCAAGTTGTGCCTCCACCCTGGCACCAGGCCAGGAGACGGCAGGCCACACCCCCTGCCTGGCAGGGCTTGATGGGAGACCTCAGGCCACATGCTCCACCCCTCTGTCAGGCTGGGGGACTAGAGGTTGTGCTCCCTGCCTGGAGGGGCTTGACAGGGGTGGGGCCAGCTGCCTCTGGGTCTCCTGCATTTTCAAAGGGCATGCAGGTGGTGGGCAGAGACTTGACTCTAGGTCCCATGGCGTGCCCCAGACTCTGACAGGAGGGAGATTTTCATATACATTTTACTAATTTTCTTTCATCTCTGACACTTCTATTATATAGAAAGGGCAAATAGCAATATTAAAATATTTCCTCTAATTCACTTTTAATGTGCATGATTTTTTTTGCACCGGGCCACTAGTTTTATTAGAAAGGGGTGTGTCTTCCAGGTTGGGGTTCCATTTTCTTTGCTGTAGGGCTCCATGCTGCAGAGTTTCATACATGGAGAAAAAGTGAATCCAAAATACAGTTTATGATTCTACTATCCTGAATTAAGTATTATTCCAAGAAACTAGCAATACATAAAATTCAGAGAAAATGGATGTTACCTGCTTATAACCCATTCTGCTTCCTACATAGGGAATTGTTTCTTTAAGAACAGATATCATGGGTTGAGCAAATAAACTATAATCTCACAGCAAATTTTTACTGAGGCCCTAAATCATATAAACAGACCATGCACTACTGGCTGTGTTTATGCATGCCAAATCTTAATATTTGAAAATATCCAAATAGTCAACTGTTTTCTGATCTTCATCCAAATATTTAACATAGATCCACAACACAAGCCTTTATTGAGCACCAGAGCCCCATGCTGACTCATAGTGAAGAAACAAAGGAAACAGAAAATGTAATTTTTTAGGAACTCAAAAAGATAATCTCAAGTAGCCAAAGCCAAAGCTTTGCTTTCTACCCCTACATCAATCTGCCTCACTGTAAGTAGCATCCCACACTCATATTAGATGTGAGATAATGTATGTAATCTCTTAGTTCAGTGCCTAACACACACTGAGTGATCATTTACCCAGATCATCTCTCAGACCATAATCATCGTTTGATCCTCAAGGCCTACAAGGAAATCTAAAACTTGTGGTTATTTCTCCTCCAGCTCTTAATTATGTTACCCATGCCTCATTATCCAGTAGCATGGGTATCCCTGAGTTGACATGTACAAGTACCTAGTCTGTTGCTTTGCCAAACAGAAAACAGTACATTTATTTGATTCCATATTTTACATACAATATAGATTAAACTAGTAAAATTCAAGTTACAAATAACCCTACTGCCACTTTTGATACAATTACACAATTAAGCAGTTCAATAAAGTGCTTAATTGTGTAATTGTGAGTAATTGTTAATATCACAGGCTCTAAAATGAGAAAAGGTAGATTCTAATCCTGGCTTTGCAACTGAGCAACTCTATGGCCTTGGGCTCTTTGAGCCTTAGTTCCTCATCTGTAAAATAAGAATAATAATAGTACCTACCTTATAGAAGTAATGTGAAGTTTAAAGGAGATAATTAATGTAAAACTTATAGCCCTGTCTAGAACAAATCAACACTCAGTATTAAATATTGTTGTAGCTGTTACAAATTCTTTGAATACGTGAGTTCCAGTCAATATTTAGAGTTACTAGTTGAGTGTGTTGTCATATTTTTTAATGGAGTCTGATTGTTTTTTAATGTTTAATATATTTACATTAAAAATGTTAACGTTGCCAAAGCCGGTTTGGCTAAGTGGTAGAGCGTCGGTCTGCAGACTGAAAGGTCCCAGGTTCAATTCTAGTCAAGGGCATGTACCTTGGTTGTGGGCACATCCCTGGTAGGGGGTATGCAAGAGGCAGCTGGCCGATGTTTCTCTCTCATCGACATTTCTAGCTCTGTATCTCTCTCCCTTTCTCTCTGTTAAAAATCAATAAAATATATTTTTTAAAAATAAATAAATAAAAATGTTAACGTTAATAGTATTGGCAGGTACCCCCCATTTTCACACCCTTTGCTCACCTCCACTCACCCCTGCCTCCCTCTCCCTTGACCTTCATTGTACTATTGTCCAGCATTATTGCTTTACTAAAAATACTTTTTTTTATAGTACAACATGTGAAATGCTTCACCACAATCCTTAGAGAAGCCACTGGGGGTGGGGAAACAGTGTTGGAACAAAGATTTTCAGGAGACTAATATACTGCTGACCCCACTCAACCTCTCTTGAAAAAAAATTTTTTTGGTATGTCTCAATGATCAATGATCATGTCACAAATGAGTATGAGTCCTGCTGAGGAACAATACTCCCTGATTCTAGTTAGGCCATTAGTTTCATATTTGGAGTCTTTATTTAAATCATTATGCATTTTCCATGATGTACAGATTCCAATATTAGTACATTTGGCTATCAAAGTTCTTTGTTTAAATTTGCAAAAGATTGATTTAAAATACTAAGTAAGTGGTATCTTAATGAGCATCACAGTAATTATATGACAGCCTAAGTCCTATATCCATAGAAACATAGGTCAAAAAGCTGATTATGATCACAAATAAATAGATATTAGCCATAGGTCAGACTTCCTTTCCTTTTTTTTTTTGTCTTGTGACCAGAATAGTTTCTTATAAACAAAATAATTCTTATTTCTTATCTTCCTGTCCTTTTTGCCATATTATTTCAAATTTGACATGTCCCCATATACTGTTTATTACAAAATGAAATGAGTGAACTGATTGAGATCAAATGGCTGACTTTTTACTGAAATCCCATGCCAAATGCAAACTGAACTTTTTTTTTTAATAATTTTAATTTTATGTATTTTGTAGTGGCTGGAAATATAAGGGATTTGGAGAGTTTATTTGAGTTAGTGCAGTAGAAATTTTATGGAAATAATTTTTTTTAATTACAGAAGAGGTTATCAGTGTAAGTGTAAATAAATCTACACATTTTATAGCCCTAACGATATTTCTGGTTCCTAGGTCTGCAATGTTGACCATAGCCCAACATAAAATATTCATTTACAGAGAAAGAAAAATATCAACATAGGAGCAAGACTGGAACTATAGGCCCCTGAACTTTAAACCCAGCTATAAATAAGACTTTTTTTTTTTTTGGTCTTTACCATGTTTTCCCACAACTAACAACAACAAAAATGAAACTAGGAAACTGGCTACACTTACAGTATTAACAGTTTTACCTCATATGTTATTTACATGCATTTGAGTGGCCAGATACATATCTTGAATCTTAATTCAAATAATATAAGATCAGTTTCTCCCAATGGTTTTTTATGTAAGTCCAAATAGGTGTAAGAGTTATTGTAATTTGGAAGACAATGTCAACCCAGCTTGTTGCCTTACTCTTTTTTCTGTTTTGAGTAAAAATCTGCTGCAAAGTTAGTTTGGCCATAGAGAAATCCTATAACCTGTAGGAGTTTTATTCCCCCTTCAGCCTGAACAAGTCATCAGTATCCATAATATCATCTTTGCCATATTCACAATAGAACTTCACAGATTATTATTCACATCTCAAAATATATAATTTTATATATTATTAATGAATTCTCTATTGGCACCTCCACAGTAGTTTTCATAAACCAATGCTCCTCAATCATTAATATAATAAAAATTTCCCAGGGATCTTGTTCAAATACATATTTCTTGACATTACCCCAAAAGATTATAAATCAATAGACCTAAAGTGAAGCCTAGGAATCTGATTCTAACAAGTTTCCAGATGTTGCTGATGATGCTGGTTCAGGGACCACAATTTGAGTAGTAATGATCTGAAGTTTTTGTCTGTTTTTTCACTCTCTAATGCCTAATCTAATCTTCACCTTTAGGTAATGATTTCTTTTTTGAATACAGGCCAGCTAACATGAGATGATGTTTCAACCTTGGAAGTATTCTAGAATACTAATTGTTCTCTTTTCTTCTGTCCTATCACAGTTAGACTTACCCTTCTTCCTTGTCAACAAAAAATTATCACTCTAATTTTAATCATGTTTCTATATTAATTATCCATTCTCTTAGTTATGATTTGGTTCAGCTGCCAGTTACAGAAAATCCAAAATAACAGTGGTTTAAACAAGATGGAAGAGTCCCTCTAAGATAAACATAAGTTAATATATAACTCCATAACCATCAGGTCCCAAATTCCTTCCATCTTGTTGCTTTCCCCCACAACATGCTGCTTCCATCTCAAAAATCTATCATAGACCAAGAACTACTGCTGTATCTATTAGGTCTTTATTCCAGTCAAAGGAAAGAATAAAAGGGCACAACTCTTTCCTTTTAAGAACACTTCCTGGAAGTGAATATATCACTTCTGCTTACTTTCCATGGAGCAGAAGTTAGTCATATGGCCATACTAAGCTATGAAGTGGATTGGGAAATGTACCTTGAACATGCCCAAATAACAAATATGAGACTTCTATGATTAAAGAAGGTGAGAGAAAATACTGAAGTATATCTAGCAATCTCTATGGCACCTCTTCTCTTGATATTTATATTTAATTTATAATTTTCTTCTACTTCTTCCTTCTAAGTCTATAAATATTCTAAAATAAAAATTTACTTTGCCAAAACCGATTTAGCTCAGTGGATAGAGTGTGGGCCTGCGGACTGAAGCATCCTGGGTTCGATTCCAGTCAAGGGCATGTACCTTGGTCGCGGGCACATACCCAGTAGGGGGTGTGACTGTCTATCCCTCTCACTTCTTCTCTGTGAAAAATCAATAAAATATTTTTAAAATTTTTTCTTCAACACTGCTTCTTTCTCTGGCTACCACCCAATCTTGCATGTCTTCCTCTACTTCTAAATTTGTCAAAAAACAAAAATGTATTTCTATTTTTTTTACATTTTGTTATTAACTCTTTACACCTCAGCACCTTATTAAGATCCCATTGCCACTGAAATTGCCTTATATTATATCACCAGTAAATTCCTGATTCCAAAATCCATTGACTTCTAAGTCTTTGTAATATTTTCCTAATTATAAATTACTAGAGGCCTGATGCATGAAGATTCATGCAAGAATGGGCCTTACTTCGTCTGGCTGCCAGCACTGCCTTCACTGTGTCCCAGATCTGCCTTTCTGCCTTTGTCCAGCCCAGAGATGACTTTCTGCCCTCCCACACTGTCCAGAGATCCGGAGTGGCTGGGGCAGATCAGAATGCCTGAATATACATATTAACCTGCCATCTTTGTTGGGTCAATTTGCATACTCACTCCTGATTGGCTGGCGGTTATTGCAAAGGTACAGTTATCTTGCATCTTTATCTTTAGTTAGTGCAGATTACTTTGAAAAACATTACAATAAAACTAAGGAATAAGGAAGCATGGCAAATAAGTAGTTAGCTATCAAGGAAGAGAGTCTTGCATCAGGGATCTTGTATTTTGAATGCAACCATAAAATGGCATGCCTTTAAGAGGGACATTTTGACTCAATATATTTCATAATTTTTGTTGTAAAATATATGTAGAGATAGACACTTAGGAAAAAAGTCCGCTTAGTCATAAATAAACGGTATCTCACACAAATACATATGAAGTTAATAAAATATTTCAAAGGAAATGTACGTCCTACCCCAGGGTTCTTTCATTTAACTTTGGCCTAGTAAGAGTACTTCACCAATAATAATAATAAAACAATAATAACTAGGGGGAAGAGAGAAATTTTTTCGGAAACTGTGGGGTTTTTTTAAATTACTTCTCAAAACTTTACATCGTTTCACTGGCGAAGAAAACAATGAGAAAGAAGGACTGTATGCACATATAAAACTTCTGGATTTTATAAATATAACTTGTTTTGGAGTCTTTGACTGCACCAGAGATGAGATCCTGTAAGTCTGTCAAGCTAGATGGAGCCAAGTCATGGTTAGAAAAAAGTTTATCCTCTCTGGCAACTGATTGGGATTTTTTTGTTTTCTTTTCTTTTCTTTTTTTTAATATTTTATTTATTTTGTACAGAGAGGAAGGGAGAGAGATAGAAAGCTAGAAACATCGATGAGAGAGTCATTGATTAGCTGCCTCTTGCACACCCCTTACCGGGCATATGCCCACAACCAAGGCACATGCCCTAGACCGGAATCGAACCTGGGACCCTTCAGTCCCCAAGCCAACGCTCTATCCATTGAGCCAAATCGGTTTTGGCTTTGTTTTATTTTCAATTTAATAAATCTTTATTGTTCAGAGTATTATAATTGTTCCTATTTTATTCCCCCATTGCTCCGCTCCACCCAGTTCCCACCCAACCCTCTGCCCTTACCTCCCCCCCACTGTCCTCATCCATAGGTGTACAATTTTTGTCCAGTCTCTTCCTGTACCCCCCATACCCCTTTCCCTCTGAGAATTGTTAGTCCACTCCTTTTCTATGACCCTGATTCTATTATATTCACCAGTTTATTCTGTTCATCAGATTTTTTTATTCACTTGATTTTTATATTCACTTTGTTGTTCATAATCTTTATCTTTACCTTTTTCTTTGTCTTCCTCTTCTTAAAGAATACCTTTCAGAATTTCATATAATACTGGCTTGGTGATGATGAAGTACTTTAGCTTTTACTTATCTGTGAAGCTCTTAATCTGACCTTCAATTCTAAATGTTACACTTGCTGGGTAGAGTAATCTTGGTTGTAGGTTCTTGCTATTCATTTTGAATATTTCTTGCCACTCCCGTCTGGCCTGCATAGTTGCTGTTGAGAAATTAGCTGACAGTTGTATGGGTACTCCCTTGTAGGTAACTAACAGTTTTTCTCTTGCTGCTTTCAAGATTCTCTCTTTGTCTTTTGTTCTTGGCATTTTAATTATGATGTGTCTTGGTGTGGTTCTCTTTTGATTCTTTTTTATTTAATTTATTTATTTTTTGAGTTCTCTGCACTTCCTGGACATGTAAGTCTATTTCACCAGGTGGGGGAAGTTTTCTGTCATTATTTCTTCAAATAGATTTTCAGTATCTTGCTCTCTCTCTTCTTCTGGCACCCTAATAATTCAGGTGTTGGTACACTTGAATTGTCCCAGAGGCTCCTTACACTATCTTCATATTTAGAGATACTTTTTTCTTTTTGTTTCTGTGGTTGAGTGCTTTTTGCTTTTTTGTATTTTAAATATTCGACTTGATTCTTGTGATCCTCTAGTCTGCTGTAGGATCTCTGTATAATATTTTTATTTCAGTCAGTGTATGTTTAATTTCTAGTTGGTCCTTTTTCATATCCTCAAGGGTCTTGCTAAATTATTGGCCTTTTCTAGAAAATTATTGAAAAACCTTATAACCGTGTTTTGAACTCTATATCTAGTCATTTGCTTTCCTCCATTTCTTTCATTTGTGACCTGTTTCTTTATCTTCACATTTTGGCTGCTTCCCTGAGTTGATAGAGTGGCTTTGTGTGCTAGGTGTCCTATAGAGCCCAGTGGCTCAGCCTCCCCAGTTACCTGAGATGGATAGTCTTGGTGCAACCCTTTGTGGGCTGTGTCCATGGTCTTATATAGTTAAGCCTAGATTGTTGTTTGTATCACTGGGGAGAATTGACCTCCAGGCCAATTGGCTGTGAGAATCAGCTGTGTCTATGCTGGGAGATCTTTTGTGCTGGAGACACCCTTATGAGACAAGACTTTCAAAAGCCTCTGTGCTCAGCTTGGGGTGGGGTAGAACAGAGAGCATTGACTTGCTGTTAGCCCTGCCCTAAGAGGACCCTGAGTCTCAGTGTCCCACAGTAATCACTGTAAGCACATCTGAGAGAAAGCTACCCTTGAGTTTTTCCCATTGCCAGACAGTCCAGTTTCTCCCCAAATGAGTCTGGGTCCCCAGAGTCTCGCCCAGAACTGGAGGTCAGAGCAGTCAGGAGCTTTGGTCTCCCTCCTGATTAAGGAAGCTTGCCACGTACTCAGTTGCCAGTCCTCTCTGCACACGTGTCTCTGTACCTCTGCCTCCTGCAGCTTCTCTGAGTCTCAGTGTGCTTTTATTTTTCCTTCTAGTTGCATAATTTCCATTCAGCCGGCCTTCCTGTGGTTCTGGATGATGACCGTTTTGTTTTTTAGTTGTAATTTTAAAATTGTGTGAGGCAGCAGTTCAGGTGTTTACCTATGCCACCATCTTGGATCCCCCCCTGGCAATTCATTGTTACAATTAGAAACTTTGTTCCTGACCATCTCTGACCTCTGTATGTCTTATGTCTGACTTATCCAACTAGTATTACTGAACTTGGCATGATTTAGCCTTTTATTCATTTGCTGCTTTGGGCTCCACCCCACTTCATGGATTTGTACCAACCTTTATTTCATTCCTAGGTTTAAGTTTGTGATTTAGTAGCTATACCTCATCTGCCTTCCTGTTTCCATTTCAGCATGGACATTTTCTGACAATCCTGGGTTCTTTAACTTCAAGCTTTGTGTATTCGACCTTAGCTAAACATTTGAATGATATAGAAAGCTTTAAATAGCTATCAAGAATGGTTTAAGTTTTTATTCAAGAACAGCATGAATTTTAATAAAATCCTATTACTTTGGGAGTATTTCATATGCTTTTTAAAAGAAAACAAAACAGCCAGGACCAGTTTGGCTCAATGGATAGAGCGTCGGCTTGGGGACTGAAGGGTCCCGGGTTCGATTCCGGTCAAGGGCATGTACCTTGGTTGTGGGCACATCTCCAGTGGTGGGTGTGCAAGAGGCAGCTGATCGATGACTCGCTCTCATCGATGTTTCTAACTCTCTATCTCTCTCCCTTCCTCTCTGTACAAAATCAATAAAATATATTTTAAGAAAAAGAAAAAGAAAACAAAACAGTGTTTATTGACTTCATTGTGAGATATATATATATATATATATATATATATATATATATATATATTAAATAATACTAAATCACCTTGATGGCACAACACAAAAAGACTAATAAAAACTATAATAGGAAAAATAAAAATGAACCTATGACATTTATCTTATTTTCCTTTTTAATTTTACTTGTGTTGTTTAAAGTATTACAAATATCCCCTTTGACATTTATTTTTAATATCACTTCAGTTTGATTGCAAATTCTGACCTTCAGGCAATGCAAACAATTATAATGCACTTTACATTGGTCTTTCTGAGTGACTGTTGATAACCAAATTGGTGCATTTCTTTTTGGTTCTTCTCTCTCAAATCTGAGTAATTTATGCTTGGGATTAATTGACTCCAGCACCTACCTAAAGATGCAATCTTCTATTTTGAAGGTTCAGGGCTCAGGACTTTAATATTGTTGTGTTCAAAATGCTTATTTTTATAACAAACTTAAAATTTTTTTGTAACATATTGTCATTATAACTATTGAGACACATGTTATTATACTAGCAGTTATGTTGATTTGTTACTTGGTCTTAATCTCTGGAAACCACGTGCAACACAGTCCTTAAAAATGGCACAGGACCCACTATTTGAAAGGCAAATGAGACAACAGTGAGTTTTATAACATCAAAATCCTTGCCAAGTTTTTCCTGTTCTTTACTTTATAATTAGGCTTAGTGGTGTAATACATTTAGAAATCCCAAGCCAAAAATTGGAAAAACAGGCTTTAACAACGCGGAAATATCCTCAATAGGTCCCGTGTGTAAGGTTAGTCCATGATGAACTGGACTTGAGAAAAAAGAAATGTCTTCCATGGACTCAGAGTCAGGGTATGCTTGAGCAGAAATAATACTTAGGCTGATATCCAAATAGAGTCAAGAATATTCAGAAAGATGCTTTAATTGTGCAAAGGATTTATGATAGAACACAAGAATAGAAAAGCCAGAAAATTATTATAGAAATAAAGAAGAGTGTGGCCAATAGAATGGGGAGATTATGACAACCAAAGATTAATTAGACCAGCTTTTTAAAAAGTCAAATTATGGCCTCGTTTTCAAAAATCATAAAGGAGCCAATGACAATGATTATTTTCCGTCCCATCTTCCCAAATGTCTACTGACCTGCACTTTCTTTTTATTGTATTTCCTTTACCCAGCAAGTTTGAAGTTAACTGCCACTAAACTGGTTTAAATAGAATTAGTAATAGCTGACGTTATTGTCAGTAATGCATTATAAAAGGCGTCTTCAATCATTTCCCCCCAGGTTTAACAAAGACTATGTTTCTTTCCCTGCTTTTGTAAATTTGAATGGAAAATAAAGAAAAGTGATATCTCAAACTTCATAATAAACTACATTCTCTCAAACAACTGCTACACAGAATTTTTAATAGGGTGATATCTCATGATTCTTCATTTACACATTAACCTGTTTTTTCATATCAAGAACAATGATGGTAAAATTAATGACATTTTCTCTTTCCTACAGAATTTAATGATCTGCTTTAAAAAACAAATATGAAATTGCAACCTTCTCAGTATTGGCTTTAATTACATTGGTTATTTAAATACAGCTTTCAATTTTGTGAAAGGTGTGGGAAAATATTTTTCCCATTACCAATAAAAACAATACTAAGAACTTGCTTTCCATATAGTTTTGTAATTTTTATAAAGTTCTAATAAATATTTTATCTCCTTGGGACTACCCAACAACCCTATAAGATAGGTAAGGCCAGAATTTTTTCCCACTTTATAGAACTCACTAAACCCAAAGACATTCAATGATTTCCTGAGCCTGAGAAATTATTTTTAATTGTAAATCCAAGTGCCTATTATGATCAAGAAAGCAGTAAAAATATTGAATTTGATAATCCACATAAAAAAATATAGCACAGTGCTTGATGCATATAATGTGCCCAGTAAAAGGTGCTATCAATTACATTTAATACTTACACTATTTATTACTAAACTAGAGGCCTGGTGCACAAAATTTGTGCAGGAGGAGGGGTGTTCCTCAGCCCAGCCTGCACCCTCTCCAATCTGGGACGCCTTGGGGGATGTCCTACTGCCACTGGGATGGGGCCTAAATGGGCAGTCTGAAATTCCTCTCACAATCGAGGACTGCTGGCTCTCAGCTGCTTGCCTGCCTGCCTTCCTGATTGCCCCCTAACCACTCCCCTGCCAGCCTGATTGCTGCCTAACTGCTCCCCTGCCAGCCTTTTTGCCCCTAACTGCCCTCCCCTGCAGGCCTGGTCACCCATAACTTTCCTTCCCTGCAGGCCTTGTCACCCCTAACTGCCCTCCCCTGAAGGCCAGGTCCCCCCAACTGCTCTACCCTGCAGGCCTGGGTCTCCCCCAACTGCCCTTCCATGCAGGCCCAGTCAACCCAACCTCCCTCCTCTGGCTGCCTGGTCACCCCTAACTGCCCTCCCTTGCAGGCTTGATTGCCCCCAACTTCCCTCCCTTGCAGGCCTGATTACCCACAACTGCCCTCCTTTGCAGGCCTAGTCCTTCTCAACTTCCCTCCATGCTGGCCATCTTGTGGTGGCCATCTTGTTTCCTTATTGGGGCAGGATCTTTGTCCACATGGGGGCATCCATCATGTGTGTTGGAGGGATGGTCAATATGCATATTATTCTTTTATTAGATAGGATAGAGACCTGGTATATGGGTGTGGGCCAGCTGGTTTGCCCTAAAGGGTGTCCTGGATCAGGATGGGGGTTCCCTTGAGGTGTGGGGCAGCCTGGGTGAAGAGCCTGTGATGGTTTTCAGGCTGGCCATGCCCCCCAGTGACCCAAGTGGAGACCCTGGTATATGGGGTTTATCTACTTTCTACAATTAAACTTTGTAGCCTGGAGCTGAGCCAAGCCTTCTGCTTGCTCCTTGGCAGCAGCCATTTCTGTTGGAATTTATTTATATTGTATAATTGAAACTTTGGAGCCTGGAGTGGAGGCCAAGGCAGACCAGGGCTACAGAAACTTGGCTTTCTCCATTGCCAGGGACAACCCTAGCCTCCTACTCTCTGCAGATCCATGGCTGCCACCATTTCTGTTGGAATTTATCTTCTATAATTGAAACTTTGTAGCTGTGAGTGGAGGCCTGGGTCTGCCAGGGTGTGTGGAAAGCTTGGCTTCCTCCATTGCCAGGGAAACCCAAGCCTCCCTCCTACTCCTACTGTGGCCAAAGCCATCTTGCTTGGGTTAATTTGTATATATTTTCCTGATTGGCTGGAGTGCGTGGCTTGTGGGTGTAGCAGAATGAGGTTAATTTGCATATTATTCTTTTATTAGATAGGGTTATCTTGTCACTGAGATTCAAAAGCTGGTCTTTAGGACAAGATTAAAGGTTCAAAAACTGAAAAAGGATCTGACTGAACAATCCCAACATCTGAATGGACACCAAATAATTTAATCAAGTGCATTCAAATCAAACAAACACAGAGTAAAAATGCATGCTCCAGATAATCAGTTCATGCAGTCAAAGTTTTGCCTCAGTGGTGGCGTTATTTTTCAGAATCTATCCTAGGAGAAAAACACAATCCAAAATACAGAAAAATTTTTATACCCAGTAATGCTCATTACATTTTTATATAAGCAAAATGTTGGGGGAAAACTAAATATATAAGAAGCACAGGAATTAAAATATCCTTTAAAGACTATAGAATATGGGAAATTATTAGTATGTCAGAATTCCTTAAAAACTCTATATAAAATTATACTCCCAGTATTAACTCACTTAAATATGAGATACATAAAAAAGAAAGAAGTATACTAAAATATTAATTATGTTTATTTATTGTTTTAGAATATGTGGTTTCATTTTTAACACTTTTTAATTTTACAAATTGTCCCAAAACAGAGAAAAATAAATGTTATTACTTATATAACTAAATAAGGTGAGTGAGCATCCTGTTTCCTATCATGAACATCACTTTGCATGTTTTGTTTCCACAATTAAAAAACATCTACCTGAGTTATTCTCCCCTTTCTGTAATGCTAGAGCTCCTAACCAAGGTTATCCCTTTAGACTTTAGTGATGAGCCATAAGGTTCAAAGTAAAATATGGCTCCAGCCTGAGTATTACACATAGAAATACATGGAATATTCAGCAACTTGACTAACTTTTTTTATATACAGATCTCTGGTGATGTTCAGATCTGCATCCACCATCTGAATTCGGGGGCTGTTGTGCTAAGCACACAGATGGTCTCTCAGTTTTCTGCTTTCCAGATTGCTCCCCATCAAAATCTGCTTCCACTAAAGCCAAAAGCAAAGCAAGTAAACTGCTATTTACCCTATTGGGATAAGAAGTTGTAGAAGCTGTGATCATGTCACATGAACACTTGTGCTCTTCAGTTAGTGCCGTGGTCTGCAAACTGCAGCTCTTGAGCCACATGCGGCTCTTTGGCCCCTTGAGTTTGGCTCTTCCACAAAATACCACGGCCTGGGAAAGTCTATTTTGAAGAAGTGGCATTAGAAGAAGTTTAAGTTTAAAAATTTGGCTCTCAAAAGAAATTTCAATCATTGTACTGTTGATATTTGGCTCTGTTGACTAATGAGTTTGCTGACTACTGAGTAAGTGCTATCTGACTCCAGAGTAAATAAATTAAATGGAACCAAACAGGACCATTGAAGGAAATTGCCTTCAGCTGATATTTTATATTGCTCTGCCCTGTCTTCAAGGTCTGTGACTATGGTTAATTCAATCTTAAGGTTAAGTTCAGGATGATGTCAGCTCATCAAAAAGCTCTCGGAGAAACCTGGGCAAACAAAAACTACCACAGTTTAATCTGCGTTACTATCTAGCTGCATTCCACACCTCCTCAGTATTGGCTTCTGAAAGCATGAGAAAGAAACTCCTTCTTATCTCTTTCCTTGCTGGATCTTCAGGAGGAAAAATAAATAAATAAATGAATATATATATATATATATATATATATATATATATATATATATATATATATGCCTGTAAGGAATGGATTTTAAAAAATATATTTGTTAATGTGTGGCAGCAGTGAGGCAGGAAGAAAATCAGGTGCTTAGATTTAGTTGGTAGAGTTTAACCAATGATGAAAAGTGATCATTGGAACCTAAGGAAAGGGAAGAGTGGATAATGAGGAAATGCAAATGGGACAGAGAATGGGATAAGAATAGTATACAAAGCTGCTTAGCAATAGTTTAGCAGAGCAGCTGGAAGAGTTCTGTAGATCTGGAGAATGTTGCTGCTCAGGGTCCTGAGGATTTTCACCCATTCTAATTTACACACATCTCAAGTGACTGAAAGGGGGTTATAGTTTTAGTTCAAGTTGCAAGTGGAGGGTAGATAAAAAGGCAAAAAAAAAAAAGGTGAAAAATGGAACTTCTCATTCAATAAAGCACAAAAGGATATAGGCTGCAAGTAAATTGGAATTAGGTCATTCACATCACCAGCACTATTTTCCTTCAAGGATGGCTCAGGGTTGATTATATTCACTATCATATTTCATCTGCCTTCTTAAATCTGACACCTCAAGGGCCCTTACTTTACCTGTAGCAAAATAGTTTTTGTTGCCTTCACTCCAAGTGGATAACATATGCTATTGTTCATGACTCAGGTCTGAGGAGAGAAATCATGCCTTGAAAGTATCTTCTGGTTGTTGTAGAATGAGTCAACATGGCACAGGCTCCAACTGGGACACTTCACAACTTGGCATGTATCAGGGGCGAGGAAGTACAGATCCTTAAATCGCATTCTGTGAAGAATATTTATACTGAAGTGTCTTTTTCACTTGAGACAGTTGCTCTCTTTCAACGATGACACCCAATTTTAGAAGCAATCAATCATTTTGTGAAACTTGTATAGGAGGTGCATTCTTACCATAATAAGAAACTGAAGTCTTAATAAGTATTCATACAAATTATCTAAATTGAACCTAAACCTGAGATTGATACTTCTCCCTGTATTAAATTCCTCTTTTGAAAAACAACAGTATCCACTCTGCTTCTAATAAGCAGAGTAATTTGGTCAAATTACTTCACTTTTCTAGATCTGTTTCCCCCTCTGTAAAAATAAGAGATGTGAATAATGAGGTATGATTCTATGAATAAGTATATTGTTATGAAATAGCAAAATGACATTCTGATTCTTCTTGTATGCAGATTGGTGACAAAACTAAATAAAATGGAGAGCTTTCAGTTAGTGTGGCTCTTGCTTTCAAGTACATAACCTATGAAAGGGGATTGTTATCTCTGGTCTGACCCTTGCTCCATTTCAAACCACTTCCAAACATTGACTCTATGCTCAATCATATTGATCTAACTATAGGAGACTAGACAAAATGCACTTTTGAGAGAAGCTTAACCTGAAATTCATGGCTTACAGGACCAGAAGAAAATATGGGGTCCCTTTTATTTTCTTATTTTTCTTGGTAAGCCCAAGAAAAAGAGGAGAAAGTGTACTAGGTTACATATACCCAGTTTCTCTTGGATGATTTGGCTAGAATGAAGGTGGGGCCAGTTAAGATTCTTATCTTTGGGTCCTCTGTTGAAAATCAGGAGGTGTGGGTTTTCAACAATATGATTTCTGTTTGTCCACTTATTTCAACTTTTGGTTATGAACTGCTTATTTCCAGGTCTCACCATTCCTATTTTCTAAAGCTATAAATCTCTGTAAGTAAAGGGAAGTGTTTGTTAAACCAGAAAGTAGGGAGAAAGGAAGAGAACATGAAAATATTTACAGCTTTTTTTTTTCAGGAAGGTTCCAGCAGTCTTGCCCTGGATATCATTTGCATTAGCACCTGGGTGGTGACGTAGGGAGATTGATGATCAAAAGCAGTTTAGTTCTGAATCAGTTTTGAGGCTAGGCTTTAAGCAGTTTTTCTAGTGAGTCAAATGACTATTTAATCAGCACCTTCCTGTTGGAGAGTATCTAGAATACTGCTGACTGATTATGTTTAGTTCCGGAACAAATTTTAGAGACTGCCTAGTGTGGAATTCCCAGTTATCATAATTAGATATTTACTTGTTAATCACTGTTTCTGAAGAACCAAGTATAGTGCCTGGCACATAGTTAGTGCTCAATATTTGTTGAATTTTCAAGTGAGGAAACTGACTTCTAGGATGATTAAGTACAAAGCTAGTTAACAGCAGAATTGAGGCCACCAACCAACCAATCTTTCAACATCTGCTTTTTATTATAGTTAAGTAATTAAACTAAATGCAAGGAACCATCCTCAGCTTAAAATGAAGAATGTCACCATTTATTAATGCCTTTTAAAACTATCTGTATATTTTTAAAACCTATAGGCATGGTTACTTAGAATGCAAGCCATAGTTTGGATATGGGTAGATACCCAATGATAATGATAATCACTCCTGCCTAACTGACAGGCATACAGTTCTGGAGGCTGGCTGCCTAGGTGCAAATCTGGGCTTAGCCACTTAACCAGTCCTGTGACCTTGCACAAGTAACTTCACCACTCTGAACTTCTTTCTCAGAGGATTGATGCAAAGAGTAAAATAACAAACATGTATAAAGTTCTTGGAATTAAGTATGATATATAATAAATATAAGCTATTCTTATTATTCTTGATGTTATAGTTGATAATTCAACCTATAGAACTTTGGCAACTTCATATTTATTCTTCTTGTCTACTTGAAGTTTGAGGAGTACCATGATGTAAGTAAGCCTCCTCACTTATTTCTCACTAAAAGGTTAGGAAATGATACTTCAGTACTGAGGTTACAGGATTTCATACACTAGCCAACACATATCAAGTAGCTTCTCATTGGATTATTTGTATGAATCTGGCTCTGAAAAGTGAGACACAATAGCTAGAGATTGTCCAATGGATAAAAATCTAATGTGTTCTGCTTTCTTAATTGCTAACAGAAACTCCAAAGGGAAAGGAGATTTGAAACCTCTCCATTTGGTTTGATGTTATTTGTCTGGATGACCACATTATGACAGACAGCTACACCCAAAAGGAAGAAGTGCTGAAGTAATTTTGGCAGGTTTCCAATATCAAATCCAGGTAAATAAAAATTTAGCTTTCCTTTTCTTAACAAGTAGGTAGAAAAACATCAGAAAAGTGTAGGAAATGGAAAGATTACAGCAGGATTTAGGATACATGCTTATAAAACAACTAGTGTTCTAGTGCACAGATTCATGCACATTGAAAGGAAATTAATTAAAAAGTAGCTGGTGGGATGGGACTGGGCGAGATGGACTGGAAACACCCTGGAGCCAACCTCCTGCAGTCCCTCCCTGGCCAGCCGCACCTGGGGCAGCGCCATGGCTCAAAGGGTATCTGTGGAGTGAGTGGGGTCCCTCCAGCAGGTGGGATCCCTCAGCCTGGCTTGCAGGGATTGGGCTGAAACCAGCTCTCTGGTATCTCCCAAAAGGTACTGGATTGTGAAAGGGTGGTTCTTGGGTGACGCATACCAGAATTGGTTCCTCCTTTCTGGTTCCAGGTTGCATCACCCAAGAACCTTCACTGCCAAGTCACTGCAGCAGGGCAGCTCCTGCGATAAATAGCTGCCCCCTAGTGGTCAATGTGCATAATACCCTGTTTCCCCGAAAATAAGACAGTGTCTTATATTAATTTTTGCTCCCAAAGATGTGCTAGGTCTTATTTTCAGGGGATGTCTTATTTTTCCATGAAGAAGAATACGGTACACATTTATTGTTAAATGAAAATAAAGGAAATTTATTACCTGTATATGGTATGGTAGTAGGGTAGTTGTCAACACAAACCAGACAAACTGTGAATCCTACAGTCTCAAGAATTTACTCATTTATTCAATGACAATTATGTCATCATCTTCTGGAACATCATCATAACAATCCAATTCCTGAATTTCCTGGTGAATTTCTTGTGACTCCATTTCTTTCAGAATCAGTGGACCAAATCTCTCATGTTTAGCCTAGGGAGGCCTTATTTTGGGGGGATGCCTTATATTTCACTCAGAAGAAAACCTGTAAGTAGGCCTTATTTTCGGAGGATGTCTTATTTTTGGGGAAACACTGTATCTACTGGTTGGATGGTCACGTAGCTTTTTATATATATAGACTAAGACCCGGTGCACAAATTCATGCACAGGAGGGGTCCCTTGACCTGGCCAGTAATCAGGGCTGATTGGGGAAGCTGGCCTGCTGGGAGGAGAGACTGCAGGAGGTTGGCCCCAGCAGCAAGCTAACCAATGGCTGATTTTGCTATGAATCAGGCTCCCTCCTCCTCCTGTTTGGGTCTGGGGTGCAGATGAACCAGATTTGGTGCTTTCAGGGCCCCAGCAACAAGGTCTGGGTCAATGTGTGTCATAGCTAGCAGCCTGTTGTCTGGTCATTCTGGTAATTTAGTCATAACAGTTGCTTAGGCTTTTATATATATAGATGGGAAATAAATAAAATTAGGATCAAGAGGGGCCATGATGTATTTACTTGTCTGACTCTGATATCTGGATGACTGGAGGCTAAGTGAGAGAAATTTCTAGTGAAGTGAAACTCATCTTTTTCACAACAGGACCTACAGATCATCTTTACTAGATTTTCAGAAAGGCTTTGAAGTAATGCCAGATGTGGCTATCGCAACTGACATGTAGTAAACAGGGCAGCTTTGTTCCAATTAAAAATCCCTTGACTGCATGTAAATTTCAACACCTGATCCTGATGCTACGTTACCAATATGTTCAGTAGTGATTATTTCCTGGAAGGAGGTATGGTTTACTTTTCATGTTCTTATAGCTATGACAAGGTTTCCTGGTCAGGTCCAGCTATTCTCTGAACTGAAAACAGAAACTTCTCAGAAAATGACCAAAGGAATAACTACACTTTACTGATGTCATCATTGCCTTTTCAAAGATATGAAGCAACTATGTGAACAGCTATATCTTTTCTTAGGCAATGGTTCTACTAGTAAACTCTATTCTCCAAAAGTCTAATTCTAAGCAGTCATAGAGGCTACTGAGACTAGTGGTAAGAACATCAGAAAGAGAACAATTTGATTTAAGTCTTGATTCTTTTATTCACTGGATGTTTGACCTTAAGCAGATAATTTATTTTCTGTCTCACTTCCCTCAAAATGAAATAGTTGCTTTAGATAATTAATACAATGCAATACACATGATGTATTACAGACTTGTACAGTTAAAACTTATAACAAATGTCACCCTCAATAAATACAATTATAAGTGGTCCTTTATAGTCTATTATAAAATGGCTCACTACATCTATGTCAAATTTTTAAAGAAGACACTAAGATAGTGAAATCTACAGAGCTCTGTACTAGTCTGTGAGAGAAGAGATTTAGTTGTAGTGGTACATCTCAGCACCTATCAACTCACTACACAATGTAATGGAAAACATGGGACTTAGAGTTAGATGGCATGGGTTTGGATCTTGGCTTATTTATTTAGCATTTCTTAATTTTTAAAAAAGAAAGATTAACAACAGTGATAATAATACTTGGAAATCAAATGTGTTAAAGCATAAGGAAGCAAGAAATCTTTGGTTTCTGTTTATGATGGAGTGACTAGTACCAAAGTGCTCATCTACTCTTGAAAAAACTATAAAACTGAACATATTGTGAAGCTACCGTTTTAAGTTTTGGGACAATTTAAAGTTATACAGAACTTTAATTACTGAAAAAAAGAAAACACACAAAGGCAAGCTCCATATCAATGTCAGTTATCTGCTTTGGAACAATTTCCAGAGCAAGACACAGGAAAATAAAGACCAAACAGACCATAATAGTCCTGCTGAACTGAGAGAACAGATACTGAGTTCAGGGAAGGATATCAAAGAGGAGGGAATTATGAAGTAGGATTCACAGATGACTCTATTGGAGTTTCCCATAAGTCATTGGCCAAGGCTTGGGCTATATATGTCAAGGGCAGGACTGTGCAAGACCTAGCAACCAGAGGCTCTCATGGGGTTGAGAATGGAACTGAGATTTTAGAGGTTACACAATGCTTAGAAACATCGGAGTTAAACCACAACCAGAATGGAGAGACCTCAATAAAATTTCCAGCATTTAGCTAAGAGCACAGAAAGGCCATGCATTAGGAAAAGGACCATGCTATAGCTACCCTGGATTACTCTAGATGGGGCTACACTAGACTCACCTAGTTAAAGCCTATAACCAAGCTGTCAAAAAAGCAAGAACTGCCAATAAAAGAAGACAGCATATATTGTTCATTCCTAATAATATATCATCCCAAATGTCTAGCAATACATAAAAATCTTTTCAATATAAAAAGAAGAAAATAGCCTAAATCAAGGAAAAAGCAACCAATAAGAAGAGATCCTAAGAAAGAACATATTTTGAAATTAATAGACAAGTATTTTAAAACTGCTGTAAAAAATTTCAAATATATAAATGAAAATATTATTTGAATAAGAGAAAAACCCTATATAATAAAAGGCTAATATAAAAATTGTCCCCACAACTGCGAGTTTGACCAGGAGTTTAACCAGGGAGTGGGACCAGTTGGCCAATCACCTACAGCCCCTCCCCCTGCCCGGTCCTGAACCCTATCAGCCCCTTCTACTCCAATCAGGGCGGGCCAGCCAGACCTCAGAACTCATGTACCAGCCTTAAAGGACAGAAAAAGTTCCAACATATAAAAACAAACAATATAGAAGAACCAAATTAACATTATAGTAATTTAAAGTAAAGTATCTAAAGTAAACCAATTCATTAGAAGAGCTTAAAAGTAAATAGGAGTTAACAGAGGGGATGCATAAATCTGAATACAAATTCATAGAAATTACCCAACCAGAAAAATGGAAAGAAAAAGATTAAAACTAAATTTGGTGAACTTTTGTGTGTTAACACAACCTGTGAGATAATAAAAAGTTCTCAAATATACATGTAATTAGATCTCAAAAGGCAAAGAAAAAATGGGACAGAAAGATTTTTTTAATGATTTAATGTTCAAACTTCATTAAATGGTGAAAAACAACCTGAGAGCCCAGAAACACTCAGTAAGTAGATTATAAAACCACACTCAGTTAAATAGCTTAAAATCATAGTTAAATAGCTTAAAATCAAAGATGGAAATTCTTCTTTTTAATATATTTTATTGATTTTTTTTGCCCCCCTTCCTCCTTCCTATACATAACCTCTCTCCCCAGAGTTTTATGTTCATTGGTTGTACTTATATGCATGTATACAAGTCCTTCCGTTGATCTATTATCTCCCCCAGATCTCCCTCCCCTCCCCACTGTAATTTGACTGACTGCTTGTGGCTTTACTGTCTCTATATCTATCTTTTGGTTCATCAGTTTATAATGTTCTTTATTATCCATAAATGGGTGAGGTCATGTGGTGTTTCTCTTTTATTGATTGGTTTATTTCACTCAGCATGATGTTCTCCAGTTCCATCCAGGTTGCTGCAAATGATGAGAATTCCTTCTTTATATGGCAGCATAGTATTCCATTGTGTAGATGTACCACGGGTTTTGATCCAATCATCTGCTGACGGGCACCTAGGCTGTTTCCAAATTCTAGCTATTGTCGATTGTTCTGCTATGAACATAAGGGTGCATATATCCTTTCTGATTGGTTTTTCTAGTTTCTAACTCCACACTGTTCTCCACAGTAGTTGCACCAGTCTGCATTCCCACCAGCAGTGCACGAGGGTTCCTTTTTCTCTGCAACCTCGCCAACACTTGTCGTTTGTTGATTTGTTGATGTTGGCCATTCTGACAGGTGTGAGATGGTACCGCATTGTTTTGATTTGCATCTCTCGGATAATTAGTGACTTTGAGCATGTTTTCAAGTGCCTTTTGGCCTTCCTTCTGTCTTATTTTGAAAATATTCTATTTAGGTCCATTGCCCATTTTTTAATTGGATCATTCATCTTCCTTTTATTTAGTTGTATAAGCTGTCTGTAGATGTTAGAGATTAAACCTTTATCAGTGGTATTATTTGCAAATATGTTCTCCCACACAATGGGCTTTCTTGTTGTTTTGTTGATGGTTTCTTTTGCTGTAAAAAAGCTTTTTATTTTGATGTAGTCCCATTTGTTTATTTTCTCTTTAGCTTCCATTGCACTAGGGGCAGTATCAGTGCAGAAGTTCTTTTGGCATACATCTGAGATTTTGCTGCCTGTTGATGCCTCCAGTATTTTTACGGTTTCCCGTCTTATGTTTAAGTCCTGTATCCATTTTGAGTTTATTTTTGTGTATGGTGTAAGTTGGTGATCTAGTTTCATTCTTTTGCATGTGTCTGTCCAATTTTCCCAACACCATTTATTGAAGAAACTGACTTGACTCCATTGTATATTCGTGCCTCCTTTGTCAAATATTAATTGAGCATAGTGATTTGGGTTGATATCTGGATTCTCGATTCGATTCCATTGATCTATCTGTCTGTTCTTGTGCCAGTACCAGGCTGTTTTGAGAACAGTGGCTTTGTAATACAGTTTGAAGTCTAGTATTGAGATCCCTCCTACTTTACTCTTCTTTCTCAGGATTGCTGTGTCTATTCGGGGTCTTTTATTGTTTCAAATGAACTTTTGGAGAGTTCTTTCAGGTCAGTGAAATATACTGTTGGTATTTTAATGGGGAGTGCATTGAACCTATAGATTGCTTTAGGAAGTATGGACATTTTGATGATGTTGATTCTACCAATCCATGAACATGGTATGTTCTTCCATCTCTTTACATCTTCCTCTATCTCTTTTTTCAGTGTCGTGTAGTTTTCCAAAGATGGAAATTCTTAAAAGCTCACAAAGCAATATCAGCATGATAAAGGGCAATTTGTAGTAAAACTGTGTCCATATTGTAACAAAACAAATAGAAAAGTAAGTTTTATAGGTAATGCCATTTAATATGCATAAAAATACTTAGGAATAAGTTTTCCAAAATATATACTAGACCTGCGGGCTGAAAACTAGAAATCATTTCTGAAAGTAAAGTAAACCTAAATAAGTGGAGAGATATGCCCTGCTCATTATCAGAATACTTAATTTCCTAAAGGTGTCAATCATCCTTAAATTGATTTATAAATTCATGCAATTTCAGGAAAAAATTCAGCAATTTTTTTTTAGAAATTGTCAAGCTTATTTCAATAGTAATATGGAAATACAAAGAACCTAAAATAGCCAAAGCAATATTTAAAGGGAAAGAAAAGTTGGAAGGCATATACTACTTCATATCAAGGCTTATTATAAAGTTACAGTAATCAAGCCCTGGTTCAGTTGGTTGGAATGTCATTCCATACACCAAAAGGGCATGGGCTCAATTCCTTGTCAGGGCACATACCTAGGTTGTAGGTATCATCCCAGGTCAGGGCACACATGGGAGGCAACCAGTCAATGTTTCTCTCTCTCTCTCTTGAGAAAGTGTGTTATTGGTAAAAAATATATATATATATTTAAGTAAGATCAATGGAATAGAATAGAGTCCAAAATAGATCCATTTATGTATGACTAATTGAGTCCTAATAAAGGTTTGAAAGGCTCAGCTGATGTGGCTCAGTGATTGAGTGTCTACACATTAGCCAAGAGGTCACTAATTTGATTCCTAGTCAGGGAACACGTCCAGAATGCGGGCTCAGTCCCCAGTAGGGGGCATTCAGGAGGCAGCAGATCAATGATTCTCTTTCATCATTGAAGTTTCTATCTCTCCCTCTCCCTTCCTCTCTGAAATCAATTAAAAGTATTAAAAAAAAAAAAAAACATGTCACTGAAGCATTTTTTTTAAGAAAAGAACAAAAGACACTAAGTAAGCAGAGGTGAAAAAAAAATAAAAGAACATGGCAGTGTAGTAAAGATTTGAGGAAGGAACTTAATCATTCCAGGCAAGATCACAGACCTGGAAAGAGGTGTGCCTGTGCATAATCCATTAAGAAGATAATCTGAGGGTGTGGACTGGTAGAAGATCAGGAGGAAATAGCTTGCACTGATGTAAGGACTTGGCTATGAAATGCCTTGAATATGTAATCTGGAGCCATCTCACCAAATATGTGCTCAAGAGCTGAGTTTGTTGGGTGGGGTGGAGGGACAATGGGGGAGGATAAGGATACATTTGTAATACCTTCATCAATAAAGGGGGGGAAAGGCAGATTATCACCAACAACATTTGCACTTACCAAAAAGAGCGTAAGAAATTTTCACAGGCAAGTACTAGTAAATAAAAGCAAATAATTTCCTCAAAATACACACACATACACACACACACACACACACACACACACACACACACACACACACGCCAGAACTGAGTTTGCCTTTTTCAGTTTGGTTTATTTCACAGAGAAGGAAAATTTCACATTGTTACGCCCAGACTTCGTGATCCCCAAGGACCACCCGGGAGCCGAGTCCGATGCAATAAACAAAAGAGCCTCTTCCATGATAGCATGGGCTCTGACCCACTCATGCCTACAGCATGGCAGAAGAGAGTGAATTTTGCTAAGCCCTGAGGTTTTACTCTGGTGGTGATGTCACTGCTTTGGCTGATCCTGATTGGTTGGGTGAGGGCCAGGGTCCAGTTACACAAAATGGAGGATAACTCCACCCTGCCCCACAGTGGAGTCAGGAGTTTATCCTCGCCCCACCCTGCCCTCTCAACATGATCTCACTTATTTGTGGATCTAATGAACAAAATTAATTGGGAAGGGGGGCGTTAAAGAGCAATCAAAGGACTTGACTGCATGCATATTAGCATAACCAGTGGACACAGACACAGGTGGTGAGGGCTTGGACTCGAGGGTGAGGGTGGCGGCGGGGGGGGGGGGGTCAATGGGATGGGAGGAGGGAAGGAGACATATGTAAAACTTTAAACAAGAGAGAGAGAGAGAGAGAGAGAGAGAGAGAGAGAGAGAGAGAGAGAGAGAGAGAGAGAGAGAATATGAAATGACCAACAAAATAAGACCTGAACCATGGAACCATGGAACAGACTGAAATACCTTGATGTGGAGTTGGGGGGACAAGAAGAGATAAACCAAAGAATATATGCACAGATCAGGGAGATAGGCAATAGAGTAGTGAACACCAGAGGTGTGGGTAGGATCCGGGAGGAGAGAGGGAATAGGATTTAACTATAATACTATCAACAATAAAAAATATATATTTTTTAAAAAGAACTGAATTTGTATAAAGTCGAACTTGTGTAAACCCTTTAAATAGGTTCCTGAGGTGCACTCTCCTTGTGTTGTAGGTGGGAACTGCACCTGGTGTCTGACCAGTGGAGTCACACTGGACTTGGGTTGAGCAACTTCAGTACTTGAGTTCTGGCTAGGAAAGAATTCAAACTATAAAAGAACATTTCCTTATTAAATCACAGATATGGGAGAAGTAATTCATATAAGAGATGGGCTTAGGAAACAAGTTATAGAGGTAAAGGAAGGGCCCTTAGAGCTTGGGAGAGAGGAAGGTAAGGGTAAAGCTCCTGGAGGTGGGGGAGGGAAAAGGGAAAGGGGGAGAGAAAGGTTTATGTGTGGTCCCATGTGGGGGAGAGTGAACTGGGTGCTCTGACCTAAGGGTTTTAAGGGTGGAGATTTTAGGAGAGGTTCCAGGAGAAGTTTTTTTTTCTTTTTAAATCCTCACCAGAGGATATTTTTTCCATTGCTTTTTCAAAGAGAGTGGAAGGGAGGGAGCGGGAGAGAGACAGAGAAAAATGTCAATGTGAAAGACACTTTTGGTTGCCTCTTGCAAACACCACTACCAGGGGCAGGGAGCAAACCCACAACCGAGGTACGTACCCAAGACTCTTTGGTCCACAGGCCAATGCTCTAACCACTGAGCAAATGCCAGAGAGCCTGGAGTAAGATCTCAGTAGAATATTCAGCAGCTTTCCAAGTAAGTTCTTTAGAGTCCAGGTCTCCACTGATTGATTAGTTGTAGCCAAGGCATAGGGTCATTGTCCAATCAATTCAGCTGGTCCTGAGGTCAGCGATGGGGTCACTGGTCTGGCTTTACTGCTCTTTTAGGCTTGGAGCTGAAATACAACTGAGGCCTAAAAGTTATCTCTAGGGAGAAAAGGTTAGGGGGTCCAAACCTCATAACCAGGGATATGCTAGGGCAGTGGTCGGCAAACTCACTAGTCAACAGAGCCAAATATCAACAGTACAATGATTGAAATTTCTTTTGAGAACCATATTTTTTTAACTTAAACTTCTTATAACACCACTTCTTCAAAATAGACTCGCCCAGGCCGTGGTATTTTGTGGAAGAGCCACACTCAAGGGACTAAAGAGCTGTGGTTTGCAGACCACAGTGATAGGGAGAAAAAGGTCACACTGGGGGCAAGGCCCCACCCTACAATTATCCTTTGCTAGGCACTCAGAACTTTCATCTTGGTGACATTCTGTACCTGGCCCATTGTCCTTGCTCTGCTCATGTCTAACTGCCTACCACACTTGAAGTAAATGATGATGAATTTACTAAGAGCTTAAGGTGAACCCCACTATTTCTGGCAGTTTGTATTTTTCTAGGAATATGTCCATTTCCTCCAGGTTGTTCAATTTGTTGGAATAGAGTTGTTCGTGGTATTTTGTAACAATCTGTTGTATTTCGGTTGGGTCTGTTGTTATTTCACCTCTTTCATTTCTGATTTTGTTTATTTGGGTCCTCTCTCTTTGTTTCTTGGTTAGCCTGGCTAGAGGTCCATCTATCTTGTTTATCCTTTCAAAGAACCAGCTCTTGGTTTTGTTGAACTTATGTATTGTTTTGTTGGTCTCTATGTCGTTTATCTGTGCTCTGATTTTTGTTATTTCCTTCCTTCTGATTACACTGGGTTTTTCTTATTGCTCTTTTTCTAACTCTTTGAGTTGTAGAGTTAGATCATTTGTTACCCTTTTTTCTAGTTTTTTGCAATAGGCTTGTAAGGGTATGAACTTCCCTCTCAAAACTGCTTTTGCTGTGTCCCATAGATTTTGGATTGTTGTGTTTTCATTGTCATTTGTTTCCAGGATGTTTTTAATTTCTTCCTTGATTTCTCTGGTAACCCAGTCCTTGTTTAAAAGCATGTTGTTTAGTCTCCATGTGTTTGATTTCTTTGGATTATTTTTATTGTAGTTAATTTCCAGTTTTATGCCATTATGATCTGAGAAGATGCTTGATATGATTTTTATCTTCTTGAATTTGAAGAGACTTTGCCTATGTCTCAAAATGTGGTCTATCTTTGAGAATGTCCCATGTGCACTTGAGAAGAATGTATATTCTGTGGCTTTGGGGTGGAATGTTCTGAAGATGTCAATTAATTCCATCTGGTCTTGTGAGTCATTTAGGATTGATATTTCTTTGCTGATTTTTTGTTTAGATGATTTGTCGATGGATGACAGTGGGGTATTAAAATCTCCTACTATGATTGTATTGCTATTAATCTCTCCCTTAATGTCCTCCAGCAGTTTTTTTTTATGTATTTGGGTGCTCCTATATTGGGTGCATATATATTTACCAGGGTTATTTCTTCTTGTTGGATTGCTCCCTTTATTATTATGAAGTGGCCTTCATTATCTCTTGTTATGTCCTTCACTCTGAGATCTAATTTGTCAGATATAAGTATTGCTACCCCAGCTTTTTTTTCATTTCCATTTGCCTGGAATACTTTTTTCCATCCCTTCACCCTCAGTCTGTGTGCATCTTTTTTTCTGAGGTGGGTTTCTTGTAGACAACAGATGTATGGGTCTTGTTTTCTTATCCAATCTGACACCCTATGTCTTTTGATTGGAGCATTTAATCCATTTACATTTAAGGTTATTATTGATAGGTACTCATTTGACGCCATTTTTATTCTATACCCGTGTTCCTTCTTCACTTCCTATTTCTTTATTTTTACAGTAAACCCTTTAGCATTTCTTGCATTGCTGGTTTGGTGGAGATAAATTCCTTCAGTCTTTTTTTGTCTGTGAAGCTCCTGATTTCTCCTTCAATTTTGATTGATAGCCTTGCTGGGTACAGTATTCTTGGATTCAGACCCTTCCTTTGCATGATTTTGTATATTTCATCCCATTTCCTTCTGTCCTGATATGTTTCTGTTGAGAAATCAGTTGCTAGTCTGATGGGGGTTCCTTTGTATGTAACTTTCTGTCTCTCTCTGGCTGCTTTTAAGATTCTTACTTTGTCCCTGTTGTTTGCCACTTTAATTATAATGTGCCTTGGCGTCTGTCTTCTGGGATTCATTTTGCTTGGGACTCTGCGAGCATCTTGGATTTGTGTGGGTTTTTTCTTCTCTATCTCAGGAATGTTTTCAGTCATTATTTCTTGAAATACTTTTTCCATCTCTACCTCAGTTTCCTTTCCTTCAGGAACCCCTATTATTTGAATATTATTTTGTTTTGTATTGTCCCAAAGCTCCCGTAGGCTCTCCTCCTGCTTTTTAATCTTTTATTCTAGAAGCTGCTCTAATTGGGTATTTTTTTCCATCTTGTCTTCTAGCTCACTGATGCGGTCCTCTGCTTCATCTAGTCTACTCTTGATGCTTTCTATTGAGTTCTTCATGGTAGCGATGTCATTTTTTATTTCTTCTTGGTTCTTCACTATTTCTGGCCTATTGAGGAGAGAAGGCTGCTGTTTGAACATAATGTTCAGAAACAAACAACAACAAAAATGCAGGATCTTTCTTCTCTTGAGCACTGGTTCCTGCTTTGACCCAGTGTAAATTATAAATCATCTAGCTGGAGCATCCCCAGCATAAACAAATCACCCTCTGATTATTCCAGTTGATTTATCCTATCTTGTAAATGACCGTTTCTCTTCCTTCTCAGATCTCGGCTGTGCTCTCTGACAAGTTCCTTGTCTCAAAACCTGCATGAGGCAAAAAGAAAGGCATCAAAATCCTATTGGCCACTTCAGGATGCTATTTCTTCAGGATGTCTTCAGGAACTCTGGGAGGAATATTAAAATATAATGTGGACAGAGACTGAAATGTCTGGTTCAAGTGAGGTTTATGAATTTTCTCGTTTTTCACTACACTCAAACTCCTGGTTGCTCTATGTACAACTAGTAATATTACTGAATCAGTATTTTTTTGTTTGTTTTCTGTCTTCTCTAGCAACTAGGGATGATGTTTGAAAGTACAGCGACTAGGCTACACAGGAAAGAGAATCAGCTGGAGCCAATATGACTTAGGTTCAATTTCCACACTGGCTGGATAGCTCAGTTGTGAGTGACCTCACAATACGTCAAGGTAGGAGGTTCACCAGCCAGAGCCTATACAAGAATTAACCAAAGAATGTATAAATAAGTGGAACAACAAATCAATGTTTTCCTCTCTCCCTTCCTCTCTTTAAAATCAATCAATACATAAAATTTTTAAAGCTATTTATTGTTTTTAAAAACTCCCATTCTGCCATTCACACTGGCTGTGTGACCTAAATAAGTCAATTAATTTCTCTGAATATCAGTTTTGTCATCTCTAACATGATGGTAATAATATATATCTCAAAGTATTGTTGTGATGATTAAATGAAGTAATATAAATATATGAAACCATGCCTGTCACTTGGCATCATGAGTTCTTACCCTTCATGAGTTCTTGGGAGCATTTTATCCTATCATCTTACTTTATCTTACCCTAACCACTCCTTTCCTGGAATTTCAGACTCCACTCCATCATCTAAATCACTTAATACAGGCATGCCTCACGGTGCAATTCCCAGTTGGGGTAATGCCTTTGTTCTGGGCTCAATCCCCGGTGTGCATGAGAACAATGGAAATGTGTCCGAGAACCCTGGGCTTGTGTTAAAATTTTCATTTTTTTTATTGCATTTTTCATCGTCGTCGATGTTTTTTTGTTGTCTGTTGAGACCATGAGTTCTGTAAGTTTTGATGCCTGTGCTTGTGTTGTGGAGTCATTGTGGTTTTTAGTTGAGCATGATGCAGTGGCTTGGATAGCAGAAGCAGAAAGGGTGAATTTTTTGTCAGGGTAGGCAGTTTGTGGATTTTTCAAAGTGTGTGTGTGTGTGTGTGTGTGTGTGTGTGTGTGTGTGTGTGTGTGTGTAGGGTGTTATTGATATGCAAACGCTGTTTCCCTCCCCAGGGCAATCCGGAAAGGGAGCATCAGATGGGTCATTGTGAGGAAAGCAGGGTGGAGGCTTAATGCAAAAGGACTGTGGATGTTGAAAAGGCTGTAAATTGTTGATGTTTGCATGATAATAGGGCATTTGAAATGGGGAGGAAGTCTCAGGCTAGATTTTGTGGGTGTGGATTGTTCTGTCTGTCCCTTGGGCCCTCGTTTCCCTGGAGCTGTGTGTGCCTAGTGTTTTGCATTGTGTTGTGTTGGTGGTGAAGGAGCTGGAGGATGCTATGAGGTGTGTGTGTTGTGGTAGGACAGGTGTGTGTCGGTGAGGCGTGAGTGTAGCCAGGTGTAGGAGGAGCCAAGCAAGGTGTGAGTGTTTTGTGTTGATTTTGGAAGGAACCCAAAGGTTGAGTTTTGTGATTCTCTCTTATCATTGATGTTTCCATTTCTTTCTTCTGCTCTCTTCCTCTCTAAAATCAATTAAAAATATTTTTTAAAAATAAATAAATCACTTATCACAGTGCCTAGAAATAATGGCATTTATTTTTATTACTAAATCTTATTATTATTAAATTGGATTTCTGAACTTGTACAAAATAGACATTAGAGTGGCAGTGGCTTGAAGACAACTCATCTGACCTTGTGTTTTTAAATGAGAATTTAGAAATCTCAAATATTTCTTTGAGGACTGAGTCAAAGACCTTGAGTCTTAACTCGGAATGTAGGCTCAAAAAGAGGTTTTCTCTGTGCTTGGACTGCATAACTGTTTGAGCTTTGATAAATTGTCAGCAAGAGAAGGGTTCTATTCCTGCTTTTTGTCTCAGAGCATTTCCATATTAATCTCTGTTTATCTTTTTCATTCTGACTCACATTATCTCTTCCTTGATATTTATTTGCCTTGCCTAATCATGTCTTAACATGCTCCTTCCCTCTCAAGGGAATCCCTTCATACCTTATTCTATCATTAGTCTTCTTACCCAGAAAAAAATGCCAACTCTTTCTTTATCAAGTTGTATTTTTCATCCCTTCTAAATTGTCCGTATCTAACATCTTTCCTATCCATATCTTACTCTGCCTAGTTCAAGCCTCTGTGTTCTGGATCATGTTAGGTGGCAAAGAGATTGTAGCAGATAAAATGTCTAAGAAAATCCTAGTCCAAAAAAAATCTTATTATTTATTTAGGGAAATGGGACAAACATGAAAAATAGATGTGAAAGGTAAGAACTAATTTAGCATCTTATGTTTACAAAATACTTTACTGGGCCCTCAAGATGCTGCTCTCTAATGAGGACACAGAATGGACATGACAACAAAAGCAAAGTAACATTAATTAGTGTCAAATAGAAGTGTTCAAATTAATTAGAGCACTGGAATAATACCAAGGGTGAGTGATCAGGGAATAGTTTTGGAGGCAGTGGAACCTGATTTGAACTTGAAGGAGGGTATAGTTTAGGGAAATGCAAAGAGAAGGAAGGTGAGTAGGGCATTCCAGACTGAGGAGCAGTATGAACAAAGGTGTAGTGTCAAGAATGTTGTAAGCTTTTCAGAATAATGAATACTCTGTTGATCATCAGCTGAGACATAAGATTTTACCTGGCCTTGAATGCACATCTAAGGAACTTACATTTGATCCTATGACTGTGTTTCATAGAGCTCTAGGGCTTCTCAGAAGAGCTAGCATGATAGAAAACAGAGATACTTTAATTCAGTGCAGGTGGGAAGAGTGAAGGTAGTGAGTGCAATAGCTAAGAAAGCAGAGATCTCGGCCCTCCATTTCTATGTAAAACTGATCCCACTTTTACAATGGATATATTGAAGTTTTGTACAAGGCTTTATTTTGAAGAAAACCTTCTTTTGCTTAAAGAATTGGACAACAGTGTGGTGATTGCAGAAGGAGAAGGGTTGGTGGAGGTAGAGAAGGATATAGGGGAGTAAAAGGTGATGGGAAAATAACAAATAAATAAGTATTTAAAAATAAATAAAATGGGACATTTGGTGTAGAAGAAAAATAAAACAAAACAAACAAACAAAAAAGAAATTCAAAATCCCTGCTGTTGATAATAAAAGTTATTAAAGAGTTTTGAGCATAGAATATTAGCATTGGCACCTAAAGAGTTTATTTTATTCAGTATGAAACTAAAGCAGAAATCCCATTTAAACAAGCCTGACAGTCTTTCTTTAAAAACTATTCCAGTGACAGGAAAACCACAACTTTATATGACTTTACATTCTACTATATTTGATACCTCTATTTCAGGAGATCTTAACATGGAATCCATAAATCCCTTAGAGGTGCCATGAACTTTGATGGAACAAAAAAAACATGTCTTTATTTTTCCTTATCTTTAACTGAAATTTATCTTTTCTTCTGTTATGAATGTACACAACAAACCCTAGTAGTATTATCAATAACAAAAATCACACAAAAAATTTTCAATCCACTTTAAAATCATTGCTAATATATTCAATTTTAACATTTTAATAGTCATATTTCAATATAATTTGTTTCCTATGTAATCTTTTTTTTAAATATATTTTATTGATTTTGTACAGAGAGGAAGGGAGAGAGATAGAGAGTCAGAAACATCAATGAGAGAGAGTCATCGATCAGCTGTCTCTTGCACACCCCCTACTGGGGATGTGCCCGCAACCAAGGTACATGCCCTTGACCGGAATCGAACCCGGGACCCTTCAGTCCCCAAGCCGACGCTCTATCCATTGAGCCAAACCGGTTTCGGCGTCCTATGTAATCTTATGCATTTTATTTTATGCACTTAAAAACATTATTTTGAGAAGAGTTCATTGACTTTATCAGATTTCCAAAAGGATACAAGGCATAAAATAATGTCATGAAACTGTATTATGTTTATGCAGTTGTTTTCTATTGATCCAGAATTTATATTCCTCTAACATCTTCCCATTCTTCCCACATTCCCTCTCTACAGCTACATAGAATAAGTCTAATGTTACTTCCATGTGACAGTCTATGAAATATTTAAAGACAGCTATTATGGATCAATAAAGTTTTATTTTTCTTGAGCTAATAATCCTACATTTCTTCATCTGTCCCTCAAAATATATGCCAGTGGGCCCTTCATCATTCTGAGCAACTTCTACAACATGCTCCATGTGACCCAGCTTCTTCATATCTTCCTCTTAAAGCATGGTGGGTTAAGAGCAAACATCTATAAAAAGAAATTTTAAAGATAAGACTTGGACTCTGCCTCAATAGTCACAGTACTTCCTGTTTCCCCAAGCTATAGTAAGTAAGTTGAGTCCAAAGACCGAGATATAACCAAATGTGGTCATTTAACTCTTCCCACTTTTGAACACCCTGCAACCCAGAAGAGGTGAATCTATTTAAGGCAGTGTACTAAAGTAGTTAAATGGGGCAGTGTACTAAAGTAGTTAAATACACAGGTCTGTATTTATATCCTACTTCTTCTAAGTATTAGCTGGGTGACTTTAGGGAAACCATTTACACTCTGAAACTCAGTTTTCTCATCTACAAAATAGGTGTAATAGTAAAGCTTATTTCATAAAATTGTGTTGATTAAATGTGGTAACATATATAAAGTGCTTAGCACAGTGTCTGGTATATGCTTGCTAATGTCAATCAAAATAAAATAAGAGTTACTCTCTTCATTAACTCATTTGTCTCCTAGACACCTCCTTCTAATTTCCATTTTACCATGGTTTCATCTTCTCTTTATTTATGGATCCATGATTGAATGTGTCCCCAAAAACTCTCAGTATACTCACTGCTTAGTTTGGCAAAGATGCACCTTTCAAATCTCATCATCAAGAGACTTCCTCTGCTTAAGACCATTCCAGTTCCCTCTTCTAGGTTGTATCTTACTTGTGAATATTTACCCAGAGTTATGTTCACATTCAGTGCAATGTAAGGGCCTTGTGCTAACCTGGGCATTTATCCATAAAACATTGAACCCATTAGATACTAAATATATGGTTGTTAAATGTAGAATAAATTAAATGAGCTATTACATATGAACAAAATAAACCTTTGCACAACTAACAGTGCACATGAACAGAAGGTTGAAAAAAGGGAGGTCTTGAAAGTTGTATGTTAGCCAAATAAGGGTTAAGAGGAAAATAGAATGTCTTTCCAAAGTCACTAGAGATGCTTCTTAAGGAAGGTAGGCCTCACAGGTGCTGTAAAACGAAAAGTCTAAAGAACCCTGGGAACATTCGCATCATATGGTACAGCTTGGGAAGAAGGCTCAGGGGTAAAAGTAACATATTTGGGTTTGAAAAAAAAAAAAACCAACAAGAAGCATTTTGCCAAACATGTTTTTTCCCTCAGAGTTCAAAGTAAAAAAAAAAAAAAAAAAAAAAAAAAAAAGGAAATGTAATCCATATGGTTTGGATTCATTTATACGCAATTATGAAGAGCTTCAAGACATTTTCTAACCTCTTACGTTTTTAGACTCTTTTTCTCCCTGAAGAACAGGAAGTCTTAATTTTCCTAGCTTAAGGGAACTTGAAAATGAAACAATTTATGTTGGACCTAAGTATGAGAGTTCATAAGTTTAAATTCAGAAAGACTTGGTATAAGCCAATGTCCAAACTGTTGCCAGTGATGTTTTTCTCTACTCGGAACCCTCAATGTGATATCTTTCAGAGGAATTCTGATTTGATTTTTGTCTTGAAATGGAGAACATACTTTGAAATGACAAAATACAGGAGATTCAGAATTTATAACAGGGTTACTGATGGCTCCAGCCCAGTTGTACATCTGAACAAATTACCTCCATATGTGAGCATAGCCCTGGTTTTTTTCATGTCTTACATCTACAAGGGGAAAAAAATATCAGAATATGTTATTAAACAAGCATACCACTTGATTTTTAAGTCTTATGTAACCAGTTTGATCCAAAAGAATTCTTCAACACAGGGACTAGCATTTTTACTGACTTGCCTCTGATATGCCCCAATTTTTTAATTTTTATTCTTTCACCACCAATAACTGCCTTATACATTAAAATACACAGTTCTTTATTTCTGGCATAGATCATATGTAGGGTACTAATTTAAGAAGGTAAAAAGAGGAAAAGGTCAATCAAAGTGGAGACTCAGACAAGTGATAGAACCACGGACATTTAATTTGTTTTGTTTTTTACATAATACTTAACCCTAGATATTGAGCTTTTGGTATGCCATTCCACCCTGCCCCTCCACCTTATCTTTTTTTATATTTTTTTTATTGATTTCAAAGAGGAAAGAAGGGAGAAGGAAAAAGAAAAACATCAATGATGGGAGAGAATGATTGGCTGCCTCCTGCACACCACATACCATGGATCAAGTGTGCAACTTGAGGATGTGCCCTGACCAGGAATCCAACCATGACCTCCTGGTTCATAGGTCAACATTCAACCACTGAGCAACACTGGCAGGGGCTTTTTTATTGATTTGAGAGAGAGAGGAAGGGAGAGGGAGAGAGAGAGAGAGAGAGAAACACATTGATTGCTGCATCCCACACACACCCCGACCAGGAATTGAATCCGCAACCTGGGCATGTGCCCTGAATGGGAATCAAACCTGTAATGTTTGGAGGATGGGACAATGCTCAACCAATTGAGCCATACTAGCCAGGGCCTAGACCTGATCTTTAATGAGGTATTCAGCATTCTAATTGCTCCTACATCTCCTCAATTCCCTTTCTGTTGTGATTCTTCCCAGTGTGAAATCTACAATCAGCAAGTAGGTAATCAACTTTAGGAAACTATGACCACAGGAAATATGATGGCCTATTCCTTCTTTGTGAAACATACCATTATCAAAGCTATACTTTCATATCCTTCTTTGGCACCTCAGTCACTCTCATGTTCAAACAAAGAACTTTAACTTAATCTCAAGTCTCAAGTCCCTTGAATAGGTGTAGGCCAATTGTCACAAAACAAACCATTTTTTCTATCCCACTAGAGCACTGGTATCATTCCTACTGTCTAGAAATAGGCAGTAGAGATGCTCAGATATAGGTCTTCTGGGACCCATATATTATCTATCATAACTAAGACAACAACTACAGATAACCATGAGTGTTATCTGCTTACATTGTCTGAAGGGACTGTTTTTGTAGAACAATCACAGTTGTGCATTTTTAGTGAGGATGGGGGTGGCAGTGCAATGGCATCTGTTGGTGGTCAAAGAGAGAATGGCCAGTATTAAAAAAAAAAAAGGGTAACTAGATTAGTGGCTTGGCACCGGGCCAAGGGGAATTGTAATAAAATCCAATGTGAATGGAAGCACATAAAACATTAGTAAAACATGATTTAATCCATTTAATCTTAGGAATAACCCTTTCAGTTAATTCTTATTTTTATCTCCAATGTATTTATTTCTTTATTTTTTTATTTTTATTTTTTATTGTTGACAGTATTATATTTATTTTTATCTTTGAAAACCCCCCCACACACACACACACACAAACACTTATCTCCAATTTAACACTGAGTGGAAGCCCATTCAGAAGTCCAGGTCTCTGACTCCAAGATCAATGTTCTTTGTTTTATTCTACAAGACACCTGTAATGACAATTCCTTCCAGGTGTTTTGACAGATGACACAGTGAAAAAATATTTTATTGTTTTTCAATTTTTTACTTTCAGGACACAGATCTCTTCTGTTCAATGTAATGTTTTTCTTTCTTTAGTAAAATATTCCATTTGTTTAGGCTTTTCACACATTTGAAACAAATGCTTCCCAAAAGTTGTGTATTTGTCTCATCACTCACTTATGGATGGAATTTAGCTTAAAAAAAATCAAGTTTCCTAAGAGGAAGATAAATGACTGGCAACAACCACAGGTCCTGAAGATCACTATTGAATACTAGTGGCCCGGTGCATGAAATTCATGCACATTAAAAAAGGATTAATTAGAGGAAATATTTTAATATTGCTATTTGCCCTTTCTCTATAAGAGAAGTGTCAGAGATAAAAGTAAATTAGTAAAATATATATGAAAATCTTCCTTCTGTCAGATTATGGGTGCAACATAGGACCCAGAGTCAAAGCCCCGCCCACCCACATGTGTCTCAGAATTGCTCAAGACTGTGACACGGCCACCCCCCCTCCCATTGGGCTAGATCCACACCCAGCCAGTCCCACCCTTCTCAAGCCCCACTGGGTGGAGAGCACAGCCTCAGTCCCCCTGTCCTGGTGGCAGGGTAGGGGTATAGCCTTAGGTTCCCCCATCAAGCCCTACTGGGTGGGGATGTGGCCTGAGGTCTCCCATCAAGCCCCAATGGGTGGGGTGTGTGACCTCAGATCCCCTGGCCTGGTGCTGGGGCTGGGGTCACAACCTGAGGTCCCCCAGCCTGGCACCAGGGTGGGGAGTGCGGCCTGAGATCTCCCTTCAAGCCCCATGCGAGAGGGCCAGCCTCAGATCTCTGCTGATTGCTCATTAAGGCTCATTACAGGAACTCTCGGCCATCTTGTGTTACGGAAACCCTGCCTCCACTGTGGGCACAGTCATCTTTGTGGTGGAGTGACAGTCCATTTGCATATTCCCTCTTTATTATATAAGATGCTATTTTAGGAATCCTTATAATGTATCTCAATAAGAAATAATTATAGAAAAACAAATACACAAGGGAATATTTGGCACTGATATCTCTTTGTTTCAGCTCCTAGATCTGCAGAACACCACTCTCTTGTTTGGCACCAATGGAGCCCTTGAGGACTTGATGGGAGGAAAAGCTTTGAATATGATTCTCAAGGATAATCCAGTTCAAGCCATTTTTTTTTAAAAAGAGAAAGATGAGGGAGTGTGGTGTAATAAATGGCTCAAATAAAGGCTTTACAATCAAATCCAAGTTTAGGCCCAGTCTCCAGCACTTTCAGGTTAACAAAAAAAGTTATTTAACCTCTTTGATCTATAGTCTCTTCATCTATAAAATATGGGGTGAAAATAGAAAGTACCTCATAGGGCATTAGTAATAAGATGACATCTATAATAATAAAAGTGTAATATGCTAATTAAACAAGACAGCCAAATGACCTTCTGGATGTCCTCTGGGCAACCTTCCAGATGAAGATGGGGCTACAAGGGCCAAGGCAAGTTGCCGTGGCTGTGAGGGCCAAGCCGAATTTCATGCATTGGGCCTCTATTGTGTATATATTGTTGGAGAAGGTCAGTGAAAGAATGTGACTTCCAATAGACCAATGAACTGGACCTGGCCAATCAGAGGTCCCTGGCATCTACCCTGTGTTTGGCATGTCCACTCTTCTCACCATTCCCACAGTGGGAGCCATTTTCAAGGACACAACCTTGAGAGAGAAATATGTTGTTGAGACCATCTGGACAGTTACATGACTGAACCCACTTAAGACCTCTATGTATACTTTCAAGATTCTAGTGGGTGAGTGCAGATATCTAGTCATCTTTTGGCTGCCCAAGACAAGCTCATAAGTAACTTCTCTTGCTTCTTAAACTGCCACCTAACAACCTGGAGAGGTTTGCCTTTTTCTTGTCTGTCCTAGCCCAGGAAGCTCCTGAGGTTGCAAATATATTGGAGGGGGGGAGGGAATGCATATAAATGATGAAATAAATGGGTCCTGGTTGAGCTTAAGGACCAAGAAATAGAAATACAGGCAAAAAATCACCCAGCAAACTCCTGTTTTAAGTGATTGTGTAAAAGAAGGCCTAAAGGAAATAATATATTTAGAAAAGTAATAGAAGGTATAAAACAAAAAGCCCAAGAGCTTTCTTTGCTTCTGCATTGCTGAGGGTGTTATTCTAATCCACTATTTATAGAATCCTGAATTAAGAAGAAACTTGACAGAACATTTGAATTCAACCTTTCTCAAGACAGAACTACACCTAACCCAGCCTAAAAGCCTGAACAACTGGTTATTTTTCTGCAACTCTGAGGTCAGTCTAGTTCAAAAAGAAGTCTTTAAGTTAGGAAATATAATCATTATTCATTGAAGCAACATTCCTGAATACCAATTGTGTGTATAGTGCTGAGGGAAGAAGGTTAGGAGAAAAGGTCAACCACAATTCCAACTGTGCACAAGAAATTTACACAAAGGCCACAGAGATAAATGTAGGTAAATAAACAGATATTTATAATATGATAAGGAATGTGCCATAACGCAAGTATGTATATGCAAAAGAGGAAACAAATAACAGTAAATCACGAGTTAAGGAAAGATTCACTTAGAAGATGAAGTTTGAGTTAAGACTAACAACATGGAGAAAACTTCTTCAGTTAGAGGTCAGAAGAAGGTAGGAAGACAATATAGGCAGAAGAAGCATATGCAAAGGCATTGCAATTGAAAAGTAAAACAGCATACTTGTATATATACAAGTATTTCAGGAAGGTTAGAGCTTAGAGAACAAGAGGGTGGAAATGAGGGTAGGGAGTGGCAGAAGATAAAGCTAAAGAGCTAAGCAGGAGGCAAATCAGGAATCATTTTTGTTTTGTTTTGAGCATACCAAAAGGGTTAGAATAATGTCTAAGGATTCTGAAGAGTTTTAAACAGGGATGGGACATAATCAAATTTGTGCTTTGGGTCTATTACTCTGGTTGCAGTGCAGAGAACAGATTGTAAACAACAAAAGACTGAGTCAGGGAAATCAATTAGGAAAATGTTGCAATAAAGTAGGTGTGAGATAATTGGGATCTGGGCCAAGGAAATAGCAGTGGACATGTAGAAAAGCATAAAGCACTGCCCAGGTGCAAAGGGTTTCTTATCTTATCAGAAAGACAGAAGGGCAAAAAGGAAGTAGTCTCAGGAAGCATGCCAGTGAAGTTTCAAAGTCCTCACTATTGGTGTGTATGCAAATCATTGTTTTTCTCTAACCTCCCTGAATAAACAGAATAAGTAGGTTACTGGGGCTTCAGCCTTTTTTGGTTTATCAAACATGATTAATAGTGTATGTCCTCGCTAAAATACACACACTTCAGATTACAAGACTCAAAAGAAAAACAAGATAATATTAATGTGGCATTGGCTCCCACCATAACCTTTGACATAATGCAAGCCATTGTGTTCAGCTTCTCATCAATATGGCTTGTGTAGCAGAAATAAAGGTACAGAGACTTTCACATTCTTCCTTTGGGAAATTCCCTTCACTGTTGATTACAGGAATGAAGGATGCAAGGTGAATCAAATCACCAATATTTCCTGAATGCCTCATAGGTACACAGCCCTACATAAGTACTAGCAGGAAATAAGATTTTGATGAGGGTGTGGATGGAGAGTACAGAATCATGAGAAAGACTCCTTGCCCTCAAGAAGCTTGCATTAGCCCTGGCTCATATAGTTAAATGGCTATCATAGACTGAAGGATCTTGGGTTCAATATCTGGTCAAAGGCACATATCTGGGTTTCAAGTTCAGTCCCAGCCCTGGTTGGGAGCCTATAGGAAACAACCAATAGATGTGTCACTCTTGCATCAATATTTCTCTCTCTCTCTCTCTTTCTTTCTCTCTCTCTCTCTCTCTCTCTCTCTCTCTCTCTCTCTCTCTCTCTCTCTCTCTCTTCCTTCTTCTCTCCATCCCTCCTTCCCTTCCACTCTCTCTAAAAATCAATGGAAAAATGATCCTTGGGTGAGAATTTAAAAAAAAAAAAGCTCACATTAATAGGGAAGACATAATTGAGAAGACATACCAAATACAGAACAAGGAAGTGAAAAACTCTATGATATAAACTAGAAGTATCCTAGTAGCCTAGAAAATGTTTAGCTCATTGTGGGATTACAAATTCAAAGAAGGTTTTCTGGAGGAGACAGCATGTGTGTGAATTTGAATGGTGAGTGAGTTCTGAGAGGATAAGAAAGAAGAATCTACCAGGCAAGTGTGACAATGGGAGTGAATATGTGGACACACATGGGGATGGGTGGTAATAGTCATACAGTAACAAATAGAGTTTATTTCCTTCAATAGCACCTTCACTTAGGGCAGGATAAGTTCTTTCTGGCATCTATATTGTCATGTTAAGTGGGACAGAACAATTTTGAGAGAGAGGAGGTGAAAAGGATATCCATTAAAATCTTTCTAAAGTGGACTATGTGATGTCTTTTTCTGGTATTGGTGTGGTATAAAATAGGGACAAGCTTGAAGGAAATAAGAAATCCATATTGTGTATCTCTTAGTCCCTTCATCAACCCTTTGAAGTATGAAATATTATCCCAGTCTAGAGATGAACTGAGGATAAGACCTAGCTGGTTTGGCTCAGTAGATAGAGCATTGGCCTGCTGATCAAAAAGTTCCAGGTTTGATTCCTATAAAGGGAACATACTTTGGTTACAGGCTCTTCCCCGGCCAGGGCCCTGTTTGGGGCTCATGCAAGAGACAACCAATCAATATGTTTCTCTAACATCAATGTTTTTGTCTTTCCTTTGCTCTTCCACTCTCTCTAAAAATCAATGGGAAAATATCCTCAGGTGACGATTAACAAAAAAAAATTATTTAAAATCAGGCAGCTAGTTTGTGACAATATGAAACTAGGTCTATCTGACTTGAAAGACCTTGTTTATCCCATGGATCCACATTACCTCAGAGCTAAGTGGGTCTCAGGCTGTGAACAGCACACTGAAGTTGCACTCATGGAAACTTATTTCAAGATTTGACTCTGCCACTTACTACCTGTGTAAACATTAATCACAGCTTTTCTGAACTTCAATGTATTTATATATCACAACAAAATCATATATATGTATATATATATATATATTAGCAACATATCTTAGTACACAAAATTGTTATGATAATTATATGAGATAACAGATATGAGAGCAGTTTGCAGAGAGTAAACATCACACAAATGTGCATCACATTGTGGTTCATGGAAACCAAGAGTATGCTTGGCTCAGGCACTTATTAGCTGTGGAATCTTCAAGTAGCCACAGCTTTCTCCTATAATTCTCTACAAGGCTGTAAAGACAAAAGGGCTTATCCAAACCCATACATACAGATATCTATAAATATTTATTTATTATCTACTCTCTGCCATGCACTGGGTTAAAAGCCTAGAACTGGGGTTCAGTGCAGTTGGAAGTGGGATTGGAAGTTGACTTTGCCACAATCCTGATAGTGAAGTGGTTGTGCAGGATTCCATATTTAGTAGGGTTAAAAAGTAAATGCGAATTGAGAAAGTGGAGATTGTAGGTGAAGAATATTGTTATTCTAGAAGTTTTGCTAATAAAAATAACTAAAGATAAGAGGTAGTGTAGAGGGATGTAGAATTCAGAGAAGTGTTTGTTTACCACTTTGCTTTTTGGAGGTCATAGAGATTTGAATATTATATCTTGAAGGGAAATATTTAATGGGGAAAGTAGTTAGAATATGAAAAATAAAGAGATGGTAGATGGAGGTTCAAAAGCAAAGGTATAAAAATGAATACAAGAAGAAAGATTCATTTTTTATAGGGGAAGAAATATCTTTTCACCTAAAGTTGAACAGAAGAAGGTGAAGCTCACTACAAAATAATTGTGTACACCCACCATATACAAGGGCTTTCGCATATATTGTTCTCTCTGTTTGAGATGTTTTTGTCCACCTGTCACTAAGCCAAATTCTTACTCATCATTCAGATTTCAGCTCTAATAAATATTTCTCCAAGGAAATCATATAGACCTGAAATAGCATGTTATATCTTAACATTTTTTTCTTTTAACATTTGTTTTTCAAGTGTTGCATGTGTTGCAACATTATGTCTACTAATTTTCTCCATGTTTATTGATTAGAAAATTGGGATTTGAAAGTTTAAAGTTCTTTACAAACAATGACTAATGCTCACCCTTTACTTAGTGGATTATGGGTGAAAAGCCAAGTCCATGAAATAGCTGAGGAAAGATTGGTATACAAAAAAAATTAATTTCACAATTTACAAAGAATCTTGAACTGCATATGATATCTGGCATCCAAAAACAGTTTTCCATGTCATGATTAAAGGAACATTTTTGAACCATAACCAAATACAAATGCAGCACTAAATAGAAATCAGATGGTCACCTTTTAACCTTAAAGGGAGTAAAATGCAGTGTTTTACTTTTTAATTATTAGTAAAATAAAGACAACCAATAGATTGGAACTTTTAAAATGTTTCGTGATTTCTTTATTATTGAGCATTAAACAAATTAACAGTGACTATTCACTATTTCACAAAGGCCAAAGGCCAAGGTAAGTTCCTAAATCAACATATTCTGATATTAGCACCAGAAATATACTTGTTTTTATTTATTGGATTAATATTGTTTCTTTAAAGTAGAACTTCATGTATTTATTTCAGTGATGCTGCCACTCAATGAAGTATGCTCAGAGTCTCCTTTTAAATTAAATAACCACAGAAGAGTGCACAAATCTTAAGTATACAGATCAATTAATTTTACAGATGTGTACACCTATGTAACCATCCCACAGATCAAGATGTAGAACATTTTAAGAAACCCGGAAAATGTCGCTATGTTCACTACCAATCATACTCTTCCCCAAAAGAAACTACTTTTCTAAACAGTATCATCATAGATTAGGTTTGACAGTTATTGAACTACATATAAATAAAATCATACATTATGTACTCTTGGGTATATGGCTCCTTTAGTTCAGCATTATATTTTAAAAGCAATCCATGTTCTTGCCCACCCCAAGCACTCAAGAAACTTAGTGAAACAACTGCCTGATCCTGAGAGGAACCAAGGCCTAGTCCAAGCCCCAGTTATAGACTATTAAATATTCTCAGAGTCATTGTGGAAGTTCATAGGCTGATCCAAGTTCAGACCTGAGTTAATACAAAAACAATCTTCCTTTTATTTTTGTTTTTATTCACTTAATGGTGGAACTCATTAAAAAGAATAAAATAGGCCTGATAAGCATAGCTCAGTGGTTAAGCATTGACCTATAAACCAGGAGGTTGCTGCACAGCTGAGTTCAGGATCTGAAGGTGGGACCAAAGCACAAATGAAGACATTAGACAATAAATATCAATTATTAAGGGGTGCGAGTCAGGTGGTATTTCTTTCTTGAAGAGCACACTGACATATGGTCTGGTCTGGTTTTTATTTACTTGAATACACATTGGCCCTTTAGCAATGCATACAGGCATATCAAAGGTAAAGTTTGTAAACAGTAAAAGGATTATCATATTAGGGAATTTGCCTTGAGCCACCACTATCTCAACAGACAAGGTGCTTACTGTCAGCCCTGTTAATGCCCAAGGTCCACTGGCCTTAACATTCCTTGGTGAACTCTCATGACAGTATCTGCAAGTTGTGGTTTCCTGCAGGAGGTCACAGTTCAATTCTGATCAGGGCACATGCCTGGTTTTCGAGCTTCAATCGCCAGTATGGGGTGTGCAGGAGTCAGCTGATCAATGATTCTCTCTCATCTTTGATGATTCTATCTCTCTCTCCTTCCTCTATGAAATCATTAAAAACATATATTTTTTAAAAGAATAAAATAGATTTTAATTGTGCACTGTATATGCAAATGGGTCTGTTTAGGCCAAACACAAAAACAAGACTGAGTGAAAAGCTAAGGAATCCTAGTACATGAACAAAGCCTACACATGCAGTGTTAATATGAGCAAATATAAACATTTTTAGCACTATTGTCTTTCAGGCACTGAGATAAGTTCTTTATATTAATTAGCAGATAGTAAATTACAAAAACACTGTGTTGAACACTATGATTATCTCAAGTTTATAATTGAAATAACTGAAATATATGGAGGTTAAGTAACTTACCTGAATAAACATGGTACAGCCATAACTTAAACCTGATCTGTCTGACCTTAGCATTTACTAGTACAATGTTGTATTGTCTCCATACCTGAAACCTATCTAACCTAAGTAATCTAAGGGGTTTAAATGTCAGCTAGTTCATTGGATCAAATATCCTAATGAGAGAAAATTAGTCTTGTGTATATTGGTTATAGTTCTTAGGTATAGATAACTGAATCCATTCCAACTAGTTTAAGGAGAAAGAGATTTAGTAAAAATAGTTTGAGTACCTTATAGAATCTCAGAGTGCCAAGAAACAGGCTTGGATGTCCAATAGCCAGAAGCAATGATACAGCAATGAGAAATGCCCAACCATACACCAGACGGTTACAGTAGAAAGACTACCGCTTCTGCCTCCTGTTTTGCACTTTTAAATTGAGCCTGGAGCTACAAACTCTGCCAGTTGTTTCAAAAGACCTAGAAGCATCGCTGCCTTGCTTGATGGAACTTACATCTCCCCAGATCAGTTTCTGCAGTACCAGGCCATGTACCAGCACTCTAGCTACAAAGGAATATGAAAAATGAAATTTTAATTTTTTCAGTCAGCAAGTACAGAAAAACAAGCTAGGAGGGAGATAATATGGATGTTGACTGAGTTGCCTATGATATCATTGTTACTATGTGACAGACTTTCTTCTGGCAATAATCTTACATATGTAATCAGTTAGTGACTATATTGGATATTTCAGGTCAAGAAGATTGAATGATCATTTTAACAGAAATTCTGACTTCCCTCAAATTAATCCTTATAGAGAAGTGTCTAGACTGCCTTAACACAGACTTAGATCAAAGATTTATATTCTATATATCTATCTCTACATCTCTATGTATGTATGTAATACTCCTATCCAGAAGCCCAAGCAAAAACCTGGAAGCCATCCTCAATTTATTGTTCCTTCCTGCCTTTACCTCAACTAATTAGTTACCAGGGCCTGTGATCTCTACCTCATAAATCTTTCTCAGAATATCTCTTTCTGTCATTACTATTTCTGCATTAGAGTTCACTTAAAAAGGCACAATCTCTAATATCACAGCCTATTCCCCATGGCTGGAATGTCATTCCCTAGTCCAACATGAAAACTGTACTTTCAAGATGAAATGTAGGAGTTACCTTCCTTTACACCTTCCCTAACTTACAAGGTTCTAAAAATTCTCTAGTCATATAATAACATTCTATTTTGTTGTTATTCATGAGTTTGTTGCTATCAATAAGGCTCTAACTGAGCAAAAATCATTATCTCATTCTGGTTTGTATCTATGACACCTTACCTTCTGTCATACACATAAAAGACAGTAACTGTCTACTGGATTGATCTAAATGAAAGTCCATAATATAGGTAATATGATCTTATCCATACTCTAATTTTGATTTACTATTCTATAGCAGTGTTATATTACTATGCATTTTTACTATTGCTATTAATAGATTCAACCAGTTTATTTTACTACTTTTAAATGTGGTAAAATACACATAACATAGAATTTACCATCAGTTCTAAGTGTACAGTTCAGTAGTGTTAACTATATTCACATTGTTGTCGGACCAAATTCCAGAAGTTTGGTTTTTGTTTTTTGTTTTTTTCTCTTTAAAACAGTATATATTTTTTTATTGATTAAGGTATTTTATTTGTGTTCTTATTCCCCCATTGCCCCTCTCTGGTGTACATTGGTTAGGCTTATATGCATGCATATAAGTCCTTTAGTTGATCTCTCCCCCTTACCACCACCCTCCCCTGCCTTCCCTCTGAGGTTTGATGGTCTGATCAATACTTCTCTGTCTCTGGATCTGTTTTTATTCATCACTTTATATTGTTCATTATATTCCATACTAGAGGCCCAGTGCACAGAATTTGTGCAAGGGGGGAGGGTGTCCTCAGCCCAGCATGCACCCTCTCCAATCTGGGACCCCTTGAGGGATGACCAACTGACTGTTTAGGCCAGATCCCACTGCTCGCCTGCATGCCTTCCAGAATGCCCTTAACCGCTTCTGACTGCCAGTCTGATCACCCCCTAACCACTCCCCTGACAGCCTGAATGATGCTTAACTGCTCCCTTGCCAGTCTGTTTGCCCCCAACTGCCCTCCTCTGCCGACCTGGTCACCCCTAACTGCCCTCCCCTGAAGGCTTGATCACCCCCAACTGCCCTCCCTTGCACACCTGGTCCCTCCCAACTGCCCTCCCCTGCTGGCCTGATCACCCACAACTGCCTTTCCTTAAAGGCCTGGTCCCTCCCACTGCCCTCCACTGCTGGCCATCTTGTGGTGACCATCTTGTGTCCACATGGGGGCAGGAACTTTGACCACATAGGGGCAGCCATCTTGTGTGTTGGAGTGATGGTCAAGCTGCATGTTACTCTTCTATTAGATAGGATAGAGGCCTGGTGCATGGGTGGGGGCCAGCTGGTTTGACTTGAAGGGTGTCCCTGATCAGGGTGGGGGTTCTCTTGGGGAATGGGCAGCCTGGATGAGGGGCCTGTGGTGGTTTTCAGGCTGGCCATGCCCCCTGGCAACCCAAGCAGAGACCCTGGTATCTGGAATTTATTTATCTTCTACAATTGAAACTTTGTAGGCTGGAATAGAGCCAAATCTTCTGCTCACTCTGTAACTGCAGCTATTTCTGTTGGAATTTATTTATCTTCTATAATTGAAACTTTGTATCCTTAAGCAGAGATCAAAGCAGGCTAGGGCTGCAAAGCTTGGCTTTTTCCATCACCAGGGACAACCCTAGCCTCCGGCTCTCTCTATTTCCATGGCTTCCACCATTTATGTTGGGATTTATGTATCTTTTATAATTGAAACTTTGTTCTCTTGAGTGGAGGCCTGGGCCGGCCAGGTTGTATGGAAGCTTGACTTCCTCCATCACCAGGGAAACCCAAGTCTCTCTCCTGCTCTCTCTGTTGCCACAGCCATCTTGGTTTGGTTATTTGCATACTTGCTCCTGATTGGCTGGTAGGTGTGGCTTGTGGGTGTGGCAGACTGTTGGTTAATTTGCATATTGCTCTTTTATTATATAGGAAATGAGTGAGATCATGTAATATTTATCTTTCTCTGATTGACCTCTTTTGCTTAGTGTTATGCTCTCCAGTTCCAACCATGCTGTTGCAAACGGTAAGAATTACTTCTTTTTTCACTGCAGTGTAGTATTCCATTGTGCAGAGTACCACAGTTTTCTAATCCATTCATCTGCTGATGCACATTTAGGCTGTTTCCAAATCTTAGCTAAGGTAAATTATGCTTCTATGAATATAGGGTTGCATATATCCTTTCTAATTGGTGTTTCTAGTTTCTTAGGATATATTCCTAAGTGGGATCACTCGGTCAAATGGAAGTTCCATTTTTAGTTTTTCGAGGAAACTCCATACTATTCTCCACAGTGGCAGCACTAGTCTACATTTCTACCAGCAGTGCACTAGAGTTCCTTTTTCTCTGCATCCTCTCCAGCACTTGTCAATTGTTGATTTGTTGATGATAGCCATTCTGACAGGTGTGAGATGGTACTGCATTGTCATTTCAAATTATAGAAGTTTTATTTTTTAAAAGACAATATTTAGAAGAGAGATTGAATTTGTCAATTTAATTTACATGGTTTGATATCGTATATAGATAGTCATTTATGGCATAAAATTCTGAAAATTTCAACATTACAAATTTTCCATTGTCCCTCCACACCCCTTCACCCCAGGATAATCCTACACAAAACTATGTTTTATAAAAAAACAAATCTCCATTCCCTCCCTCACCAGCTCTTGGAAACCACCATTCTGTTTTCTCTTTCTATGAATTTGACTACCCTAGGCATCTCCTGTACATGGAATCAGACAGAATGTATCTTTTTGTGACCCCACCAGTTTATTCTTAAACTCCAGATATGTTACATTAATAATGGGTATCAGAACATAAATTATTTTAATTATGTCTTCACTCACAAAGCGATTGTACTATAAGGACATCTCCAAGTTAATCAGAATTCTCTGTTTTCTGTATTTGAAGAGTTAATATGCATTTTTCTATTATACAATTTTCCAGATCCCTTGGAGGAAAAAACAAGACAGCAATTGGCATAATGTGCTAGAAGAAATTCCAGCTACTGTCTGTAAACTCGTTATTGTGTGCTATACAGTGGGAAAAAACAAACAAGTGTCAGAAAAGACAGTAAGAAAATTAAAGAAATGCCAGAAAAATGATGACAACCATTCTAAGGAAAATGGTATCTGTTTCATTCACTCTTAAAAAATTAGTGGACTTCATTAAAGTTAAACTTCAGAATTGTCTAGAATTAGCCTGGAGGTGGGCAAACAACAATGGGAAATTTGTGACGTTGAAATTTTTAGAATTTTATGCATTAAATGACTATCTGTAGACAATATCAAACTATGTAAATTTAAGTGACAAATGTAAGCTGTCTTCCAAATATTGTCTTTTTTTTATTGCTTAAGTCTCATCTTGTTAACAATAAAATCCAAAGTCCTTCTGTTGGCTCTATGTGACCTGGCCCTTGTTAACCTGCAAACCTCATCTTTAATTTTCATTCCTTCATTCACTATTCAGCCTTCACCAGCCACAGTGACCATCATGCTGTTTTTACACACTCCTATCAGACTTCAAGACCTGACACTCTACCTGAAAAGCTTTACCCCAAGACATTCTCATGGCTTAGCCCTTTACTTCATTTAAGTCTCTGCTCAATTTCCTTTCCTCGAAGAGGGTTCCCTTAGCACAAGCATGTCAAACTCAGGCTGACATGGGCTAAATAAACAAGATTTAAGTTTATGTGGGCTGCAAAAAAACAAAAGCTTCAATTTTCATAGAAACATAGGTATATATCAATGGACACATACTGAATACAAACGATTGAAATAAGGCATAACTCATCGTTAACATAAAATATTAGAACGTTTTAATTAAAATTAACAATTTTCTTGAACATTAACTTACCATACACTGAATAGCTGCACAAATTAATAAGCGTAACGCAAATAAACATATTTTTTTATTCTCCAAAAGCAAAAAATTTCCAGTTGAAATTAAACAAGTCACTAAACAAGTCAGTCCAAGACTAATGATGTGGCAATTGACTGCTAAAATATTCACTGTTAGTATTAGTGGAGAGAAATAGTATGCCTGCATGTAAGGCACCTTAAGGAAATAAATGCAACAGGATTATAGTAATCAGTCATTATAGTTCGTTATTTTTATTAAGGTATTATATGTGTATATATCTTTCCATTGCCCCCCCCTAGTCCCATACATGCCCCCCCTTAGAGTTTTTCGTCCATTGGTTTTGATTATATGCATGCATACCAGTCCTTCCATTGATCTCTTATCTCCCCATATCTCCCTCTCCTCCCTGCTGTATTTTGACAGTCAGTTTGTTGCTTTACTATCTATGTATCTATCTTTTTGTTCATCAGTTTATAATGTTCTTTATTATACATAAATGAGTGAGGTCATGTGGTGTTTCTCTTTCATTGACTGGCTTATTTCACTCAGCATGATGTTCTCCAATTCCATCCAGGTTGCTGCAAATGATAAGAATACCTTCTTTTTTATAGCAGCATAGTATTCCATTGTGTAGATGTACCACAGTTTTTTCATCCAATCATATGCTGCTGGGCATCTAAGCAGTTTCCAAATCCTAGCTATTGTAAATTGTGCTGCTATGAACATAGGGGTGCATATTTCCTTTATGATTGGTATTTCTGGTTTCTTAGGATATATTCCCAGGAGTAGGATTATTGGGTCAAATGGAGTTCCATTTTTAGTTTTTTGAAGAAACTCCATACTGTTCTCCACAATGACTAAAACAGTCTGCATTCCCACCATCAGTGCACAAGGGTTCTTTTTCTCCGCAAACTCGTTAACACTTGTAGTTTATTGATTTGTTGATTATAGTCATTTTTACAGGTGTAAGATGGTATCAAATTAACATGTTGATTTGCATCTCTTAAATAATTAGTGACTTTGAGCATGTTTTCATGTGCCTCTTGGCATTCCTTCTGTCTTCTTTTGAAAATATTCTATTTAGGTCCATTGCCCATTTCTTAATTGGATCATTTATCTTCCTTTTATTTAGTTGTATAAGCTGTCTGTACATGTTGGAGATTAAACCTTTATCAGTGATAACATTTGCAAATATGTTTTCCCATACAGTGGGATTTCTTGTTTTGTTGATGGCTTCTTTTGCTGTAAAAAAGCTTTTTGTTTTGATGTAGTCCCATTTGTTTATTTTCTCTTTAGCTTCCATTGCCCTAGGGGCAGTATCAGTGAAGAAGTTCTTTTGGCATATGTCAGAGATTTTGCTGCCTGTGGATGCCTCTAGTATTTCTATGGTTTCCCATCTTATGTTTAAGTCCTGTATCCATTTTGAGTTTATTTTTGTGTATGGTGTAAGTTGGTGATCTAGTTTCATTCTTTTGCAAGTGTCTGTACAATTTTCCTAACACTGTTTATTGAAGAGACTGTCTTGACTCCATTCTATGTTCATACCACCTTTGTCAAATATTAATTGAGTATAGAGATTTGGGTTGATATCCGGATTCTCTATTCTATTCCACTGATCTATATGTCTGTTCTTGTGCCAGTACCAGGCAGTTTTGAGAACAGTAGCTTTGTAAAACAGCTTGAAATCTGGTACTGAGATCCCTCCTACTTCATTCTTCTTTCTCAGGATTGCTGTGGCTATTCGGGGTCTTATTTTTTATTCCAGATGAAGTTTTGGAGAATTCGTTCTAGGTCTGTGAAGTATGCTGTTGGTATTTTAATGGGGAGTGCATTGAACCTATAGATTGCTTTAGGAAGTATGGACATTTTGATGATGTTGATTCTACCAATCCATGAACATGGTATGTTCTTCCATCTGTTTACATCTTCCTCTATATCTTTTTTCAGTCTCATGTAGTTTTCCACATATAGGTCTTTTATCTCCTTAGTTAAGTTTATTCCTAGGTATCTTAGTTTTTTGGTGAGATTGTAAATGGGATTGCTTTTTTAGTCTCTGTTTATGTAAGTACATTGAATAAAAATGCCATAGATTTCTTGGCATTACTTTTATATACTGCTACATTGTCAAATTCATTTATTAAGTCAATTAGATTTTTAAGGAATCTTTGGTTTTTTTATGTACAATATCATGTCATCTGCAAATAAGGATAACTTTTTTCTTCTTTTCCAATTTGGATGCCTTTTATTTCCACTTCTTGTCTAATTGCAAAAGCTAGTACTTTCAGTACTATGTCAAACAGGAGTGGTGATAGTGGGAATACTTGTCTTGTTCCTGTTCTTAGAGGGAATGGTTTGAGGTTTTGCCCATTGAGTATGATGTTGGCTGTGGGTTTATCATATATAGCTTTTATTATGTTGAAGTATGATCCTTGTACTCCCACCTTGTTGAGAGTTTTTATCTGGAAAGGGTGTTGGATTTTATCAAATGATTTTTCTGAATCCATTGATATGACTATATGATTTTTATCTTTCAATTTGTTTATGTAATGTATCACGTTTATTGATTAGCTGATATTGTACCATCCTTGCATTCCCGGAATAAATCCTGCTTGGTCATGATGTATGATCTTTCTGATGTTCCACTGGAGCCGATTTGCTAGAATTTTTTTGAGGATTTTGGCATCTATGTTCATGAGGGATATTGGCCTGTAGTTATCTTTCATTGTATTGTCTTTATCTGGTTTTGGTATCAGGGTGATGCTGGCTTCATAGAAGGAGTTTGGAAGTGTTCCTTCCTCTTGAATTTTTTGGAATAGTCTGAGGAGGATAGGTTTTAGTTCTTCCTTGAATGTTTGGTAAAACTCTCCTGTGAAGTCATCTGGCCCCAGGCTTTTGTGTGCTGGAAGTTTTTGATGACTGTTTCAATTTCTTCCCAAGTCACTGGTCTATTGAGATTTTTAGAGTCTTCCTGATTGAGTTTTGGAAGTTTGTATTTTTCTAGGAATATGTCCATTTCCTCCAGGTTGTCCAGTTTGTTGGAATAGAGTTTTTTGTATTATATTTTGTAACCGTCCTTTGTATTTCGGCGGGGTTTGTTGTTATTTCACCTCTTTCGTTTCTTATTTTGTTTATTTGGGTCCTCTCTCTTTGTTTCTTGGTTAGCCTGTCTAGGAGTCCATCTATATTGTTTATCCTTTCAAAGAACCAGCTCTTGGTTTTGTTGATCTTATGTATTGTTTCTTTGGTCTCTATGTCGTTTATATGTGCTCTGATTTTTCTTATTTCCTTCCTTCTGCTTACACTGGGCTTTTCTTGTTGCTCTTTTTCTAACTCTTTGAGTTGGAGAGTTAGAAAATTTGTTACCATTTTTACTTGTTTTTTGCAATAGGCTTGTAGAGATATGTACTTCCCTCTCAAAACTGCTTTTGCTGTGTCTCATAGATTTTGGATTGTTGTGTTTTCATTGTCATTCGTTGCCATGATGTATTTAATTTCTTCATTGCTTTCTCTGGTAACCCAGTCCTCGTTCAACAGCATGCTATTTAGTCTCCATGTGTTTGATTTCTTTGGATTATTTTTATTGTAGTTGATTTACAGTTTTATTCCACTATGATCTGAGAAGATGGTTGATATGATTTCTATCGTCTTGAATTTGAAGATACTTTGCCTATGTCCGAACATGTAGTCTATCTTTTAATATGACCCATGTACACTTGAGAAGAATGTATATTCTGTGGCTTTTGGGTGAAATGTTCTGAAGATGTCGATTGATTCCATCTGGTCTAATGTGTCATTTAGGATTGATGTTTCTTTGCTGATTTTTTGTTTAGATGATTTTTCCAAAGGTGATAGTGGGATATTAAAATCTCCTACTATGATTGTATTGCTATTAATCCTTCCCTTAATGTCCTCCAGCAGTTTTTTTTAATGCATTTGGTGCTCCTGTATTGGGTATATATGTGTTTACCAGAGTAATTTCTTCATGTTGGATTGCTCCCTTTAGTATTATGAAGTGGCTTTCATTATCTTTTTTTTAATCTAAATTGTTCAGATTATTACAAATGTGTTTCTCTTTTTTTATTCTCCCCCCTGAATTGCTCCCCTCCACCAGATTCCCACCCCATCCTCTGCCCTTTCCCCACCCCCATTATCCTCATCCATAGGTGCACATGGTTCATTTTCCCCGAGAATCGTCAGTACACTCCCCTTCCATACCTCTGATTCTATCATATTCACCAATTAATATTGTTCAGCAGATTTTTTAATTCCCTTGGTTTATAGTTTCACTTGTTGATAGTTACATATTTGTTGTTCATAATTTTTATCTTTATTTTCTTCCTCTTCCTAAATAACCCCCTTCAGCAATTCATATAATTCTGGTTTGGTGGTGATGAACTCCTTTAGCTTTTTTTTTTATTAGTGAAGCTCCTTATCTGGCCTTGGATTCTGAGTGATAGCTTTGCTGGGTAGAGTATTTTTGGCTGTAGGTTCTTGCTATTCATCACCTTGAATATTTCTTACCATTCCCTTCTGGCCTGCATGGTTTCTGTTGAGAAATCAGCTGACAATCGTATGGGTGCTCCTTTATAGGTAGCTACCTGCTTTTCTCTTGCTGCTTTTAATATTCTCTCTTTTTCTTTTGCTCTTTGAATTTTAATTATGATGTGTCTTAGTGTGGGACTCTTTGGATTCCTTTTGTTTGGGGTTCATTGTGCTTCCTGGACTTGTAAGTCTATTTCTTTCCCCAGGTGGGTAATGTTTTCTGTCACTATTTCTTCCAGTATTTTTTTTGGTATCTTGCTCTCTCTCTTCTTCTGGGATCCCCATAATTCTGATGTTGGTTCGTTTGATATTGTCCCAGAAGTTTCTTGCACTATCTTCAACTTTCTGAATTCTCTTATATTTTTGTTTCTGTGGAGGAGTGTCCTCAGGCTCTTTGTGTTCCAAATCTTTGTCTTGATTCTTGCGATCTTCCAGTCTGTTTTTAGGACTCTGTGTAATATTTTTTTTATTTCAGACAATGTTTTCTTCATTTCTAGTTGATCCCTTATTATTTCTAGTTGCTCCCTTTTCATATCCTCATAGGTCTCATTTATTTTATTGGCCTTTTTTTTTTTAGGATATTCTTGAATTACCTTATAACTGTAGTTTTGAACTTATTGTCCAATCTTTTCTTTTCCTCCATCTCCTCTTTTGTGTCCTGCCTCTTGTCTGCATTTTGGTTGTTTCCCTGATTTGATGGAATAGTTTTGTGTGCTAGGTGTTCTGGTAGAGCCCAGTAGCACTGTTACCTGCAGTGAACAGTCTTGGTGTAGCCCTTTGTGGGCTGTGTGTGCAGTCTTGTTGTTAAGCCTTGTTTATTGTTGGTATCACTGGGAAGTGTTGATCTCCAAGCCAATTGGCTGTGAGGATCAGCAGTATCCCAGCTAGGAGGGCTTCTGTCCTCTGCTTGGGTGGGGCGGGATCTCGGGATGGCACAGACAATCTTTGGTTCCCTGTCAGTCTTGCCTTAGAAAAGTCCTGTTTGTGGTGAGTTTCTGAAGATTGGTTGCAGGGGCGCGCACCTCTTTGGTAAAGGCATAGACAAGCTTTGGATTCTGGCCAGTCAATTCTTAGAAGAAGCCAGCCTCTGGGAGAGCTTCTGTGCTCAGCTTGGATGGGCAGAGACTCAGAGTGATGCAGACAAGCTTTGTTTGCCAGTCGGCTCCTCCCCAAGTGGCTCCTCCCCAAGTCCCACAATAATGGTTTCTGGCTTCACACACCTCTGAGATATCTCTGACCACTGCCTGACAGTCTGGCCTCTCCCTGAACAGGGCCATCTATCAGAGCAATAGGGTGATTCTGTCTTCCTCTTGAATAAGAAAACTGTCAGCCCTCTCCACTCGCAGGGAGTAGGCCAGCAGTGAAATCAGCCCGGCCCGCCGTCTGCACGCACAGCCTTTTCACGCGCACAGTTCTCCGTACCTTCACTTTTTCTGAGGATCAGCATGCCTTCTCTCTCCTTCCCTGATGGCCGAGCCTCCTCTCAGCTAGCCGTCCGGTGCTTCAGGGCAATGCCTCCCCTGCTTTCCAGTTCTAAATTCAAATTTGTTGTGCTAGGCTGCATTCGGGTGTCTACCCTATGCTGCCATCTTGGTTTCTGTCTCATTATCTCTTATGTCCTTCACTTTCAGATCTAATTTGTCAGATATAAGTATTGCTACCCCAGCTTTTTTTTTCATTTCCATTAGCCTGAAAAACCTTTTTCTATCCCTTCGCCCTCAGTCTGTGTGTGTCTTCTTTACTGAAATGGGTTTCTTGTAGACAATAGATATATGGGTCTTGTTTTCTTATCCAATCTTTTACCCTATGTGTTTTGATTGGAGCATTTAATCTATTTACATTTAAAGTTATTATTCATACCCTGTTTCCCCTAAAATAAGACAGTGTCTTATATTAATTTTTTCTCCCAAACTTGCACTAGGTCTTATTTTCAGGAGATGTCTTATTTTTCCATGAGCTAGGTCTTATTTTCAGAGGATGTTTTATTTTCAGGGAAACACGGTAGGTACTTATTTGATGCCATTTTTATTCGATTCCCCTGTGTTCCTTCTTCACTTCCTATTTATTTTTACAGTAGACCCTTTAGCATGTTTTGCATTGCTGGTTTGGTGGAGATAAATTCCTTTAGTCTTTTTTTGTCTGTGAAGCTCCTGATTTCACCTTTAATTTTAATTGGTATCCTTGCTGGGTACAGTATTTTTGGATTCAGACCCTTCCTTTGCATGACTTTGAATATTTCATCCCATTCCCTTCTGGCATGATGAGTTTCTGTTGAGAAATCAGTTGCTAGTCAGATGGGGGTTCCTTTATGTGTAACTTTCTGTCTCTCTCAGGCTGCTTTTAAGATTCTTACTTTGTCGTTACATTATAATTAAACTTTAATTATAATTAAAGTTTAATTATAATGTGGCTTGGCATTGGTCTTCTGGGGTTCATTTTGCTTTGTACTCTGTGAGCATCTTGGGTTTGTGTGGGTTTTTTCTTCTCTATCTCAGGAAAGTTTTTTGTCATTATTTCTTGAAATATGTTTTCCATGTCTTCCTTGGTTTCCTTTCCTTCTGGAACCCCTATTATTCTAATATTGTTTTGTTTTGTATTGTCCCAAAGCTCCCATAGGCTCTCCTCCTGCTTTTTAATTTTTTTTCTAGAAGCTTCTCTAATTGAGTATTTTTTTTTTCATCTTGTCTTCTAGCTCACTGATGAGGTCCTCTGCTTCTTCTAGTCTACTCTTGGTGCTTTCTATTGAGTTCTTCATAGTAGCTATGTAATTTTTCATTTCTTCTTGAGTCATCTTCATTTCCTCTTGGTTCTTCTTCATTTCCTCTTGGTTCTTCCTTATATTGTCAAATTTGTCTTCCATTCTTTTTAACCATCTTATGATCATTACTCTAAATTCTTGCTCTGATAGGTTGCTTGCCTCTCACTCATTTACTTCATTTTCTGGTGATGCCTGCTTTTCTTTCTTGTGAGGGCTATTTCTTTGTCTCCCCATGGTTTCTCTTTTCAGAATGTAGTTCTCCTTCTCCTTTCCATGGGTGACTGAAGAACTCCCTTGAATCCATGTGTTTGCGCCAATTGGGGCATCATAGCTCTTCGGTGGTCTCCACTGTTGTGGGTTTTTCAGGCCTCAAATAAGATTCTCTTTTCTTTGTAATATGGAGTAGTTTTCTCTCTGAGCCCATAGCTTCGGGAGAGGTCTCCACCTCAGTGTGGGCTGCTTGGTCAAGAAATCCTGTCCTGTAGACTGCTACCTTCTCTTAGAGTTCTGCTACCCCTTAGCTTGCCAAGTAACACTCCCCAAGGGACTCTCAGATGCTCCTTCTATCTGCTCTGTAACTAGGCTCAGAACAGGTCCATCTGTTCGGCCACCATTTTGTTGAATATGTGTCTGTAGTTCGTTATTAATAATTATATATAACAGGATATTGTAAGTATTGTTACAAAATTTGTATTAAAACGCTTCTTACATACCGTTATATTGGCTGTGCTGCAAAAATATTTGTTGTGTGCTGCATGTGGCCCACAGCCCATTAGTTTGACATAGTTACCTTAGCACATTTTATAAAATAATGCCCAGTTTCTGTCATTTTCTATCCCCTTACTTGATTTTATTATTCTTCATAGAAGCTATCATTAGGTCGTACATCTTAACATTTTTGGTTGTCTGTCACCCCTTACTAGAATGAAAACTATATGGTGTCCATGAATGTTGTCTAATCTATGTATGCCTAGCACCTAGCATAGTGCCTGACAGATAGCAAATATTAAAATATTCACTGAACTGATAAGTAGTTTCAAGACCCATTTGACAAGCCATTATACATCAGGTGGAAACACGATCTCCATGCTGTAAGTGAATAAATATTAGATTCTGTTCTCTAATCAAGTATAAATACAAAATCTCTGTGACCCTGCCTTATTTTAAGTCAGGTGTTCTCCTAGTATAGCTCTCAAATCAATAACATCAGCGTCATCTGGGAACGTGTTAGTGGTTCCCAAATGAATATAAAATTGAGGGGTGGGTTACCCAGCAATTTGTATTTTAACAAGCCCTTCGGGTGATGCCTCAAAAGCCACCAGTCTAATCTGAGTCCTTTTCCACATGAGAAATATCTAAGAAAGGTAAGAAAAAACATATAAAAAGCTAAGTCCATAAAAGGCAAGATTAGAAAGATAGCTACTGCTTTTTCTAGAGTTTGTTTTGTTTAATATTAGCAGAGCATTTTTTTTCTCTCTTTTTTGCATGGTCTATTAGATCTGGGTCAATATACACTGCTGTGGATGCCATTTAAATGATCCTTAAACAGCAGGTCCTCAAATAAAGTCATTTTGTTCAATGTCTTTATATTATAATGTTGATTGCGGGGGGGGGGGGGGACCAATTACTAGCTGGGCCACTCACAGTCTGTATTGAGTATGTATGTCTCCTCATGTCTGTGTGGGGTTTCTTTCTCTGGATATCCCAGTTTCCTCCCACATTCCAAAGATGTGCCCACTAGATGAATTGGTGTGTCTAAATCATCAGTCTGAGTGTGGGTGTGATTGTGAGAGCTCTGTGATGGGAGGATGTCCTGACCAGGGTGGATCCCTCCTTATTCTTTCAGCTGGCAGGATATGCTCTGCCCACCCACCACCCTGAACTGGAATAAGTGAGCTGGGAAATAATTCTCTTGTTTTTATTCATTTTCCTAAATGCATGTATAGCTCACATTTATTTTAATGTTTAATATTAGAAGTGTTTGGGATCTGTCTTTAGAAGAAGTTTGGTGATGGCTTTGTGACCAAAACTATGCTGCAGGAACTTAAATCTTGTTTATACCAATTAGTCTATGGTAAAATGGGTTTGGTTATACATTTTTTTCACTTAAAATTGCAGTTTCCAAGAACCTACTGACAAAATAAATGAGAACTTTCTGTACCTACTTCCTCTCAATGAACCTAATTATATACTAGTGAGGTTGAATTAAAACTTTCTCTTCACAGATTAAAACCTCTTCATTCTAATTGATTTTTGCTTTCTTCAGAAACATTTGAATACTTTAAGGATATTTTCCTATATTCTGGATAATGGCATGAACTTAGTGGTCACCATTTTCAAGATTATATATTACAACTTGATAGCTATTGAACATAAAGGCCAAGAATTTAGTGGACAAAACTGGAAACAGAAAGGACAGAAATCTGAATGTGGGTGCATATCTACATTGGTGACCATCCCATTAGAAAAAGTGACAATGTTCTTGAAAATTCTCCTTTTGGTTTTGACTTCCTTTTCAGGATTATTAGGACATATGAATAAAATAACATTTGATGCTAAAACTGGTTTGCCACACTGGATATAGCATCAGCCTGAGGACTGAAAGTTTCTGGGTTTGATTCCGGTCAAAGGCATGTACCTTGGTTGGGGGCACATCCCCAGTAGGAGATTTGCAAGAGGCAGCTAATCAATGTTTCTCTATCATCGATGTTTCTAACTCTCTATCCTTCTCTCTTCCTCTCTGTAAAAAATCAATGAAATATATTTTAAAAATAACATTTGAAAGAACTTAGGAAAGTATAAAGCACTATACAAGTAATAAGACAAATAGTAGCTAACCATTAATTGGATACCTCTGTGTTTGGCACTATACAAAGCACTTGCATACATTATCACAATCTCTCAGCAATACTTTAAGGTAGATATTATTATCTTCATTTTACTAATGAGTTTAGGTAATCTGCCTTAAGCCATGTAATTAAAAAATAGTACATGTAAAATATGAACCAAGATCTGTCATATTTAAAATCTTATGCTGCTTGCAATTTACAATAGCTAAGATCTGGAAACAGCCCAAGTGCCCATCAGTAAATGAGTGAATAAAAAAGCAATGGTACATTTACAACATGGAATACTATGCAGCTAAAAAAGAGAAAGAACTCTTACCATTTGAGGTAAGACAACATGGAAGGACCTAGAGAGTATTATGCTAAGTGAAACAAGCCAGTTAGAGAAAGATAAGTATGACATGATCTCACTCATATGTGGAATCTAAAGAGCAAAATAAACTGATGAACAAAATAGATCCAGAGACAAAGAAGCATGGAACCGACTGATGAATCTCAGAAGGAAAGCAGTGGGGGGGTGAGATGGAAAGGGGGAGAAATTAACCAAGTAATTTATATGCATGTATACATAACCCATGGATATAGACAATAGTGTAGTGAAGGCCTGGGAGGGGTGGGTGTGGGGTGGAGAGGGTCAAAGAGGGAAAAGGGGGGACATCTATAATACTTTCAACAATGAAGATAACTTTAAAAATAAATAAATAAATAAAATAATATACTGCTAACTACTATACTCATTGACCCAACTTCACTTTCACTGCACCTATAACTTCCCCTATATGTATACATTTAGATAAATTTTAAGCATAGTACACTCCCACCCTGGCCTGTATTTATAAGGGTTAGAACATTGGCCCAACATACCAAAGGGTCATGTGTATGATTCTTGGTCAGGAGCACATGTCTGGGTTGCAGGTTTGATCCCGGTCCCAGTCAGAGTGGCTATGGGAGGCAACTAATTGTTTCTCTCTACATATATCTCTCCCTCCCTCCTTCCCGCCTTCCTTCCCATTCTTTCTAAAGCCAATGGAAAAAATATCCTCCCTCAGATGAGGCTTAACAATATATATATTTTACATTTCCAGTGGATAAATCTATACTAAAAAAAAGGGTACTATGCTAATTAGACTGGGTTAATTGGACATCTTCTGGTTGTCCTTCCGAACAAAGCCATGGTGGCTGGGGCTAAGGCAGAGACACTTAGGGGTGATCAGGCAGGCAGACAGAGTGGCTAGAGGTGATCAGGCAGGCAGGCAGGTGAGCAGTTAGGAGCCAGCAGGCCCAGATTGGGAGAGCAATGTCCAACTGCTGGTTTACACCTGATCCCTACAGGATCTCGGATTGGAGAGGGTGCAGGCCAGGCTGAGGGAACCCTCTCCTCCATGCACAAATTTCATGCTCTGGGCCTCTAGTTAAAACATAAAAGAAGTATTTAAAACAAAGAGTGAAATTTCCCTTTGCTATCATCCAACTGTAATCTCACTTTTATTCATATTTGAAATGGTCAAAATTCTGTATTTGCCTCAAAAGAAATATTGTCTTACTAAAGATTAAGCAGAAATGTTCTGAAAATATCTATTTTAATAGCTTCACTAAAAAAAGGTCTGTTTTAATTACAATAAATGGGATAGTTATTGCATTTCTTAAACATGATTCTGTAAAGTGCACTTCAATTTTCAAAGCAAACATCTGGACTATTAAGATATTACCAACTAAACTTGTTACTTTTATTACAAATGCTTTAGTCAACTACGGCTCCTCCTCTGTCAGCTCTATCATGTGATACATTAGTCAGGAGCTTGGCATTCCATACAGATTTGCTTCACTCTCCAACAAGGCAGGTGTATTTATTTAACAAATCTTTGGCAGTGGCACCGATTATTATTATTATTTTTTTAGTCTGATGAAAAAAAAGCGTGCTTTATTATACAATTGTCTACTTGCTTGATCCTAATTTGGAGGAGTCTCAGTGTACCTCCAAGTTCCACATTTCAACCTGAATAATCCATTTCCATACCTGCTAAACAGACATTGCACACTTGGACTTACATAGCAGAGAATGAATTGGGTGAACTTTGTTTTCTTTCTTCTCCACTCTTTTGTTCAATTCCTGTTCAGCAAGTTCTAAGCTGGCTCAGTGAGATTTAATTATTCTTCAATGCTTTTCTATGTCAATTAGAAGACAATCATAGCATGCTGACACTTTCAACATTTTGTGACAGCCAACAAAATGCACTGCAATAAATGAAAGTCTCAGCTCACAATGCGGGGACCTGAGCCTTTACATCCTTTCCACGTAGCTTTAGTGCCCAACTTCCAAAAAGCTGGCTCTAAAACCCAATATACTCTCATTGAGTCATCCTTTTGCAATACTATTCAGAGTTTCTGGGTGATCCTATTTTGATCCTCCCTTGTCCAGAGACAATAAAACTCTGACTAATTCATGGGGGTGTCGATATTCTGGCTGAATATCACCTGAACACATATTTACATGTTTGTGCCATTTATTATGGCTGCATTGGGACTGTGAAGAGAAGAAGCCCCAGAATCCTAGGAGAAAGACCCACCAGCCTGAGTATTAGTACGTGAGTTGGAGACATCTCTATTTTATAGCCATTTCCACCAAGATTTCTACAGATATTTAAAACAGAATGGATTTCTTGGTGCAGTAGGTCTTTAAATAATGTCAGTTCATTCAACATAATTTTGTTATAATGTTGATGAGATGCCATAGGAACTTAACTTTTGCTTTGGGCTGATGCAAGAGTCTAGTTATGGGAAAGGTGTCAGCAGGAACTGTGCTGCTGCCAGGGCCTGTGGCTGACTTGTCCCTCTTCCCGTCCGTGCCAACAATGTGTTGAAGAAATTGTAAAGAAAAATAAATACTCATTTACTGCTGGTGAGAATGTAAACTGGTACAGCCTCTATGAAAAATAGTATGAAGGTTCCTCAAAAAATTAAGAATACAGTTACCATATGACCCAGCAATCTCTCCTTTGAGTATCTACTAAAAATATTGGTAACATTTATTTGTAAATATATATGTACCCCTATGTTCATTGCAGCATTATTCACAGAGGCTAAGACATGGAAACAGCCAATCATCTTTATAGATGATTGGATAAAGAAGATGTGGTACATATATAAAATGGAATGCTATTCAGCCATAAGAAAAGAAGAAATACTACTATTTACAACAACATGGATGGATTTTGAGAATATCAAGCTAAGTGAAATAAGTCATATGGAAAATTCAAGAACCATATTATTTCACTCATATATGGGATATAAAATTGAAAGCAAAAATTAACAAATAAGAAAAACAAACAAAAATTCATACATGCATTAAACACTATGGTGGTTACAAGAGGGGAAGGCTGGTACGGGAGAAAACAATGGGTAAAGAGTGTCAAACATATAGTGACAGAATGATATTTGACTTTGGGTGGTAAACACACAATGCAATACACAGATGATATATTATATAATTATATACTTAAAATATATATAATTATATTAACCAATTTCACCTCAATAAACTTAATTTAAAAGAAAAAATATATTGGATATTGATGAAGCTGAAGAAGGTATAAGGCTCTTAAGGCTGAGAGTGTGATGTTTAAGAACCAACTGAACCAAAATATAATATGATCTTGACATTATGTCTGACCATAAAAAGAAGAAATATAAAAATGTCAAATTCCCAGATGAGAATGAAATTCTAGAGAGACACAAAGTTTTAGAAGATAAAAACAGCAAAAAAGATTATGATCTCTCATTAAGTAACCATAAAGGCAAGCTCAGAAAGAAACTCCATGTATGAGGAGCTACTGAATCAAGTCTTCAAAATCATAAGGGAAAATATTCCAGATAAGTTGCTGGAGAGAACAGTAAGTTTGTCATGATACCTCCAAAGGTCGTCTGAGTAGGAACGATGTAAACTTCTTTTGTCAACTTTATCGATATCTGCAAACTATTACATCAGCAGTACAAATATCTAATTGTGTTTTTATTGGCTGAATTGGGTATAAGTGGTTCTAGCTAAGGTAATAACCAACTTGTAATCAAAGGAAGATTCCAACAGAAACAGATAGAAAATGTTTTGAGAAGATATATCAATAGGGAGAGAGATGGTGCTCAAATAGGCTTTTTTCTTGTACCTCCTTCCATGGCCAGACTGGAAATAAAGGTAATTGGGGAACATTCATCCATAATTACCAACTCAGGTCAAGCTAAAAAAGAAGGCTTAGATCAAGGAAGAACAGAAAACACCTGGAGAACTGATTTAAAAAAACAGTATCCACACTAGATCTCATTAGACTGTATATGAGGATTGAGACCCAGCCAAGGGAAGAGTAATATTCTGGGACACTCTCAGAGGAGAAGCTCTGTGATGGGAAACATACCCACTACTTCCCCTGTAATCTGAACAGCACACACACTCCCTCACAGGAGAGTCAGAGTTCTATACTCCCGATTCTACATACAACCCTTTCAGAAACAGACTTTTGAATGAATAAGATTGACAGCTGGTTGGCAGGTGAAGGCAGGTTGTGGTGGAGCCCACGGAACCTGGGAAGTTTTATGACCCAATCCTAGGCACTGTGCTACTAACAAACAGGCCTTAAAGTGCAGCCTGGCCCCTCCCATGCACAGCCAAGTCCTATGGAGACAGATACAAACTGTGGATTGCTTGGAGCTTCAAACAGATTGCTGAAATCTAAAGGAGGACAGTTTCTGCTAGTGGTTAGCACCTAAGTACCTCTGAGGGAGCCCAGAAGTGGTAGACAGAACAGTCAGCCACAGTCATCAGGAGAATGAATCCAAAGGAAGCTCCCAGGAGATATGAAACTCTGCTGAGATGAACAACACTTCACTTTTTCCTTCACTTTTTTTTCTTTTTTAAATTATCTATCTGCTTTATGGATTTATTATTTTAGTCCTTATTGTTTCTTTCATATACCTAACTTTTCTTTTCCTTTTTCTTATTCTATTGTTTTTCTTTATTCCTGCTTTCTCCTCTATTTTCCTTTTAAAAAAATTTTTCTTCCCCTCTTCTTTTATACCATCTTTCTTCCCCTATTTATTCTTATCTTCTTTATTTCATCTATGCCCCTTCATATGCCTTTTTCCTTCCCCCATTTTTCTCCTCATATTTTTTCTTTTATTCTATCATTCTTATCTTTAGAGAATTCTAATTCTCTCTCCATTTGTGGTTTCTTTTGTTATTGTTGTAAAGGGTCCTGTGTATGTTTTTGTTTTGTTGTATTTTGTCATGCTCTGTCAACACCACCACAACAGCTCACAAGGCATGGTCAGGTTGAGCCTTACAGTCAGCCAGCCCGAGAGGAGATACCATCCACAAACAGGATAACAACATTCAAGACCCAATTACAACAGGATAGCCCAAATGATTTAACCAAGGTGCATTTCTAGAGCACCCAGCTTAGTAGATCACTGGTCACCATGGGTCCCACAAAACACCTACTGTATAAGACCACCCCACAAGTACATGGAGGCATAGTAGTTTTTTTCTAATACATAAAAACAAATGCAAAGGGACAGCAAAAATGGGGAGACAAAGTAACAATTCCCAAATAAAATAAAATGAAGAACTGCAAAAACGGGAACTAAATGAAGTGGAGGCAAGGAATTTAACATATAAGGATTCAAAGTAATGGTTATAAGGGTGCACAAATAACTTAGTGAAAACTATAAACAACTTAATAACTTTATGGAACACAATGAGAACTACACTAGCATAAAAGAGTTAAAAATTATGGATAAAAATCAAGTGGAAATGAAGAATGGCATAGCAGGGAGGAATCAACAGTAGACTAGAAGAAGCTGAGTGCCAAATCAGCAAATTACAAGACAAGGTACATAAAAATAACCATTCAAAGCAATTGGAAAAAATAAATTAAAAAGTAGGAGGAGATTGTAAGAGAATTTTGGGACAACCTGAATCATAATGACATCAACATCATATAGATTCCAGAAGGAGAAGAGATAGAGACCCTGTTTGAAGAAATAATGACAGAAAATATCTCTAACCTAAATGAAGGAAAAAGTCACTCAAGTTCAGGAAATACAGACAATCCCAATCAAAATGAACCCAAAATGACTTACACCTAGGCACATAATTAAAATGGCAAACATTAAAGACAAAGAAAGAATCTTACAGGCTGCAAGAGAGACAGAAAATTACCTACTAGAGAGCTCCCATTAAACTGTCAGCTGATATCTCAATAGAAACACTACAGGCCAGTAGAAAGTAGTATGAAGTATACAAAGTAATTAAAAGCAAGGGACTGAATCAAAGACTACTCTATCCAGCAAGGTTATCGTTCAAAATTGAAGGAGAAATAAAGAGCTTCTCAGACAAAAAAAGATGCTAAAAGAGTTTACTACCATTACACCAACACTTCAAGAAATGCTAAAGGAACTATTGTAAGAAGAAGAAATAGAGAGAAGCACAAGGCATAAAATATAAAAATTGCAACAAATAACTAATAACCATAAATTTCAATGTATTAAAAGCTTCAATCAAAAGATATATGGTAGCTGAATTAATAAGAAAACATGACCCAAATATATACTGTCTAAAAGAGACCCACCTCAGAACAAGTCACACAAAATGAAAGTGAAGGGATGGAAAAACATTTATCATGCAATGAGAATGAAAAAAAAAAAAAATTGGGCCTGGCCAATGTGGCTCAGTGGCTTAGCATTGACCTATGAACCTTGATGTCACAGTTCGATTCCTAGTCAGGGCTGATGCCAGGGTTTCAGCTCAATCCTTAGTGTGGGGCATGCAGGAGGCAACTGATCAATGATTCTCATTATTCATGTTTCTATCTCTCTCTCCCTCTCCCTTCCTCTCTGATTATATATATATATATATATATATATATATATATATATATATATATTATTTTTTTTTATTTTTTTTAAAGCTGGGCTAACAATAATCATATCTGACAAAATAGATTACAAAATGAAGGCCATATTATAATACTAAAAGGATCAATCCAATACAGGACTACCCAATATAGAACCACCCAAATATATTTTCTTAAAAAAAAAAAAAACTTCTGGAAGATTTTATGGGAAAAATCAATAGCAATAAAATCTTAGAAGGGTACTTTATGACCCCACTGACATCACTGGATAGGTCTCCTAGACAAAATAATGAACAAGGAAATAGTGACCCTAAACAACAATAATGGATTTAATTGGCATTTATAGAACATTTCACCCCCAAAACTGCAGAATATACATTCTTCTCAAGTGCACACTGGACATTCTCAAAAATAGAACAAATGTTAGGATATAAACTAAGTCTCTACAAATTCAAGAAGATTGAAACATATCAAACATCTTCTCAGATCGCAATGGCATGAAACTAGAAATCAACTACAATAAAAACATTTCAAAACATTGAAACACAGGGAGACTAAATAGAATGTTATTAAACATTGAATGGGTTACCAATGAATTCAAGAAAGAAATGAAAAAAAAACTTCCTGGAATCAAATGAAAATGAACATACAACAACCCAAAATCTACAAGGCATACAATATAGTTTTGAGGGGAAAGTTTATAGCATTTACAGGCCTACTTTAAAAAAAAAATTTCTAACAAACTATCTAACCCTATAACTTAAAGAATTATAAAGTGAACAAAAAGAAAAACACAGGGTAGATAGAAGGAAGGAAATAATAAATAATAAATAATAAATGACATAGAAATAAAAAAAATACAAAATATCAATGAAACCAAGAGCTGATTATTCGAAAGGATAAACAAAATTGATAAACCACTAGCCAGACTCATCAAGAAACAAAGAGAGAGGACCCGAATTAGTAAAATCAGAAATGAAAGAGGTGAAATAACAACTGATACCACAGAAATACAAAGGATTATAAGAAAATACTACTATGAACAACTAGCCAATAAGCTGAACAATGTGGATGAAATGAACAAATTCCTAGAAAAATACTATCTTCCAAAACTGGATCAGCAAGAAGAAGAAAACCGGAATAGGATAATAACAATTGATGTGTTTGAAGCAATAATTAAAAATTAAAAACTCCCAACAAACAAAAGCCCTGGTCCAGGTGGCTTCACAAGGGAGAATTGCCAAACATTCAAAGAACTAATGCCTATCCTCCTCCAACTATAATATTCCAAGAAATATAAAGAGGAAGGAACACTTACAAGCTCTTTCTACAAAGCCAGCATTATTCTAATTTTAAAAGCAGATAAAGAAACTACAAAGACAGAAAATTACAGGCCAATATAACTGATGAACATAGATGCTGAAATCCTCAACAAAAATATTAGTAAATTAGATCCAGCATTACATTAGAAAGATCATACACCATGACCAAGTGGGATTTATTTCAGGGATGCAAGGCAGGTACAATATTTACAAATCAATAAATGTGATACATCACATTAACAAATTGAAAGACAAAAATCACATGATCAGTAGATCCAGAAAAAAAAAAAAAAATTTAACAAAATCCAACACCTATTTTTTATATAAACTCTCCGCAAAGTGGGAATTGAGGGATCATACCTCAACATAATAAAAACCTTATATGACAACTACAGGTAACATTATACACAACAAACAAAAATTAAAACTATTTTCCCTAAGAACAGGAACAAAACAGGGATGCCCTCTTTCACCAGTTTTTAAATTTTGAAAATATGTTTATATTGATTTTAGAGAGGAAAGGAGAGGGAGAGATAGAAACATCAATGATAAGAATAATTTATTGGCTGCTCTTGATTGCCCTTTACTAGGGATTGAGCCTGCAACCCAGGCATGAACCCTTGACTGGAATCAAACCCAAGACCTTTCAGTCCTCAGGCCAGTGCTCTATCCACTGAACAAAACCCAGCTAGGAAGGGACCTGTAAATTATTCTTTCTTTTAGTTAGTGTATATTTACCCTTTGCACTCCGCTGTCCCCTCGCAGGGGACATCGGAATTCTAGCATATCACTCGGATGTCCCCTCTCAGGGGACATTGCAGTTTATTAGTGATTATGGGGAATTGAGTTATTTCAACGCAACTTTTTGAGACATGCATGTTTCCCTGAAGTTTTATCTTGAAATGGCACAAGAAATTAAATCAAAATATCGTAAAATTACTAAGATATATACAAGAAATGTCAGCGGGTTTTGTGTCGGACGAGAACGTGAGATGCGTGCTCACGACGGTCCGAGCACTTCGCGACTCCACTTGAAAAGAGCGATAAGGGAAGTTTGTAGAAGAAAGGTCGATTTTCGAACATAGCGCGCACTGTATATGAGATATATAATTACAAATAAACAAGTCTACCTGTGGAGGAAAAGATTTTCAAAGCTGAACTCATTTTGGTTTGAAGCTTCGAGCAGTGCACATAGATCTAACGAGTGAGAAAATCGAAAAAGTGATTCTTTTCTTAGTGAATAGATTGTTTGGTGAAAGCTATTTTGGTAAATATCATCTTGTCAGTTAGTAATAACAATTAGAAATTTTCAACCCATGCATTTATTCATATTTTTTATTAGAACAATGGCAAAGCGTCCAACCACGAATGAGTCTCATGACACAAGTAGTAGTGAAGATGAGCTCCAGATAGACCTCTATACAGACACGTTAGAAAGACTAACTGTAGAACAAAACGACAGCAGTGATAGTGATATCGTTCAACCTAGAAGGCGACGAATTGTTCGCATAGTTAGCGAAAGCGATAATAGTAGTACAGAAGAAAACACACAGCAACATGACAACGTATCGTCAAGTGAAGAGTGGGAAGATGTTACCGAATCGGATGTTCCTCCAGCCACGATAAATTTTGATTTACACGAAGAAGTAGCCGGACCACAAGTCCCGAGTAACATAAAAGAGCCCATAGACTATTTCACATTATATTTTACTGAAGAATTAGTAGACAGCATAATAAAAGAGACAAACAATTATGCCAAAGAAGAAATTGGAAAGAAACAGCTTTCCCGAAAGTCAACTTGGCACAAGTGGTACAATATTACCAAAGAAGAATTTTTAGCATTTATCGCCGTCATCCTGAATATGGGATTGATTCAACTTCCCAACATGCAAGAATACTGGTCTACTGCTGCCAATAGTAGAATCCCTTTTTTTTTCGGAAACATTTACCAGGTCCATATTTAAGCAGATATTCTGGATGTTACATTTGAACAAACCCACGCAAGGAAATGCAACGATAAGAACTCGCATTCAGAAAGTTAGCAACTATTTAGAATATAGAGATAGCAAATTTAGACAGTATTTCATACCATATAAAGCAGTCGCTGTGGATGAATCTGTTGTAAAGTTCAAAGGCAGAATAGCATTTATTACGTATAATCCCAACAAGCCAACAAAGTGGGGTATACGCATATATGCGCTGGCGGATTTATTTACAATACTTCCATACTATGGCAGCATAACGTCTGATAATATATCCCGGCCGGATCTTTCAGTAAGTACCAGGATTCCGCTACATTTATTCAAGAAATTATTAGAAAGAGTTCCTGATGCAAAAGGATACCACATGTTCACCGACAGGTACTATACCAGCATCCTTTTAGCGGAAGAACTGCTAAAGATGAATTGTCATCTTACTGGCACTATAAAGATAAATCGAAAAGGCGTACCGACACAAATAAAAAAAAACAAAATTTTCAACCAATAAAACAGTTGCATACAGAAAGAATAATACTACCCTTCTTGCGTGGAAAGATAAAAGAATTATTACCATGCTCACCAATTATTATAACACAAACCTACAATCTACCCAGAGAACATTACGCGGTGGACATATCGTAACAGTCAGTAAGCCTGAAATGCTGTTAGAATATACGGCAAATATGGGTGGTGTGGATCATGCAGATCAATACGCTTCGATGTATTGTTTCCTCCGTAAATCGCTCAAATGGTGGAGGAAGTTATTTTTTGGGGGGTTGGAAATGTGTGTGATAAACTCATACATAATGTATCGCATCAAAAAACAAACAAGTAATGAAACGCCAATGACACACCACAAGTTTGTCAAGACACTCGTTGACCAATTAAAGGGCGATTTTCGTGTATCGAGAACGCGTCCATCCACATCTTCTGCAGACAATAGATTAAACAATAAACTACATATTCCCGATGTGGGACAAAGAAAACAGGACTGCATTGTGTGTTCTAACAGGAAAACACCTGGTGGCAGGTGTCAAACCACTTATTACTGTCAAACATGCACTAATTAGCCTGCAATGCATATTGGGGAGTGTTTCAAAACTTATCATACTGTACAAAATTATAAACAATAAAATATTGGTTTTTTGCAAATATACATTCCTCGATGTCACCCAATTCATATAAGTCCAATATCATTATAATACGTTACTTGGTTCCAAAATTATACTAAATAATACGAGGGTCTGTAAATGCACGTTTCCGCCGCAAAGTAGCATCGAGTAGCTGGTAGCCAATGTCCAGAATGGTTCGGAGTGCAAAAGGTTTAATTTCTGATCTTATAACCATTGCTTTGAACTCTGTATCCAGTAGTTTGCTGGTTTAGATTTCATTTATTTCTCTTTCTAGATATTTCTTTGATTCTTTCCATTGTGACATGTTTATTTGTCTCCACATTTTGGCTGCTTCCCTATGTTTGTTTCTATATATTAGGTAGAACTACTATGTCTCCTGGAATTGGTATAGTGGCTTTGTATAGGAGGTGTCCTGTAGGGCCCAGTAACTCAGTCTCCTTAGTCACATGTGCTCTCTAGGTGCCCACCTGTGTGAGCTGTGTGCACAGTCTTATAGTTGTGCCTTGATTGCTGTTGGTGTCACTGGGAGGAATTGATCTTAAGGCCAATTGGCTGTAAAGACGAGATGCAACCATAGTGCAAGAGCTTCTGTGCAGAAGACATCCCTATAGAGCAGGACTTGCTTCAGTGTGTCTTTGATGCTCACTGGGTATTCCCATTAAGTATGTTGCTTGTGAATGTGTGGAGTTATAATCTGGCATGGTCTCACACTAACCACTAGGTACCCTGGCTTTTGGTACCTAGATGCATGCATGATGATGCCAGCTGCTGCTTGTTTGAGAGACTTTAGCAAAGTCTGAAGCCTGAGCCAGGCCAGGCCATTCATGTGGAAAAGCTGCTGCAAAACATTTGGATGGGGCTGAAAGTTGGATGGGCAGAGCCTCAGAGAATCACCAGAGCAGAGTGAACAATGTGGGCTATACTGATAGAAACTCAGATATTGCTGCCAGTGATCCCGATGAGCACCCCCATCTAGTAGAAGGCTTCCCCCAAGTTGCTTCCCTGATGCCAGAAAATCCAGTTCCTCCCCTTATATCCCTTGTTTCTCCAATGCCACCGCCCAGTGCTACTACTCAGAATGAGCAGTACTGTGTAAGTTCCTACTCTGGCTCTTTGAGAGGGACTGCCTGAGTCTCCAGCAGCCTCTGTGTCCTTCAGCCACAATCCCTGCTAGTTTTTGCAGCCAAAAGTTATAGAGACTTCTCTTCCCAGCTATGGAGCCCTGGGCTAAGGGTCTAGAGTGGAGCTGGGACCCCTTGCTCCTCACAAGAGGCCTCCACAGGAACAATTTCCATCCCAATTAAAAATACACCACACAGGTGTTGGACCAGCCTTTTCTGCCTCTTCCCCTCATACCAGTTTCAGTGTTCTTTCCTTTTTACTTCTCTAGTTGTAGGACTTTCATTCAGCTAGTTTTCTAGCCGTTATGAATGATGGCTGTCCTGTATTTTAGTTGTAATTTTGATGTGGTTATGAGAAGCAACAAGTACCGGCGTTTACCTATGCTGCCATCTTGATTCTCCCCTGAGTTCAGATTCCAACAGGCTAATTTTTACATTGATAATTTTTTTGGCTCTCAAATTATGTTATAAATATCCAAATGGCCCTTGGCAGAAAAAAAAAGCTTCCCCACCCCTGCTGTGAAGTTTTCTTCATTTGGTAGGATGGAGCACATTCACCTATAGAAGTTGGAGCTATAGCCCATCGTAATTATAGCCTCCAAGTTGTGTAAGTAACTTTTATTTTTCTACCCTAAGAGCAGCTATTACATTAGTAAGTTTAAAATAGAGTTTTAAATTTTGTTAAGAGTAATTAGACTGTAAATAATGCACAAAATTAGCTGATTTTATTTTTAGAAAAATTCTACAGATGACCTTATCTCTAAGTCCTCAGCAGGATGTCAATAATGTCTATTTAAAATATTTTCCTTCAATGAAATTATAAATTGATTTAATAATTATCAATTTCAGTGCATCTTGGGGGAAGTTATAACTCTGAAGATTTAAAATAAACCTTTTAAGTAGTCTTGTATTTTAGTAACATTAATCCCAGGAATATCTCACAATGGTACATTTAAAGAAAAATATAAAATGCAAGAATATTCACTGTAGCATTACTTCCAATAAATTATAATAGGAGAACATTTTATTAAAGTGTAACATGGGTGCAATAATATTAGCTACAAGCACATTATTTCAAAGGATAATTAACTATCTGATATGATGTAACAATGGATAAAACATATAATACAAATTTCTTAAGAAAACTTTGTAAACACACATGCAAAAAGATTAAAAGGAGACACATGACAACATTTAAAAAATAAAAATAATAAACCTTCTATTTCCAAAAAATGCCATTATTTTCCATATTGGAAATAATTCTAACACTATCCATTATATTGCAGAAATTACTTTTTAGATGCATTTAGATACATGCTTCTTTGTATAGCTTGTTGTTTCTATTGTTTGATTTTTAAATAAGCTCTATCCAAGGCTTTTCTTGGTTGACAATCAATGATATACAGGTTTTCACTAATTTAACACAAATTGCTTATCATAGCTGGAGATTCATGAGAAAAAAGCAAATGAGGAAGAAACTCTCTGGAAAAATTTTCTTTGCATTTCAGTGAGCCTATGCCCATTTTGAGACAATAAAAGCAGGGATGGAAAGAGGAGATGGTTAAGAATGAAGATTGGTGACATTAACAGAAGAATTCCAATCAAAACAGAAACCAATATGAGTTCAAATACTGAGGTTAAACTGTAACATATGGATTATTTCATATGGGAGTCTAATGAAGAGGCTTGGATAGACCCACGTCTATGAGGTCAAGCTGTTCAGAGATGAAAATGGAAACTAAAGAACTCAACATGATTTGTGTTCCTTAAACCTACCCTGGGAGAGTAATTTATCTAATATTGACCAATTTCATTTGCTAGTTAATGATTGCTTCATTTTTTTCAAGTATAACTCATAGTGAATTCTGAAGATTATCTGTTTTTCAGCTTCCAGTTTTTGTTTTGTTTTTGTTTTGTTGTTTGTTTGTTTGTTTGTTTTCTAATAGACACCAATATATCATAGCACCCAACTAATTGAAGTAATTTGACATCCCATAGAAATTATTTATTTCCTTTCAACATTTGAGCACCTTTTTATGTAGGCCACTATGGGAGGCCCTGGGGTGCCCTCACCCTCCAAATAAATGGGAGTGAAACTATATTGGGAGGAAGTGAGAGAGGAAAATGGGGAGGGAGGAATTACAAAATACAGGATGCTCATTTAAATTTAAATTTCAGGTGAACAACAAATAATATTTTAGTATAAGTATGCCCCATGCAATCTTTGGGATATGTATGAAAAATCAAGCCTCTCATATTAGGAGACTCTCCAATCAATGATAGCAAAGACGAATAAAGGACTTACTGCACACCAGATACTAATTTAAAACTTTTACTTATATTAACTGCTAATCATTTTATATTGAGAAAATTAACTCTCAGAGAGGTTAAATAAATTACATAAGGTTACACAGAGATAAAATATAAATTTAGGCACTATGGCTCCAGGATATACTCTTTTAATTTATTATACTGCTCATGCTACTATGACTATCCTGTAACTGAGCATGCTGCTAGGTGAACCACATGTTCAGCTTGAAAAAGTAAAATACACTTCTTATGTAAAGGACTTTATAAACTAACAAAAAATAAACTCACAAAAGTCACAGACAACAACATAGGTCCAAGCATGATTAAATCCCAAAGTAAGTGGTTTGGGCAGCAAGAGTGATAAGAATTCAGAAGTGAGAAAGGACTTCATGGAGAAAGCTGAGCTTAAAGGAATAAAATTTTGTGCCTGATCAATATTCCTAAAATAGCTTTTCTAACATGGTTTGCCTTTCTTAATGATTGATGGAGTTTACTGAAACATTGATTTAACAACCAACATGAGCATCATTACTGGAATGATCAATTAGCTATAATGAAGACTGGCTCCCTCATCCAAACTATCCATTCTTCTCCAAAATCTTGGCACACCTTCTTTGTATAGCTTGTTGTTTCTATTGTTTGATTTTTAAATAAGCTCTATCCAAGGCTTTTCTTGGTTGACAATCAATATCATCCTCCCAATAACTTTAAGGATCAATAAACCCAGAAAAACCTTGGCAGTCTGTATATTTTATGGCAAGGTCCTCGGTAGCATGGTTTTGATAAATCCGCATATAGTTAGAACCAAAATTTGAAATCCAATTTGTACTTCATTAGAGAAAGAAAGGATTGCTGCTCAACACTGCCTACCTACCTTTGCCATATTCAGATGACAATCCCTCAGCTGCCATCTTGTGGTAAACAACACACACTGTAAAAAAAAGTATTCAACATTTCATAGTAAGAATTGAGATTTCCATTTTAATGTCTTCTTAATGGATGATTCCTATTGCTTTCACCTGCTCTTATGATAATCACTTTTTCTTTGCTTGTTTTTTTTTATTTTTTTATTTTCAATTTTTTTCTTTTTATTTCTTTTCCTATAGTTTGTTGGATCCCAGAATAATTTCAGTTTTATACTTCAGTGGCCCTTTTATGACACCAATTTCACTTTTCATGAGAAATAAAAGATGTCCCATATTTTGGATGAATGTTTATAAATGCGAAATAATTTAATATTGCCTTACTTTGAGACAAACTATGAAGTAGTTGAATGTGACCAAACACACACACACACAGAGAGTATGTTTTGAAATTTCAGCACTGTGTACTTCATTCTGAGAGACCACCAATTAAAGACAGTAAAATAAAATCTACCTTCACATTTTACTTTCATTGAGTTCACTTACTATTTTTAAAGTTGGTTAATTCAATTTTTGAACCTTATTTCTTTTGTTGAGAGCGGCTTGGCTCCCACCTCTCATACACTTTGATTTGCCCTTGTATATGCTTACTTACTCTAACCTTTAAGTTAACTTACATATTCAGGCCCTAGTTATAACTCTGGCTAGAGAATATATGAAGGATAATTTGCTTCATGATCAAGTTTGTGTTGCTATGTAATCAAGATAGGCAGTATTCATTAGAGATTAGATGTATTGTATGTGGACTGGGACTATCTAGGTCTGTATCCTGAATCCTGTTTTTCTATTTTACTAGCTGTGTGCCCTTAGGCACATCACTTAGCATCTTCATGCCTTAGCTTACACAGATTTAAAGTGGGGATTATAATGGGATTTATTTCATAAGATTGTTGAAGGGATTACATGAATTAACACATTTATTGAACAGCACCAGACAGAAAGTATTCAAAAAAATTAGCTAATATGACTTACCATTTTATTTTTTTATTTTAATTGAAAAAAAATATGGAATGCTTCATGAATTTGCATGTCATTCTTGCACAGGGGCCATGCTAATTTTCTCTCTGTCATTTCAATTTCAGTGTATGTGCTGCCGAAGCAAGCACATGTCTTACCATTTATTGTTTATTTTTATACATTCTTTATTGTTAAATAACATTATTATTATTTATGCCTTTCTTTCTCCCGAATATCAGGTCACTCTGCTGATGTCTGACTCTCAATGCTCAATCATATTATTCTTTTAATTGGTTTAGCAAATGTTTACTGAGCTTTAATATGTGCCACACACAACTCTAGGTACTGAAGCTACAAGAGTGAAAAGAATAGCAATGCCTTAGGTCTCATACAGCTCACAACTGAAAAGGTATCCGATGCTAAACAGATAAATTCATGAACATCATTATTTCAGAAAGTAATATATACTAGAAAAATAGTACAGTGAAATGTAATAAAGAGTAAGGGAAACAAAATATGAAGACTCAAAAGCAGAAGTCTAAGATGTGTACTAATGTCCTGCAAGTTCAAAGCAGCTGAATCTACAGACTTCTGATGATCTTCCTATGTACCATTCTGTCTTTTCCTATGACAGTGGAATAAAAAAAGAAGTGGTACCAAATGAGGTTAGAGAAGTAGGTAGATACCAGATACATAGGGTTTTATAGAGCATGTTAAGGAATTTCTCATTCTAGGTGCAATGGGAATCCATCAGAGGGTTTTAAAGCAAGGAGTTAGAGGATCAAATACACTGAGTGGCCAGATTATTATGATCTCTGAATGCATAATTATCTGGCCACTCAGTGTATATTCTATATAATAAAATGCTAATACACAAATTGTCCCCTCGACGGGGAGTTTGACCAGCAAGCAGGCAGGCCAACTACCCATGTCCCCTCACCTGGCCAGGCTAGCCAGACCCCACCCATGCATTAATTCATGCACTGGGCCTCCAATATATAATATATATATACACACACAGTGAGTGGCCAGATTATTATGTGTTCAGAGATCATAATAATTTGGCCACTCAGTGTATATGTTTGCTTATTTTTATCTTCACCAAAGGTTATGCTAGTTGATTTTAGAGAGAAGAAAAGAGGGGGGGAGAGAGAGAGAAAGACATCAATGGGAAAGAAAACATCCATTGGTTGTTGCCTCCTATCTGAGCCCCAACCAAGGGTAGAATCCACTACCTAGGTATGTACCCTGACTTGGAACTGAACTCACAACCTTTTGGTGTATGAGATGATGCTCCAACTAACTGAGCCACACAAGCCAGGGTTTTATGTTTGCTTTGTAAAATATCATATTTTCGGTTTACCATCTTAAAAGCTAAGAGGACTTGTATACAGAGAATGAAGCAGGTGTGTAAATAGTAACAAATGTGAGAGATAACAAGTGAGTCCCTTACTCAAAGATGTGCTGTATTTATACCTGTGAATTCCACATACCTCTTTATGACAAAGTCTCCCTTTTTGCTTAAGATATTTCTAATTGTTTTCTGTTGATTGCCAACCAACCAAAATATTTCTACTTCACTCTTTTTCCTCTAAGTTTACAAAATACATTCTCTCTGCCTTTCTCATAATACTGATTTCACCTTTATTTCCATTATGAGTATCTTCACAGCATAATATATATCTATACTAATAAAGGGATAATATGCTAATTAGACCAGACATCTTCCAGATGACCTTCCGGACATCCTTCCAGACAAAGCCATGGTGGTGTGGCCAAAACAGAGGTGATTAGGGACAATCAGGCTGGCAGGGGAGAGCAGTTAGAGAGATTAGACTAGCAGAGAGAGCAGTTAGGGTGATCAGGCTGGCAGGCAGATGAGCAGTTAGAAGCCAATAGTCCCAGATTGCAAAAGGGATGTCTGACTACAGGTTTAGAACCAATCCCAGTTTTCAGAGGGCTCAGGCCAGATTGAGGGACTCCCCTACAACCTCCCTTGCATGAATTCCATGCCCTGGGCCTCTATATATAAATATTAGAGTCCTGACCTTCAGGGATCCGGCTGAAACCAATCTCTGGGTCCTGAGTGTGGGTGAAGCACATTTGGAGCTGACAGTGCTCCAGCAGCAACCATGGCCAATTCTGCGAGGAATTGGGCTCCCTGCTCTACTGGTTGAAGCATCTGCCCCCTGGTGGTCATTGTGCATCATAGCTACCGGGCAAAGAGTCAAATGGTCAAAGGGTTGGATGGTCGCTTAGGCTTTTATATATATACTAGAGGCCTGGTGCACAAAATTCATGCATGGGGGGTGGGGAGGTCCCCTCAGCCCAGCCTGCACCCTCTCCAATCTGGGACTCTTCAGGAGATATCTGACTGCCGGTTTTTACCCTTATTTTTAACAGATGACAACTCCATTGTTGTTTCTTTCTTTTCATACTTAAACCCATTGGAATTAGTAGGTATTCAAAGTGTGTATACACTTAGGGGGGCCACCCTATATATCTCTAGTCAATGGTGAAAAGAACCAATGGCGAGTTTGAAACCCTCAAACAGGGAACCTCACTCATTCCCCACATGTCTCCCCATTCTGCTTTCCACCTTCATGGGCAGTGGGAGAATTAATGTTTTCTCTCAGAAAAGCCCATCCTGTCACCTGCTGCCAGGCAGGAGTGTGCTAGGCCCCAAGCAAGTGAGCCTCAGTCAGGAAAGCCTTCGCTCATGGGTGTCAGCACCCCAAGTGCACATTCCTCCTCTACAGTCACCCTGACTCTCCCACTGTTTCACTGAGAGGACAGGCCTCCTCACCTCCTCTGGGTTCCCATCTCGAACGCTGACCGAAGGCACCTCAGCAAGGGCCACCCCACACCCACCAGGTGTGTCTGTCTGCACCTGATCCTGCCTCAGCACCTGCATTAGCCCCACAGAGGTGATCTCGTAGCCACTGGCCTCCTCAGGAACAGGGCGTCACCACTCAGCACTCTCACTGTCATATCACAGGCGCCCACCCTGAGCACACAGACATGCTCCAGAGGACATGAGCATGCTGGAGGGAACATTCACACATCATATGGGGGATGTAGGCACACCAGAGTTGATGGAAGTGCAGCAAAGTGGTGGGGGGGAACATGTGCATGCTGTGGTCCAGGACTATTGCAGGCAGGCATAGGTGACAGAGTGCTGGAGGATGTTCACATGGAGGGGCGAGAGGTTGCATGCATTGGAGGCCTGCACCTACGCAGATCTGCAAACCCACTCGGCACAGCCAGGGGTACATCAATCTGGACTGCCACATTGGCTGTCCCTGTGATCAGGCACCTTCTGGGCCAGGAGGCTGCACCAGGGATCAGCCAGCAGTGAGAGCAAAGGTGAGAGCAAGGGCAGCTGGCTGAAAGGGCCACTGCCACCACAGCCACCTCATCGCCAGCTTGGTGCTACCTCTGTCGCTGGGGTCCTCACAGGCTCTCAGCACATAGGGAGCCGGGTTGTCCACCCAGATGCCTATGGTGCCATCCACCTCCTCTGGAGCCAAGCACACTCCAAAGGTGGGATCTTCCCCCAGGCCTTGCCAGAAACAGCTTGGGAAAGGTGTCTCAGGGCCGGTGGGACTGATGGAAATGGGGGTGACATGGAGGTGGAGCCTGCAATTCTGTTAACATACACAATGTGTTTTATACCACAGCATGTGGCTATGAATGGCGCCAAGTGGAGACTTCAGGCCAAGCTGAAGCAGTGTCTGTAGGCCATCAGGAGCCCTCATAGCCTCCACAACTATCAATATGTGGGGAGTACAGGCCACCCTCCACCAGGCCCCACATCCCCCTCTTCCATCCTCACTACCACAACTCCCCGCCCACCACCTGAGCCTGCTGCACATGGAGCCTGGCACTCGGTTGAGCCTTTGGTCATTTTGGATGTTACAGACCCTGGATGTTTATATATTAGGACTAGAGACCCAGTGCAAGAAATTTGTGCATGTGTAGAGTCCCTAGGTCTGACCAGCAATCAGGGCCAATTAGGTTCCCTGCCCTCCCACCTCCACACCTCCTCCTTCCTTTGCTCCCTCAGTGCCCTGCCACTGCCACAGGTCAACAGCCATGTTCCGTGCCGCCCCCTGGTGGTCAGCTCACATCATAGCAAGCTATCAAATTCCTGATCTCCTCTTTGAACTCCCTAGGGGACACTGCATATTAACCTCATGTGTAGATAGATAGATAGATAGATAGATAGATAGATAGATAGATAGTCTTCTAATGTCCTACAAATTCAAAGCAGCTGAATCTACAGTCTTTTGATGATATTTTTGTGTATCATTCAGTCTTTTCCAGTGACAGATCTGGGAGCCAAAAGGATTAATAAAACTATGATATATTGGGGTGCTACAGACTGCAGAAACTGATTAAATGTCAAGCAATGGAAGTAGACCCTGCCAGAAAGAACAAAGATGGCCTCCAAGAAAATAAATAAGTCATGTGATATGGATAAGCTGTTGACATAGTGACAGCAAAGGATAAAAGAATTACTCAATAAGTATACAGAGCACAACCACAAAAGGTTTAGGTAAACAGTATTCAAAGATCTAAGTTTGCAGGCAGTACCAAGGAAAGTCTAGTAGCTGGTAATTGGGCTTTAGTCAAAGGAATGCAGCTTGAGCTCAGAACAAGTATGAACAAGACAGGGTCCCCATCCCTCAATACTTGATAGCCTATCAATACAGAAAATTCCCAGGGACCAAGTAAAACCCAGTTGCTTGAACTAGGATAAAAAAAAATTGAAGAAAAACTACAATCAAGTGCCTTGCTATTGAATTCCTCATGTCTTGGATTGCTGTTCCACATATTTGTCCTAAAGCAGGAGATATATTAATAGATGAATTTATAATTGGTAGAGGGTTGAGATCAAAGACCCCAAATGTACAACAAATATACTACATTGCCCTCATTCATGAATTGCACATTGATGCAGAAAGTAGCATAAGCCAGTGAGTACTCGACTTATTTGTCTCTTCAACTACTGTTCTCCTTGGGAAAGGTCAGATTTTTGAGATGCAAGCCTATTCTATAACAACTCAAGTGAAACCAAAAAATAGCCTCTCGGAGACACTAAATACTTCCAATTTGTTAATTTTTGGTCTCAAGTCATGTAAACGAATGCCTTTATTGCGAAACAAGAATGAAGGCATGTGTGCACAAGGAATCATGCAGGTCACTGAACATATTGCTGGCAGAAGAGCTAACTGCATAATAAAGTAATTCAGAGTAACATCTCTGGGAAAATGCATTTTATATCCCTGTCTTCCCCAATCTAAAGGGACAATAAGTGAAGTTAAACCAATACATGCTCTTGAACAAAGCAAAAGCTGATGTTATCTGGCAAGTCCTTAATTAATGTTTTTACTGACTGCCTCTCAAAATGCTGCTGTTTCAGTCAAGCAAGGAAACTTTGTGATCTTAGTGGAGCTTTCCAGTTTAAGATTCAAAGAAAAATGTATGTTTTCAATAAGTCATTGACCTTCTGAACCAGAGCAAATCTTCCTGATTTTAAGATGGTTAGGCTTCTTTCCTGGATCTTTGAAAAAGGGACTGAAATTTTCTATGAAATGCTGTTTTTATTTTCAGCCATGCCTAAAGCAAAATTACTGATAGTGCCCAAATATCACAAAAGTCAGAACAGAATCCATATTCTCCGTTGCCCTACACCTAGAGAGAGTCACAGAGAGATGATAGAGTATCTAAACCACATAGCCTTGCAAAGCTAAATGTTTACTACATGCATTCTACATAAGTTTGTGGAATTGCACTTTAGGTGACCAGTCAACACTTTCCAAGAATCATTGTTTAGTTGTTCTTCCATTAAAAAGCCTATTAATCACAAAAAGGCTGCTTCCTTGATTTCAGTATTGCATTTTTATCAAATTTGTTCTGAAATCACCAATAAAAGATAAATTGATGGTGAATCCTTCTTGAATGATGACACATAACAGTGTAAATTAGTGTCAATACAAGTTCATGAAGATTGCCTAGAAATCCTATTACATACTCCACCTCCCATTTGCACTGAGGTATTTTCCAAACCTTAACTGCCCTCTTCAGAGCCCCTAATCAGTGCCAACTATATAGTTTGTATGGCCCAATACAAAGTGAAAATGAAAGGCTCCTGGTTCAAACAGGAAGATAAAAGACTTTTTCTTCCTTCTGCAGTCTCTGCCTCAATTTATCACAATATTCTTTTAATTACTATATAATTCTGCATTCCCTCAGTTGCAGGATACTCCTGGGACAAATGTAGACACTCATAGTTACCCAGGTCCCTGCCCATCACTTAAGGAATGGGCTGTGCACACCTGACCCTGATCATCAACATGCTCCTATTCAGGCTTCAGTAGCTGGGCAGGATCAGGGAGTAGCCGATCCAGAATCAGTTCTGGGGAGGTGGGAGGTGAACCAAGACCCCTTTCCCATCAGACATCACAAGTACAAAACAAATTCAAAGGTAAAATGATTAAGAATTCCAAGGTAGCAATCACAAAATATTAAAATCTCAAGTGTGGAGCCCCCTTCTGAGTGAGGAGCCCTGTGTGACTGCATAGGTCCCTCTCTCATGAAGCCCACTCTGCCCTAATGCACCTTTGACCTACTACAAAAAAATACAGAGGTTTGAAATGTGGACTTCTTCACCTTATTAATCTACCACCCACAACCACAGCAATATCCTTTACTCAACCTTTTCATCATTCCATTAAATGAAGTATGTTTCCATCTTGTCAAAGCTAATTCATTTAGGTGTACTCCATCCCAATATCATTTCCTCTGATACTTTCCTCTGTCAAGTGTATACTCTATCCTGATTAATATATCCTTCTAATTATCCTATTTTTTAATTATCTGCAACAGAGTAAATGTTTCTAGAAATAGTCATCTAGCTTCAAAATGTACCTAAAATCTGACCTCTTTTAACCATATCCATTATTCCTCTAGTTCAAGCCAGAATCATCGTTCTAATATACTGCAATACCCTGCTAAATCGTTTATCTGCTTCAAACTATTGCCCTTCTAGAATCATTCTCCATACAGTAATTTTTCAAAACACAAATCCAGAACTATTGATTTTTAATTCTAAACATATGGTACATACCATGTATCGGTACTTTTTATGGATACAGTGCTTTATTTTATTTGGTCTTATTGATCAAGTTCTTCCTTTATGGTTTCTTCCATTAATTTGTACTCAGAAAGTTCCTTCTCAGCTAAAGTTAAATAAATATTCACCTTTATTTTTCAGGCCTTTACCTTTACTTTGTTCCTTATACTCAACTATTTAATGAATCTGATGTAAGAAAAATAATTGCAATATAAATTTATTTTCCAAATATTTAAACAATTGTACCTGCACAATTTACCAAATAATTCTATTCATTCCACTAATTTAAATATAACCAAGGCCATACTGGTTATATTATAAATTCTTTATAAATCAAGTGTTTTGTTGCTATTGGTTAGAATAGTGGTAATGGTGGTGGTTGTCTTTCTGTTGGTCCATGTTTTCCCATTAATCCAGATATTAATTCTTTTTCTCTTTATTGATTAAGGTATTACATATGTGTTCTTATCCCCCTGTTGCCCCTAATGCCCCCACTCATGCCCTCCCCCCCCTGGTGTTTGTGTCCATTGATTAGGCTTATATGCATGCATACAAGTCTTTTGGTTGATCTCTTTTAAAAACAGCATCAACCTCTTCCCAAATGCCTTGCTACTGTAGTAATAATGCTCTCCAGTTCCAACCATGCTGTTGCAAATGGTAAGAATTCCTTCTTTTTGCACCGCAGCATAACATTCCATTGTGTAGATGTGCCAAAGTTTTTTAATCCACTCATCTGCTGATGGGTACTTAGGGTGTTTCCAAATCTTAGCTATGGTGAATTGTGCTGCTATGGACATAGGGTTCCATATATCCTTTCTGAATGGTATTTCTAGTTTCTTGAGATATATTCCTAGAAGTGGGATCACTAAGTCAAATGGGAGTTCCATTTTTAGTTTTATGAGGAAACTCCATACTGTTCTCCACAGTGGCTGCACCAATCTGCATACCCATGAGCAGTGCACGAGGGTTCTTTTTTTCTCCACATCCTTCCCAGCACTTGTTATTTGTTGATTTGTTGATGGTAGCCATTCTAACAGATGTGAGATGGTATACAATTGTCATTTTGATTTGCATCTCTGATGATTAGTGATTTTGAGCATGTTTTCATATGTCTCTTGGCCTTCCTTATGTCATCTTTTGAAAAGTATCTATCTAGGTCCCTTGCCCATTTTTTTATTGGGTTGTTTATCTTCCTTTTGTTAAGTTGTATGAGTTCTCTGTAAATGTTGGAGATTAAACCCTTATCAGTGATAACATTAGCAACTATGTTCTCCCATGTAGTGGGCTTTCTTGTTTTGTTGATGGCTTCTTTTGTTGTACAGAAGCTTTTGTTTTGATGTAGTCCCATTTGTTTATTTTCTCTTTAGTTTCCATTGCCTTAGGAGCTGTATCAGTAAAGATATTACTTTGGCATATATCTGATATTTTGCTGCTTGTGGATTCCTCTAGTATTTTTATGGTTTCCTGTCTTATGTTTAAGTCTTTTATCCATTTTGAGTTTATTTTTGTGTATGTTGTAAGTTAGTGGTCTAGTTTCATTTTTTGTATGAATCTGTCCAATTTTCCTAACACCACTTATTGAAGAGACTATCTTGACTCCATTGTATGCAGTTGCCTCTTTTGTCAAATATTAATTGGGCATAGTGGTTTGTGTCAATTTCTGGATTTTCTATTCTATTCCATTGATCTATATGTCTGTTCTTGTGCCAGTACCAGTCAATTTTGAGAACAGTGGCTTTGTAATACAGCTTGATATCTGGTATTGAGATCCCTCCTACTTTGTTCTTCTTTCTCAGGATTGCTGCAGGTATTCAGCAATCTTTTTTTTATCCCAGATGAATTTTTGGAGAGTTTGTTCTAGGTATGTGAAATATGCTGTTGGTATTTTAATGGGGAGTGCATTGAATCTATAAATTGCTTTAGGTAATATGGACATTTTTATGATGTTGATTCAAGCAATGCGTGAACACAATATGTTCTTCCATCTGTTTATGTCTTCCTCAGATATTAATTCTTGTACCAATTCCATATCCTCCTGGCTATTGTAGTTTAAAGTAAGTCACGCATGTGAGGGGAGTAAAGTTAGAATATTGTGATGTGATGAGGCCTTCTAATGACTCTCCCTTTTCAAAATTTCCTTGGCTAGTTTCATTGGTTTTCTCTTTAGATAATCCTTAACATCTTTTCAAAATATTCCAATATAACTTCTTTAGGAAGTTGAAATAAAAATTACATTGGACTCATAAATTATTTTGAAAATAATTTAACAATTTAAAACCATTCAGTGTTACTGTTCAGAATTATGACCTGCCTCTGCACTTATTTTTCTTCTTTCAAAGTGCTCAATTTTTGCTTTTCTTCACATAGATCCCAAGTCTTGTGGAGTGTTTATTTCTAGGCCTCTAATTTTTTTTGCCTAATCTTGGAAAATAAACATTTGGGAGTAATATTTTCTAATGAGGTTTTGTCATTTAAATGCAAACTGTTGATTTGATATGTATATATGTTCACCTTATTCATATTTATTCTTATTCTAACAATTTTTAAATTGAACTCCATAAAATCATGTAATCTGCAAATAAAAATATGTCCTTATTTTTAATAGCTATAGTTGTCATTTCTGTGTCATGATGTATTGTTCTTACTAGAATTTCCATAATATGACAAGAGTAATAATACATATAAATGATAATAATGACAACAGCAGTAACAGAGATATGAGGCATTCTTATATTATTTGTGAGATTAATTGCTTTAGTATTTTACCTTTAGAATCATTGTAGCAAAATAATCTGGCCTCATTCTTCACTATTCCCTTATCAACACATATACCTACATCATGAGCACACCAGTCTATTAACTAATAATAGCAATAAAATATGTATTTTTCTTGGACAATAACTTTTTATTGATATATACTCAACATACCATAAAATTCACATTTTCAGTGATAAATTCCATTGCCTTCAGTATATTCACAAAGTCATGCAATGACCAACATTATCTAATTCCTGACCATTTTCATCACCCTCATCAGAAATTCCATATACGTTGTCAGTCACTGCCAATTTTCCTCTCACCCCATCCCTGGCATTAATCTACTTTCTGTCTATATGGATTTTCCGATTCAGAACTCTTCATATATATGCTCTGGTTTCTCTTCAGACCGCAGAACACTTCATATAAAAGGAATCATATAATAATGAGGCCTTTCGGTTTCAACTTTTTTCCCTTAGTATAATGTTTGCAAGGTTCATCAATGTTGTAGAATGTATCAGTACTGTATCTTTTTTATTGTATTATTACACTGTATGGTTTGCACAAACATTGTTTATGCACCCATTGCTGGCTATTTGGGATAATGAATAATGCTTCTATTAATATTCATGTACAATTTTTTGTGTGACTATATGTTTTCAATTCTCTTAATACTTAGGAATGAAATTTCTAGGTCATATGTTATCTCAACATTTAACTTTTTAAGGAGGTACGAAATTGTTTTCATAGTAGCTATAACATTTTACATGTGAGCGCATTCACAAATTCATAAGCAGCTCAGCAAAGTATGAGCATTCCTATTTCTCCACACCATCTCCAATACCTGTTACTATTTGTCTTTAACATATAACCATCCTAGTTTGTGTAAATTGGTTTTGATTTGTATTTCTCTAATAATGAATAATATGAATAATTAATATCTTTTCATGTACTTAATTATTAGTAGTATATCATCATTTGAGAAATATCAATTCATGCCCTTTGCCCATTTTTTAATTGAATTATTTTTTGCGGTTCAGTTGTAAATGTTAATTATACACTCCAGATAAGTCACTTATCACATATATGATTTGTAAATATTTTCTCACATTCTGTGGGTTGTCTTTTCGCTTACTTAATACTGTCTTTTGAATTGCATCAACATTTTTTAAAATTTTTGATGAAGTCCAATTTATAATTTTTTGTTGTTGTTGCTTATGTTTTTGATATCATATCTGAGAATCCATTGCCATATCTAAGGTCATGAAGTTTTATGTCTAAGGTTTCTTCAGCCTTTACATATAAGCATTTGATCTATTTTGAGTTAACTTTATTTTTCTTATCCTCACCTCAAGATATTTTTCCATTGATGTTTTAGAGAGAGTGGAAGGAAGGGTGAGAGACAGAGGGAAACATCAATGTGAGAGAGAAACATTGATTGGTTACCTCCCTTTCAGGCCCTGGGGCTGGGGATCAAGCCTGCAGATGAGTTACATGCCATTGACTGGAATCAAACCTGAAACCCTTCAGTCTGTGGGTCCATGCTCTATCCACTGATCCAAACTGGCTAGAGTTATTTTGAGTTAACTTTAGTATATGTGTGATATAGGGGTCCAATTTCATTGTTTTTTAATAAAATGTATTTTATTAATTTTTTACACAGAGGAAGAGAGAGAGATAGAGAGTTAGAAACATCGATAAGAGAGAATCATCTATCAGCTGCCTCTTGCACACCCCCTACTGGGGATGTGCCCGCAACCAAGGTACATGCCCTTGACCGGAATCGAACTCGGGACCCTTCAGTCCACAGGCCGATGCTCTATCCACTGAGCCAAACCGGTTTCAACAATTTCATTATTTTTCATGTGGATCTATAATTGTTTCAGCACCATTTGTTGAAAGAATAATCCTTTGCCCATTGGATGGTCTTGGTACACTTGTAAAAAAGCAGTATGAATGTGAGGGCTTATTTCTATAATCTCAAATCTATTCCATTGTTCTATATGTCTATTCTTTTTTTATTTTTTTAATAAGTTGTTATTGTTCCTATTATTACAAATGTTCCTTCCCCCCCCCACACCATTGCTCTCCTCCACCAGGTTCCCACCCTACCCTCTGCCCTTTCCCCACTCCCCATTGTCCTCATCCATAGGTGCACAGTTTATGTTCAGTCTCTTCCCACATCCCCCTCTCCCCTTTTCCCCAAGAATCGTCAGTTCACTCCCCTTCCATACCTCTGATTCTATTATATTCAACAGTTAATATTGTTCATCAGATTTTTTTTAATTTCATTGGTTTTTAGATTCACTTGTTGATAGTTACATATTTGTTGTTCATAATTTTTATCTTTCTTTACTTTCTCTTCCGAAAGAACCCCCTTCAGCAATTCATATAATTCTGGTTTGGTGTTGATGAACTCCTTTAGCTTTTTTATATTGGTGAAGCTCTTTATCTGACCTTCGATTCTGAGTGTTAGCTTTGCTGGGTAGATTATCTTTGGCTGTAGGTTCTTACTATTCATCACCTTGAATATTTCTTGCCATTCCCGTCTGGCCTGCATGGTTTCTGTTGAGAAGTCAGATGACAATCGTATAGGTGCTCCTTTATAGGTAACTACCTTCTTTGCTCTTGCTTCTTTTAATATTCTCTCTTTGTCTTTTGCTCTTGGAATTTTAATTATGATGTGTCTTGGTGTGGTCCTCTTTGGATTCCTTTTGTTTGGAGTTCTGTGTGCTTCCTGGACTTGTAAGTCTAGTTCTTTCACCAGGTGGGGGAAGTTATCTATCACTATTTGTTTCAGTATGTTTTTGATATCTTGCTCTCTCTCATCTTCTGGGACCCCCATAATTCTGATGTTGGTTCGCTTGAAGTTGTCCCAGAGGTTTCTTATATTATCTTCAATTTTCTGGATTCTCTTGCCTTCTAGCTTCTGTGGAGGAGTGTCTTCTGGCTCTTTATGTTCCAAATCTTTGACTTGATTCTTGCGATCTTCCACTCTGTTTTTAGGACTCTGTATAATATTTTTTATTTCAGACAATGTATTCTTTATTTCTTGTTTATCCGTTATCATTTCTTGTTGACTCCTTATTAATTCTAGATCTCTTTTCATATCCTCATAGGTCATATCCATCTTTTCTAGGAAATTCTTGAAAAACCTTATAAGCGTAGATTTGAACTCTATATCCAGTAGCTTTTTGTCCTCCATTTCTTTCATTTGTGATCTATTATATTTCATTGTCGCATTTCGCAGCTACAGCTGGGGCGGGGTTTCAGGGTGGAGCCTACAGCCTTGTCTTCTGTCAGCCCCGCCCTATGCGGGTCCTTCAGTACTCGCTGCAAAGCGCCTCTGAGAGATAGGTGCCCTCAATTTTCGCCTGCTGCCAAACCGTCTATGCTCTCCCCCAATGAGCCCGGTATTGGGGTTCAGTTCAGTTGGAAGTGGAGTTGGGGTGGCGTTCAGAGCAGACTGGAGCCCCTGTCTCCTTCCAGCCAGGGCAATCCCGCAGCACAGCCGACCGTCCCTTCTCTGCGTGCTATGTGCTCACTGCTGGGACCTCCTTTCGCACTTCCCCAGGGTTCCGCCTCGCAGCCCAGCTCCCTATGGATGAGCCTGGATCCCCAGGGTCTGGCCTAGGACTGGGGTTCAGAGCAGTAGGAACTGGGGCCCAACACAGTCGGAGTTTTATCTCCTTCCCGCTAGGGAACGCCAGCCAGGCTCTCAGCCGCCCCGCCCTTCCTCTCCGGCTCTGTCCTCTCCGTGTGCTGCGTGTCTCCGTACCTTGGGCTTTTACAGCTCCTCTGCGCTTCCTTCTGGTTTTCTCCTTGCTTCTCGTTGTAGAATTTCCAATCAGTCGACTTTCCTGTAGTTCTGGGTAATGTCCATTTTATATTTTAGTTGTATTTTATTGAAATTGTTGTGTGTGGCTGCGGCTAGGTGTTTACCTGGGTGCAGCCATCTTGGATCCTCTATATGTCTATTCTTACATTAACACTACACTGTCTTGATTATGATAGCTGTGTATTAAATTTCAAAAGGGAACTGTGAATCCTCCCACTTTGTCTTTCTTTTCAACATTATTTAGGCTATTCTGAGTCCCTAGCATTTCCTTGTGCATTGTAGGATCAATTTATCAATTTCTGGTAAAACAGTAAGTGTGGTTTTGAAAAGGTTGCATTGAATCACTAAATCAGTTTGAGGAGTGTTACCATTTTAAAGATATTAAATCTTGAATTCAAGACGGTGGGATACTTTTCCATTTATTTAGTCCTTCTTTAATTTTCAACAATGATGCTTTGTATTTGTCAGTATACAGGTCTTGTACTTTGTTGGTTAATTCATTCTTAAGTATTTTATTCTTTTTGTGCTATTGTAAATGGAAATGTCTTACTTTTCTTTTCCTACTGTTAATTGCTATCATAGAGAAATACAATAGACTTTTGTGTATTGGCCTTGAGTCCTGCAACCTTGCTGAAGTTTTTGATTGTTTGTTATTAGGGATTTAGTGGATTCCTCAAGATTTTATAAAATCATATTCTCTGTAGGTGAAGATAGTTTTAACTCACTTCTTTGTATTCTGGATGACTTTTATTTCCTTTTTGCCCAATTTTTCTTTACTGGTGGTTCCTAGAATACAGGCATTGAGAGTGGATATCCTTGTCTTGTTCTTGATATTAGGGATAATGTTCTCAGTTTTTCATCATTAAGTATGATGTTAGCTGTGGGAATATTGTGGGTACCCTTTATTGGGTTCAGAGAATTCTCTTGTATTTCTAGTTTTTATCATGAAAGGATGTAAGATTTTGCCAATGTTATTTCTATGCCTATTGTATGCTTGTGAGTTTTTTTTTTAATATTTTATTTTATTGATATAGTATATTCCATTGGTTTGGGATACTAAACCAAATATGCAACCAACCAACCATGGCTTAGATAAATCCATGTTGGTCATTGTGTATAAGCCTCATGTAATGTAATACATATACAATTGCATAATATATACCTCTATGTTATATATAATTTTATAGCATATATAATATATGTAATTCTTATATATTTCTGGATTCAGTTTGCTAGTACTATATATTGTTGAGGACATTTGTGTCTATATTCATAATGAATATTGGTCTTTAGATTATTTTACATCTGATTTTGTGATCTGGGTAAAACTGGACTTATAGAATGAGTTGGCACATATTCCACATTCTTCTATTTTTAGAAAAGTTTGTGAAGTATTGGTTTTAATTCTTCCTTAAACATTTGGTAGGAATCATCAGTAAAGCCATCTGGTCCTGGGTTTTTCTTCCTCAGAAATTTTTGATTGCTGATTCAATTATTTTATTTGCTAAAAGTTTATATACATTTTCTCTTTCTTCTTGATATAATTTCAATAGTTGTGTCTAAGAAAATGTCCATTTCATCAAAGTTATCTAATTTGTTGACATATGATTGTTTAGTGCTCCCTTGTTATCTTTTTATTTCTGAAAGATCAATAGAAATATTCCCTTTTTCATTCCTGATTTTAGTAATTAGAGTACTTCTATTTTGTTGTTGTTGTTGTTGTTCATTCTGGCTAAAGTTCAAGTTTTAGTTTCTTTTATTTTCTCTTTTATTTTCATTCATATCTTTTCTTCTACTTATTTTAAATTTAGTTTGTTTTTCTTTTTCTAGTTTCTAAAGGTGAAGCTTAGGTTATTGATGTGAGATCAATTTTCCTACAAGCATCATTTTAGCTAAATCTCATAGGTTTGGGTATAGTGTGTTTAATTTTTCATTCACCACAAGGTAATTTCTAATTTCCCTTGTGATTTCTACTATGAACCACTGGTTACTTATAAGTGTGCTGTTTAATTTCCACATAGTTGTGAACTTCCCAAATATCCTTCTATCATTAACTTCTAATTTCACTCCATTATGACAGAAGAAAATTGTATCATATCAAAAATTGAAATTTGTTATGGTTTCTTATATAGATCCCTCTACAGGGTTTGTTGTTGCTATTTTGTGGTGGTGTTGTGTTACTTATTTATGAATATTCTGAACTATTTTTGTAAAGTCTATATTCTGTGTCTCTGCTTGGTTAGCTTAGTGGTCAGCTAATGATTGGACCAAGATTTCATTAAACACTTGGACCAATAAGTCTTCCAATCTTTGCCAGGAGCTCTGTGTGCATCTTGGAGAACAACATCAACACTCAGGCAATTTCCAGTTCTGCTTTAGCTTTCATTTCCTGAGTGTGCAGAACTTCAAGATCAGCCAGAGTTGAAAGCTTAGTGCCTTCTCAAATCTTTCCGGAGCCTGTGCACAGCTGTGCACAGCCTTGGGCATGCACATAGCATTCTAAATTTCCAGGATGTGTCAGAGCTTTTCAAAGCCCCTATGGACCTCATTCCCCAGCTTTTCTTTCTGAACTTTATGGTTTGTCTATTGTTTGCTTCAACTGTTATCCACAACCTCAGGCAGCTGCAAAGTTAATTATTTCCCTGTAATTGGTTTCAGCATAACCCTTGAGGAAAAGGATTTCCACATTGGGTTAGCTCTCAGTCAGGTCAAGTAAAGATAAGCCTTTGAACTGGGGTTATCCAGGGAACTGCCAAACAAGTCAAATAATAGCAATTTGCTGAAAGGGGGATTTTGAAAGAATTCTAACCTCATTCTGATTCTTCCAATGGATGTTATTAGGCTCTTAGTTTTCACCAGGATTGTGGGCTTTTGAATTTCAAGGCTAGCATTGAGATTGGGAGAGGGTCATAAATATAGGGCATGTTATTATGCCACAAGGCTCACTGGTCAACCATTAAAAAAATAAACACACTGCAGAATGGTCCAAACATTTGGTTTATTTCCAGAGGCCTGAAAAAATTGATTCTAATAACTTTTGTCAGTGTTCTCATTTTGTCATGGAGGATAGAATTTTCAGAGGTCCTTTATCTGCCATTCTCACCCATATAACTATACTTGGTTACTTTTCAAGAGAACAAACTTTAACTTAAATTTTATTTCAAAAGTACATCAGTCATACAAATTCATTAAATAGCATTAGAAAATAAAATGGAAAAAAGTTTAATCCCAAAATATGATCTTCCATTTTTAATATGTTCATGTATGTAAGATGTCAAAATATTTCATTTCAAGTGCGAATTTTGCTTTCTATATACTAACTACACTGAAGATGGCATTGACAAGGTTTCTGAGACCATAGGCTTATATGGACAGTTTCACTACTTATGTCTGCCATGAATGTAGAAAGGAAAGTAGCAGGGAACATGCTACATATTTTTTAACTTTGGTAAATATTTTTAAGCTAGAGGCCCAGTGTACAAAATTCGTGCACTGTGAGGGGAGGGGTGTCCCTCAGCAGGTCTATGCCCTCTTGCAGTCCAGAAACCCTTTCTCCCTGTCTCCACCACCAACAATGCACTTGTCAGTCATGAGCCTGGCTTCTGGCTGAATGGTGCTCCCCCTGTGGGAGCATACTGACCAACAGGGGACAGCTCCTGCATTGAGCATCTGCCCCTGGTAGTCACTGCGTGTGAGAGCAACTGGTCGTTCTGCCATTGGGCCTAAACCAGCTCTCTGACATACTCCGAAAGGTCCCAGATGTGAGAGAGCATAAGCTAGGCGGAGGGACCCCCACCGGTGCACGATCAGGGCCAGTTTGGGACATGGGAGGTTGGCCATCTGTGGAGGGTACACAGGAGGACTGAAGGGCATGTCCGGCCCATGTTACTCAGTCCCAATCAGCCAGACCACAGCAGCAAGCTAACCTACCAGTCAGAGGGTCTGCCCTCTGCTGGTCAGTGCACGTCAAAGTGACTGGTCTACAACATGACTGTCTGCCCCCTGGTGCTAAATGTACGTCAGAGAGCAGTTGAGAGGCCTTAGAATATCAATAGCATATTATGCTTTGATTGGTTGAATGGCCAACTAGATGAATGAAAACTTAGCATATTAGGCTTTTATTATATAGGACTAGAGGCCTGGTGCACAAAATTCATGCATACGGGGGGGGGGTCCCTCAGCCCAGCCTGCACCCCTTCCAATTTAGGACCCCTCAAGGGGTGTCTGACTGCCCATTTAGGCCCGATCCTACTGGGCCTAAACAAGCAGTCAGAAATCCTTCTCATAATCCAGGACTGCTGGCTCCCAACTGCTCGCCTGCCTACCTTCCTGATTGCCCCTCACCACTTCTACTTACCAGCTTGATCACACCCTAACCACTCCCCTGCCAGCCTGATTGATGCCTAACTACTCCCCTGCCAGCCTGTTTGCCCCTAACTGCTCTCCCCTGCAGGTCTGGTCCCCCCCAACTGCTCTCCCCTGCAGGCCTGGGTACCCCCAACTACCCTTCCCTACAGGCCCAGTCATCCCCAACTTCCCTCCTCTGCCAGCCTGGTCACCCCTAACTGCCCTCTCTTGCAGGCTTGATCGCCCCCAACTGCCCTCCCTTACAAGCTGGTCCCTCCCCACTGCCCTCCCCTGCTGGTCTGAATGCCCACAACTTCCCTCCCTTGCAGGTCTGGTCCCTCCCAACTGCCCTCTCCTGCTGGCCATCTTGTGGTGGCCATCTTGTGTCCACATGGGAGCAGGATCTTTGACCTTATAGGGGCAGCCATCTTGTGTGTTGGAGTGATGGTAAATTTGCATATTACTCTTTTATTAGATAGGATAGAGGTCTGGTGCACAGGTGGGGGCCAGCTGGTTTGCCCTGAAGGATGTCCTGGATAAGGGTGGGAATTCCCTTGGGACATGGGATAACCTGGATGAGGGGCCTATGGTGGTTTGCAGGCTGACCATGCCCACCGGCTACCCAAGTGGAGGCCCTGATATCTGGGATTTATTTATCTTCTATAATTGAAACTTTGTAGCCTTGAGCAGAGCCAAGTATCCTGCTTGCTCTGTGGCTGACGCCATATTTTTTGGGATTTATTTATCTTTTAAAATTCAAACTTGGTAGCTTTGATTGAAGACATGGGCCTGCCAGGGTGTGGGGAAAGCTTGGCTTCCTCCATTGCCAGGGAAACGCAAGCTTCCTGCTCACTCTATGGCCACAACCATCTTGGTTGGGTTAATTTGCATATTTTCTCCTGATTGGCTGGTGGGCATGTCTTGTGAGTGTAGAGGAGTGATGGTTGATTTGCATATTACTCTTTTATTAGATATGATTATTTGTCCTATGTGAACACAAAATAATATTCTCTGCAATAATGGAACAGTATGATATTTTATTTTGTAATCTTTTTTTCACATACCTTCCTTTGTGAATATTTGTATCAATAAATATGTATATTTGCAATTTTAAACCTTATCTTTACTAGTATAATATCATATAAATAGATAATGATTCATTTTGCTTATTCAAGTTGTTTTTACTTTTTTACCTTTAAAAACAGCATTGTGATGAACAAAGTGTATGCAACCTTCATAAATTAGACAAATTATAATGTTCAGATAAATTTATAAGATTGAAATTTTACTAAAAAGTATTGCAATTGTTACATTTTTATTTATATTATATTACTTAGTATTATTCATAAAATATGTTGCAGTTTATAATCCTACCAGGAGCATAGTAAAGTACCTGGTTTCCCAAAACTTTATCAGTATTAAATGGTATTATTATAATCTTTGAAATAAGACAGTAAAAATAATTATTTTATTATTTGTTTTCTATTCCACTTATTTGTTTGTTTATTTATTTATTTAATTTTGATTAATCCTCAACAGAGGATTTTTTTTCCATTGCCTTTTCAAAGAGCATGGAAGGGAGGGGGGGAAAAGAGAGAGAAAAAATACATTGATGTGAGAGAGATATGTTTTGGTTGCTGCATGTGCCTCAGCTAGAGCAAGGGAATAAACCTGCAACCCAGATACTTGCTCTTGAATGAGAATCAAACCCATCAACCTTCAGTCCATGAGCCAATGCTCTAACCACTAAACCAAACTGTACAGGATGATGTTCATCCTTTTTAAAACTATTTTTTTTTTTGCCATATTCATTTTCCCCTTTGGAATGGCCTATTTTATTTTATTATTTTTTTTTACATTTTTTAAATTAAATTATTAACTGTGTACATATTTTAACATTGCCCCCCCTCCCATACATACCCTCCCTCCCAGAGTTTTGTGTCCATTGGTGGTACTCATATGCATGTATATAAATCCTTCGGTTGATCTATTATCTCCCCCAGATCTTCCTACACTTCCTGCTGTAATTTGACAGCCTACTTGTTGCTTTACTGTTTCTATATCTATCTTTTGGTTCATCAGTTTATAATGTTCTTTATTATCCATAAATGAGTGAGGTCATGTGATGTTTCTCTTTCATTGACTGGCTTATTTCACTCAGCATGATGTTCTCCAATTCCATCCAGGTTGCTGCAAATGATGAGAATTCCTTATTTTTTATGGCAGCATAGTATTCCATTGTGCAGATATACCATGGTTTTTTGATGCAATGATCTGCTGATGGGCACCTAGGCTGTTTCCAAATCCCAGCTATTGTAGATTGTGCTGCTATGAATATAGGGGTGCATATATCCTTTCTGATTGGTGTTTCTAGTTTCTTGGGATATATTCCTAGGAGTGGGATTACTGGATCAAATGGGAGTTCCATTTTCAGTTTTTTGAGGAAACTCCACACTGTTCTCCACAGTGGTTGCACCAGTCTGCATTCCCACCAGCAGTGCACGAGGGTTCCTTTTTCTCCACAACCTCGCCAACACTTGTCGTTTGTTGATTTGTTGATGTTGGCCATTCTGACAGGTGTGAGATGGTACCGCATTGTTGTTTTGATTTGCATCTCTCGGATAATTAGTGACTTTGAGCATGTTTTCATGTGCCTTTTGGCTTTCCTTCTGTCTTCTTTTGAAAATATTCTATTTAGGTCCATTGTCCATTTTTTAATTGGATCATTCATCTTCCTTTTATTTAGTTGGATAAGCTGTCTGTAGATGCTAGAGATTAAATCTTTATCAGTGGTAACATCTGCAAATATGTTCTTTTATACAGTGGGCTTTCTTGTTGTTTTGTTGATGGTTTCTTTTGCTGTAAAAAAAGTTTTTTATTTTGATGTAGTCCCATTTGTTTATTTTCTCTTTAGCTTCCTTGCCCTAGGGGCAGTATCAGTGAAGAAGTTCTTTTGGCATATGCCTGAGATTTTGCTGCCTGTGGATGCTTCTAGTATTTTTATGGTTTCCCATCTTATGTTTAAGTCCTGTATCCATTTTGAGTTTATTTTGTGTATGGTGTAAGTTGATGATCTAGTTTCATTCTTTTGCATGTATCTGTCCAATTTTCCCAACACCATTTATTGAAGAGACTATCTTGACTCGATTGTATGTTCATGCCTCTTTTGTCAAATATTAATTGAGCATAGTGATTTGGGTTGATATCTGGGTTCTCGATTCGATTCCATTGATCTATATGTCTATTCTTGTGCCAGTACCAGGCTGTTTTGAGAATAGTGGCTTTGTATTACAGCTTGAAGTCTGGTGTTGAGATCCCTCCTACTTTACTCTTCTTTCTCAGGATTGCTGTGGCTATTTGGGTTCTTTTATTGTTCCAAATGAACTTTTGGAGAGTTCTTTCTAGGTCAGTGAAATATGCCTTTGGTATTTTAATGGGGAGTGCATTGAACCTATAGATTGCTTTATGAAGTATGGACATTTTGATGATGTTGATTCTATCAATCCATGAACATGGTATACTCTTTCATCTGTTTACATCTTCCTCTATCTCTTTTTTCGGTGTCGTGTAGTTTTCCGCAAATAGGTCCTTTACTTTCTTAGTTAAATTTATTCCTAGGTATCTTAATTTTTTTGGTGTGATGATAAATTGAATTGCTTTTTTAATCTCTGTTTCTGTAATTTCACTGCTGGTATATAGAAAAGCCATGGATTTCTTGGTGTTAATTTTGTATCCTGCTACATTTGGAATGGCCTATTTTAATGTATTAGGAGATTAATCTTTTCTAGTGGTCTTGGAAGTAGTACTAACTATATGTTTTTAAAAAATTATCTTATGCATGTAAAAAATACTTATTTTTAGTTTTAAAAATTTTGCCTATGGAATTTAATGATAAATTTATTTTTTTATAATTTTTAAATATATTTTATTGATTTTTTACAGAGAGGAAGAGAGAGGGATAGAGAGTTAGAAACATCAATGAGAGAGAATCATCGATCAGCTGCCTCTTGCACACCCCCCACTGGGGACGTGCCAGCAACCAAGGTACATGCCCTTGACCGGAATCGAACCCAGGACTCTTGAGTCTGCAGGCCGACGCTCTATCCACTGAGCCAAACCGGTTTCGGCTTAACAATAAATTTAAATTGTTCTGAAAAACCAAGTAATTTCTTAAAAAGTCTTCAGGTACAAATATATTTGTGTAATCCTAGGACATTTAACAAGAATTTGTTATTATTAAAAATATTTTTTATTTCTGATAGAAATAAAAAACCCTCACAGAGACATACGTAGAAGTTATTCCTACAACACTCTTGGACCACTGAACTTCACTCATTGTCTTTTTTTTTCTCCCCAAAGATATAAGTAGTTCTCTGATTTTTTTTGGAAGTTTATAACCCATTTAGCATATTTGTCTGTTCTCTTCTCACCTCAAAAGATTAATTTGATAATTATCTCCATCTGTATAAATGCTTATATTTTTGATTCAATATTAATACATAAATATGAATGTACTTAAATATAAAAATGCAGCATGAAGGGAGGGATAGAGGGAAAACATACACATGAATCACCAACCTTCCAAACTCACTTTTTCCCCACTAGAAAATAAGCTCTACAGACAGAATTTCTTTTTTTCTGTTTTGTTTTGTTAATGTGCCCTAAGTACCTAAAACAGTGCCTGGCTCTTAAACATTTGTTCCATCAACATCTTTTTAATACCTTAACAAATGAATGAAATAATATTTAAGCATAGATATAACTAGTTTTTCCCTTACTTTACATAGATATACAGTATGTAAATATAAGATGTCCCTCTTATTTTTAAGTAATCATACTAAAATTGTTTTATAATTCAATATTTTTTCATGATAGTATAATTTGAACAGCTTGCCACTAAATTTTATATATATATGTGTGTGTGTTTATTTATTTCATAGAGGAAGGGAGAAGGAGAGAGATAGAAACATCAATCATGAAAGAGAATCATTGATTGGCTGCCTCCTGCATGCCCCACACTGTGGATTGAGCCCGCAACCCAGGCATTTGCCCTAACCTGAAATTGAACCGTGACTTCCGGGTTCATAGGTCAATGGTCAACCACTGAGCTATGCCAGTTGGGCTCCCCTTCATTTTTAACAGGATATTAAAGTGTAATACATTTCCAGAAAGTGCACATATCATAAGTATACACCCCAATACTTTTTAACAAACTAAACACACTCATGTAACTAGCCCCCAAATCAAGAATTATAGCATTACCTATTACCCAGAAGCACATTCATACTCTGAGTCACTATGCCCCTATCAATAGTATCTAGCATTCTACCTGCCCATGTTGCCCCAACAGTCCCTTAGACTTTCTTAACTTTCAGTCATTCTTTTTCTTTTTAGTCTTTTTACTCTTTACACTTTATAATTTTAAGTGACTTCTCTTCAAAGTCACTGATTCTTCTCTATGATCAAGTCTGCTGTTGAACTCCAATAGTGAATTTTTCAGCTCCTTTTTTTAAAATATATTTTTATTGATTTCGGAGAGGAAGAGACAGGAAGAGAAAGATGGAAACATCAATGATGAGAGAGACTCATTGATCAGCTGCCTCCTGCAGGCCCCACACTGGGGCTCGTACCTAAAACCTGGGCATGTGCCTTGACTGGGAATCAAACTGTCACCTCCTGGTTCATATGTAGACTCTCAACCACTGAGCCATGCTGGCTGGGCTTCAGTTATTTTTTATATTACTCTGCTGCAGACTTTCTGTTTGTTTGCTTTTTAATACTTTCCATCTCTTTGTTTATATTCTCATTTTGATCGGGCATTATTTACTGATTTTTTAGTTGTTTATCTGTGTTCTCCTGTAGGTCATTCAGCTTAAGACAATTATTTTGAATTCTTTGTCAGATAATTCATAGGTCTCCATTTCTTTGTGATTGGTTTCTAGAGATTTATTTTATGCAATTGATTGGACCTTGTTTTCTGGTTTATTCATATGCCTTGTAATATTTTTTTTACTGAGTTTTATGCATTTGAAGAAATAGCCACCTCTACCAGTTTTAATGTACTGGCTTCATAATTGCGAAAACTTTCACCAATTAGCCTAGCTAGAAATTCAATGGCCTCTGAAATCTTTTTTGGAAGGAATTAAATTATCTGGGATTGTGTATGCAATTTTCCAATTAAAGAATTTTGCTGGGGTTGTTTGTTTGTTTGTTTGTTTGTTTGTTTGTTTGTTTTTAAGGAGCTCATGTTCTCTCTAGTGACACAAGCAAGATGGGTCTGTCTTGGGTTCTGCTGCTACAGCAGCAAGCCACATCACCCTTCTTGGTTATTGGTAGCCCCGAGGGATACAGTTTATTCCATTTCTCCATCAGTGCTCCAAAAGAGCTACCAGTCCCTCAAGTAGCTCTCCAAAATGCTAGCACATCAGATACACAGTTGGTTCTTTGCATCTCTCCCATGGAAGAAGCCACATTTGGGCACCTTCTCCTGATGGCACCAAGCCAAACCCAGGCTAAGTCTTCGTGTCTACAATCCCTCTAGTACTACAAATTGCTCCACTCTCCCTTGCTTTTAGCAGCCCCTGGCATCCAAACTATGTCTGTTATGTTAAAGCTCCAAGTCACATGAGAAAGAAATTACTTCCTCAGATATTTCTCCAAAAAGCCACAATGTTGGACAAACATTCCAAGTCTTCTCTTCCTCTGCTCCCTCCTCTGAGAAAGGAACCAGAAACCAAGCTGTACTATGCCAGCAAAGAGGAGTGTCAATTATGGTAACATGAAGTGACTCTTGGCTATTTCAATCTGACTGTTTCAACTTTGCACTGGCCTGGGGTACTACAATTTCTTAACTGGTTCTGCAGTTATCATAAAGGTATTTTGTTCATACATAGTTGTTAACTTAGTGTCTCTGTGAGACAACACATACAAAGATTCTTATTCTCCCATCTTGCTTGTGTCACCATCATGTTGGTGTTTTAACTAGAATAAATTAAAGGAATAATTAAATTATGGGAGAATTACATCAATAACATGGTGCCTTTTATCCAAACACAGGAGATGCCTTCCCATTTATTCAATAATTATTCTTTTGTTGTCATCAATATTTTAAAGTTGCCTTATAAAGTTCATGCAATAGTCTTGTTAAATTTATGCTTAAGTAATTCATTTTTTATAATTATTTATATTGTAAATACCAATTAAAACCACAATGAGATAACACCTCACACCTATAAGAATAGCTATCCTCAATAAATCAACAAAAAATAAGTGTTGCTGAGGAGAAAAAAGAATCCTCATGCACTGTTGGTGAAAATGCAGACTCGTACAATTACTGTAGAAAACAGTGTGGAGGGTCCTCAAACATTAAAAATGTATCTGCATTAAAACGCAGTGATTCTACTTCTGAGAATTTCTCCAAATAAATCCAAAACACTAATTTGAAATAATATATGCAGCCCTGTGTTCACTGAAGTATTATCTATAACAGCTAAGATATGGAAGCAACCTAAAATGCTCATCAATAGATTGGTAGATAAAAATGTTATGGTGCATATACACAATGGATATTACTCAGCCATAAAAAAATGAAATCTTACCATTTGCAGTAACATGGATAGAACTACAAACTATCATGCTAAGTGAAATAAGTCAGCCAAAGAAAGACAATGCTATAGGATTTCACTTATAAGTGGAATTTAAAGAACAATATAAATGAGCAAATAAAACAGAAACAGACCCATAGATACAGAGAACAGACAGTTCTCAGAGAACAGAACAGAGAGTTACCAGAGAAAAAGAAATTTGATAGACTGGAGGAAAAAAGATGAAGAGGTTGAGCAGAAAAGATTGGTAGTTACAAAACAGTTAGAGCGATGTGAAATATAGCATAGAAAATTTAGTCAATAATGCTGTCATATGGTGCCAAGTAGGTACTGGAAATATTGGGCAGGGGGAACATTTTGTAAAGTATATGTTTTGTCTAATCACTATGCTGTATACCTGAAGTGAATGCAAAATAATATTGAATATAAAATGTAATTTTAAAAAATAACAGAATATGGTATCACCTCATACTTCTCAGTATAACTATTACCAAAAAGTCAACAAATAGCATGTGTTGGTGAGGATGTGGAGAAAAAGAAACTCACAGGCACTGTTGGTGAGGTTGCAAACTGGTGTAGCCACTATGGAAAGTAGTATAAAGGTCCATCAAAAAATAAAAATAAAACTACCATGTAGCCCAGTAATTCCACTTTGGTGTATTTACCCAAATAAAATGAAAACATTAATATGAGAGGATATATGCACCCCTATGTTCATTGCAGCATTATTTACAACACCCAGAATATGAAATCAACCTAGGTGTCTATTAATAGATTGATGGATAAAAGAGATGTGATTAGATAGATAGATAGATAGATAATATAATATTATTCATCAGGAAAAGGGAATAAAATCTTACCATTTATGACAACATGGATGAACCTAGAGGGTATTATGCCAAGTGAAATAAGTCATACAGAGATAACATTTTTAATTTTTTAAGATGTCTACTCTTTTGTAATAACACTTAATTTAAAACACAAACATTGCATATCTGTACAAAAATATTTCTTTATATATTTATACTATATTAATAGCTGTGAGTGATGCCTTGTACTACAATGTTATGATGGCTATATCACTAGATGATAGGAATTTTTCAGCTTCATTATATCTTATGGATCCACCATTGCATATATAGTTTGTCATTGACTAAAAGATCATTTTGTAGTGGATAACTGTATACAACTACCTGGCTCCTTGCTTCTTATAAGTGGTTGATTAGAAATATCCAATAATGATATTTTGTATATATACATTGCTAGATCATATCATGAACTATCAGTACTCACTTTACTAATAGAAATTGAGTCACTGTCATCTTTAAGACTAGCTTCATTAGAGAGCCAGTTCCAGAAACCCCAGAATTAATTCAGAAAGCTCATCTTTAAATTTATGTTCCTCTAGAACCATTCTTAATACTAAAATCTGTATCAGTCCTCTGGGACTGCCATAAAAAAAATAGACTTGGTATCTTAAACAACACAGGTTAATTTACTTATAGTTGTGGAAGCTGGAAGTACAAGATTGGGATGCTAGTATATTTGAATTCTGGTGCAAGATCTCTTTCTGGCATTCTTTTCACTGTGTGCTCACATGACTTTTCCTCAATGCATGCATGTGGAGAGAGAGTTCTTTTCATCTTCTCATAAGGCCACTAGTCCTATCAGATTAGAACTCCATCCTTATAACCTCATGTAACCTTAATTACTTCCTAAAAGCTCTTCTCCAACTACAATAATATTTGAGGTTAGGGTTTCAGCATATAAATTTTGGGGAGATATAGTTCAGTTCATAACAACAGATACTAGCATACCCAGTAAGACCATTTCTTTTTTTTTTTTTTTTAGAAATATATTTTATTGATTTTTTACAGAGAGGAAGAGAGACGGATAGAGGGTTAGAAACATCGACGAGAGAGAATCATCGATCAGCTGCCTCCTGCACACCCCCAACTGTGGATGTGCCCGCAACCAAGGTACATGTCCTTGAGTGGAATCAAACCTGGGACCTTTCAGTCTTCTGGCCGACGCTCTCTATCCACTGAGCCAAACCGGTTTCCCAGTAAGACCATTTCTAACTGCTATCCACAAATATTTCAAGTTTCTAAAACAGGAAAAAACATTGAGATATATATTTTATTAAGAAATTATCATTTCAGTGATAACAAATGTAGATTATGTAGAAATCCATTATTCAGAGAGAAAACTATAACAGGAAATTTGGCAGTTTGACAATGGTATGGTGGTTCCAACTTTTCAGGCAAATGGAGCTATGCCAATATGTATGTCCCATACATACATTTTTTGAGGTTGTGGTTTGGGGGGAGGAGGAAATTGGTAAAGGGGCCTTCTGAAAGGAAGGGAATCATGAATTAGATTCTTTTTTTAAGAAGTTCAGTTATTACAGTATATCTTATGCATTGAGATAAGACTTACTAATCAAGAAGCAACATCAGCCCTACTAACCACCCACTTTCCCAACCAGGGATACTCATTTTTATTGAAAAGGAATTTGAAATGTGACTCTAGCTTATAGGACAGCTTCATTTAAGAAAGGAGAGGACTTGTTCATTAGATATAAATGAGTGTAACACTGGAAAAAGAGGGTTTCTTCTTTTTTTTTTTTTTCCTCTTACACCCTTATCAGGTAGCTTGCGCATTTAAAAACTCCTTAAAGTGGACAGAAATCTGCACAGATAAGTGAACCATATGTTCTAATTTAGACTAACTTATAATGTAACATCAACAGCTGCAGAAAATAGGTCAGTGGTCTTATCAGATTTTCCAATCTTTCTACCACTGGACAGCAACAACCAAGTGAAATCTCTTGGATTGCTTAAAGCCATGAGGATTTGGGACTTACCATAGGAAAGGAGGGCTTAACAAGGGAAGACAGAAATTTTCCTACTAAACCAGATGGAAGTTTATAGATAAAAAATTTTTAATATCAAAAGAAATGTTTGTGACAACATGGATTAGACCTTGAGGGTATTATGCTAAGTAAAATAAGTCTGACAGAGAAAGACAAATACTGTCTGATCTCACTTATATATGGAATCAAAAGAACAAAACAGAACTCATACATACAGAGAACAGAATGGTGGTTATAGGACAGGGAGGTTGGTTTGGGAGTGCGCAAAATGGGTTAAGGGGTCAAAAGGTACAAAATACGTTATAAAATGTCATTGAGATGTAATGTTCTATATTGATGTAATTGATGTATAGTCAGGGTGACTACAGTCAATAATATTGTAGTGCACATTTGAAAGTGCCATGACAATAACTCTTACAAGTTTTCATCACAAAATAAACTCTTCGTAACATTGTGTGTATAAATAGACTTATTGTGGTGACATTTCACAAGGTATACAAATATCAAATCATTACAATGTATACATGAAACTAATAGAATGTTATATGTCAATTATACCTCATAAAAGTGTTTTAAAATTTAACCTAAAAATGAAATATACCACAGGGTAATGAAAAATGTATCTTATAGATAATAGATAAAAAGAGAAAGAAATATGAATATGGATAAAGAGAGGCCTGGTGCATGAAATCTGTGCACTCAGAGGCAGTCCCTCAGCCAGGCATGCGCCCTCTCACAGTCCAGGAGCCCGTTCGGGATGTCCAACTAATGGCTTAGGCCTGCTTCCTGTGGGAACGGGCCTAAGCCATCAGTCAGATATCCTTAGTACTGTCACAGAGGTGGGGGAGGCTCCTGACACCACTGCTGTGCTCACCAACTGTGAGCCCAGCTTCTGCCTGAGTGGTGCTCCCCCTGTGGGAGCGCACTGACCACCAGGAGTCAGCTCCTGCATTGAGCATCTGCCACCTGGTGCTCAGAGCGCATCATAGTTATGGGGCATTCCATCATTCAGTCTACTTGCATATTAGCCTTTTATTATATAGAATAATCTGTGTCTATATTTATATTCATATAATAATCTTACCCCATACTGCTAACAAAGATTGTCTCAATGGTTAATTTTTATCTGTATAGTTAAAAATTTTCAACGAGAGAGTATTGATTTTTAATAAGAAATACATACTAATTATTTGTAATTTAAAAAAAGTCATTTTCCCAAAGATTTTCAAACCCAGCAGTGTTGCTCAATGGTTGAGCATGGACTTATGAACGAGGAGGTCAGGGTTTGATTCCCAGTCAGGGCACCAGCCCAGGTTGTGAGCTCAATTCCCAGGGGCAGCCAATCAATGATTCTTTCTCATCGTTGATGATTCTATCTCTCTCTCTCCCTCTCCCTGAAAACTCAAGAGAGGGAAACTAGAAGAGAAGGGCAAAAAGCCAGAGATAGGGGCTGAAACAAAGAAGTATCAGTGGAAATATAAGGAGGATACAGATACAAGAGAAGATAAGAATCTATACCTGGAGGTCATAAAATAAAAAAGTAAACACACATGATCTTCCAATTAAGGATTTTATTTATATTCAAAGTTTTACAAAATTATTTAAAATGCAAAGTCATAGTTATACATTTAGCTATTTTTTATTGATAATAAGAGATTATATGAAATTAAGAGTTTCCCAGAAAGTGGAATGAGAGGATTTTTTTATCTGTAGCCCTGGAACCTGACAGAGACACTAAGCCTCTGAAACTTTATTTCAACCTCAGAGGTCCGCATTGGTCTAGGACAGTGGTCAGCAAACTGCGGCTCTTTGGCCCCTTGAGTGTGGCTCTTCCACAAAATACCACATGCGGGCATGCACATACAGTGCGATTGAAACTTCGTAGCGCATGAGCAGAAGTTGATTTTCGGCTCTCAAAAGAAATTTCAATCATTGTACTGTTATTTGGCTCTGTTGACTAATGAGTGCCGACTGCTGGTCTAGGAAGGTCTTAGATAACATGACATAGTATGTACACATACGGGCTGGTGAAGAATGAAATCTCTAACTTCCAAAAATAGGATTCATATTCTAAGTAAACTCTAGATAACTCAGTCAGCTTCAGGTACTTCTCTAATTTAGAAGTTTTACTATTGTTAAGAAGGACATCTATGAATCAGCAATTGGTTTAAAAGAGTTCCATAGAATCCCATAAGTACTGGAACAAACAGTATTCATAGGTTCAGGTTAAAACTACCCTGTTTTTAAAGCCACATTGCACTTCCCATACAGGTAGGGTTTTGCATGACAACAAAGTTGTCCTTTGCTGGATCTCTTGGTCCTCCCTGGGTCTCAAATTTCTATTCTGACATTACCTTTTCCTGTGCCAGGTAAGGCTTTATTCATTACAAGTTAAAGATTTAAAGAAGCCACCCAGATATTGTAAGAAGCAACCCAGAACCAAAACATCAATAATAAAAGTCAAGTCAACTTCCTATATATCAAAGCACCACATCTAAAAGGTCAAAGATATAAAAAGTGACCTTTTACATTTTAAAACACTACACAGTGTTTAGTCTTTGTTTTGAAGAAATTATCAGAAAATATTGAAACCTTCAAACAATAGTTAAAATGGATATAAAATTTTAAAAAGTGTTTATTCAGAGTTCAATGAATACTTGAAAGTCTCTGTTACTATATATCTTACTTTTCATAATTGTAAAAATAAGCTAAAATGTAGGAGTACATGTGATCTAATCTATATTCCTATCCCTACTAAATATGTAGCTATATGAAATAAAAATCTATGCTCAAATGAAATGTAAAAGGATTATTATTCTTACTATTTTTTAAAGTAGAAAGTATATATGCCTGGAACCGAATAATTTGGTACCAGTCTGTTGCATTAGGAAGTATAGTGTCTCTCTCTTGGCATGAAATCTTCTTGTAAGTAATGTAATGAGTTAAAAGATTAACCTTGGTTGAAAAGGAAAGCCTGGTGAAAACAGATATAAAAACCAATTTAACAAAACTTCAGCAGCCCTAGCCTGTTTGGTTCAGTGGATAGAGCACCATCCTACAGACAGAAGGATCCTGGCTTTGATCCTAGTCAAGGAATCGAATATGCCCAGGTTGTGAGCCTGATCCCTAGTAGGGGGAGGGCAAGAGGCAGCTGATCAATGATTCTCTCTCATCATTGATGCTTCTATCTATCTCTCCCTCTTCCTTCCTTTCTGAAATCAATAAAAATATATATATGTAATTTTTAAACTTCAGCATTTTTCAAAAAGAAATATGAACCCCCAAATACTCATTCACAATTTGTTATTAATTATAATTGGAAACAAATTCCCAGTTACTTCTAGGTTATGGATATCTGCCCAATGGCAGTCTTGAATTGATAGACCAGATAAAAGGGGGAAGAGGTCAATTTCTGGCCATCACTGGAGGATAAAACATATAGTTTCATATTCTAGAACAATGAGAGAAGATTACATTAAGGGACAAAACTAATTTTACCAAAGCCATTAAAAGATAATTCAAGGAGACCTCAAACCAAATAGCCATGACCTGTAATCCATTCTCATATTTAAGACACAAAGGTCTCCATTTCTCTAAGGGAACTGCTCTTTCGGCATGACACACTTTCTCTCTTGCCTTGTAGCCAAGTAATTGGAACCCTAAACACACTTCGGAGCTTCTGTTGGAACCGGTTTCCAACAAAACAATACAAAAAGGGATTAACGCAGCTGTTGGTGAATCCCAGGAGGATGGCAAAAGGAAGTGCCAGGTCAATGACAGCTATAACTTCACAGCTACTAATGACGCCCATCCAGGCCAGAGCATCCAGGAAGGTCAGAACATGGAAGGGAAGCCAGCAAATAATGAACGCCAGGACAACAGCAGCTGCCATCTTCAGAACTTGGTCACGCGTTATTCTGTTCTTCCCATAGCTATTGGTCTTCAGTAAGTGTTTTCTGATTCCAAAATAGCATGTTGCTATGAATATTAAAGGGATAATAAAACCAAGGATATTTTTCATTAAGGCAATCCCAGCAGACCATTGGGCATATTTCTCAGTTGGGAAAGCCATAACACAAGCATTCACTCCTAAATACTCAATGGTTCTGACATCGCGAAAATAAAATGTTGGCAATGAGGACAGACAGGCCATACACCAAACAAGGGGAACTATATAAGAAGCTTGCCAGGGATTTCTTCTTTGAGACAGAAAGGGATAGATGACAGATTGGTACCTATCAACACTCATGCAGGTGATAAAAAAAATGCTTGCAAACATGTTCAGGGTCAGAAAAGAACCAAACACTTTGCACATCACAGGTCCAAAGAGCCAGTCATATCTGTAAGAATAATAGGATGCCCAGAGAGGAAGAGTGGCCAAAAGCAGTAGGTCAGCCACAGCCAGGTTAAAGATGTAAATACTGGAAACTTTTTTAGGGCCCTTTTGACAACAGAACAGTGTAACCACAATAGTATTGACAAGAAATCCAATCACAAAAATAATGTAGTAGAGAACAGGAATTGCATCTAAATGCTTATCTGATGGCTTATGTGAGCAGTTAAAGATAGAGTCATTGCCAGAGATGTTCCCAAGTCCGAAGTCCAGACTGCTGGTGACGTTTTTGTTGATGGTGGCAGGGGTGAAGTTGCCTTTCATGTTGAAATGTCAGCAGCTCTTAATTCTTACTACCTTCTATGAAAATAGAAAAAGAACTCTCAGAACATCTACAGAATTTAGAATATCCAGTCATTAGCATTTTGAAAGTTTGTTAAAAGCAAAAAAAAAAAGGAGGAATATGAGTGATTATAGGAAACAGAACCATAACATAAAATAAGATTAGATTTTACTTCTTGAAAAAAAAGAATTTTTTTCACTAGTATCAACAAGTTAAGACATTGCAGCATCAGGGACTGAAAATTCTGAGCAAAACTACATTTTTCCCATTCTTTCATATTTTCAAGAGGTTTAATGAAAATTAATATTCCAAAAGGTTAGCCAGGATAGGAAATGCATGAAACAAACAAGATGAAATCAAGAATAAGAAAAGTTAATATTTCAAAAACACTTGAGCACATATCTCAGTCTATCTATACTTTCTAGAAAACATACTGCTGTCTGCTATTTCATAGAAAAATGCCTTATTCAAGTAACTAATTATATACAAATCATCAGAGCTATGGAAAATATAAGAAACATAAACTATGGAAAAAATAAGTAAGTGCACAAAAGATTGAAAGAGAATATGCAAAAAGAATATATTGGGATGGGGGATTATGGTTGGTTTTTACTAATTAAAAAATTATTTATTTAGTTCTACTTTTCCATTGTTTTCACAATAATAATATATGTAAAAGGAAGTTATAGAACACATGCATATTTCTAAAAGTCTCCTATTTACATTTTAATAGAGACTATGAGTTTTAGATCTATTTAAATTTAATCTACTTTTTTAAATAGTCAAATCCAGTTTGGGGTCAAGAATGAAGCAAGAGTTGAACATCAAAGATTAATCATATATAATTATATCATTTTTCTTTTGGTATCTTTTCAAGTTTAACACAACGAAGTAGTAACATTGCTATATGGCTCTCAAATGTTATAATCAATGTTTCAGTTTTTGTGATACTATTGTGCCTTTTTTAGAAGCAACATTATTCTAAAATGAAAGAAAATTAACTGAAGGTAAATAAAGTAAAGGAAATACTATTACTTTACATAGCTTGAAAATACATAAAAATAAGGCACTCTATGAAAAATGTAATCACCAAAGAATCTCATAATAAACAGCAAAGTTTTCATTTTTACATACAAATCATTCTCTCATAATCTTGACTTAATAAATTAATATAAAAGAATATTTTAAAACCCACTTAAAGACTTACTGGTTGTTGAAGTTTTAAACTGATGTATCATAAACCAGATTGCCTAGTTCCTCAGTGCACTCCTGTAAGAGAAACAGCAGTTAAATAATTTAGGAGTTTTGCAAATACAGTGTTAAAATACAGAGAAAAATTAAAGTTCATCCATTAAAAAAAAAAACATTTTCATTTAATGTATGTTCTACTTTTTAAATGCTGTATATATATAAATTGTGCAAACTTACCTTAAAACTTCAGGCTGAGGAATGCTTTTAATTCTGTGCTTACTCGTTCTCTTAGACTCAGGGACGTAATAGCACCAGATCTCTGGTTTCCTTCTTATATGTTCGGTCTGTCCACTGGGAGCCTTCAACCTACATAATTCTAGGGCTGACTTATGAACACTTGCCAGCTTTCCAGGGCTTTTTTTTTTTTTTGGCTGCAAAACATTAATCTGAAATTCTCACTGTCTCCAATCATAACAGCTCATTCAAATAAATCTCAAACAAAAAAAATGAAGTTTCCACAAATGTGTTAGAGAATTTTGAATTCAGTAACTTACTTGAAAAGAAGAATATAATGAATTTTCTCTTCTTCCCTGAACCTGGCATTCTAAAATGCATTAAGGAGTGGAGACTAGGGAACTTATTCTAGTGGCAGTGTCATTGTCCCCCTATGTGCTTTGTAACCTTCATTACTTTTTAAAAATCTTTACCCCTGTTTATTAAAGAGCAGTAGCAATGTGAGTTGAAGTCTAGAATTTCTAAAATTTCTCCCTTGCTTTAAGCAATTTCTGTTGGTTTGTTGCTGGAACAGTGGTGATAGGAGGGATATAGTTTTCATGTTTTGGAAAAGAGGTATTAACATTTGGTGTTCCCTTTCATAGGTCTTTGTCATATTTGCGGTTTAAATACAAAGCACACAAGGTGAAGAAGGAGTAAGGCAGCAACTGCAGCCTAAATCAAATTGTTTTCTCTTCTTGTGGGGGCTGCAGTGCTCAACCTTCCATGATCAGCCCAATAAAAGTAATAGTAACAAAAGTAAGAAAGAAAGAAAAGGTCATGGTAGTGATAATGCTAGTTGGCAATAAACTCTATGTGCCATACGCTGTGCTAGATGATGCTTTATACTTGGTATTAATAGAGAGGCAATATAGCATGCAGGTGTGTAAATGACCTCGGATCCAACTGCCTGGCTTCACAAGCTCAGCTATACCACTTACTACTTCTGTGACTTTGGCCAAGTTACTTTCCTTCTTTTGTGTCTCAGCTTTCTCATATGGGAAATGGGGATGATGTTAATTACCTATATCATGGAATTAGAAAATTAAATTTGCTAATGTATTTAAAATGCTTAAACCCGTGCCTACCACATGGTAGGTGCCATTATAAGCTATTAATATTAACTCTATTTTACAAATCAGGAAACTAAGACATAGAGTTTAACTTTTATGTAGTCACATAACTATTAAATGAGGACATTTGAATTTAAACCGAGACCATCTAATGCCAGAGGCCATGTTCTTAACCTCCATACTACAGGAGAGGGTACTAGCTGGTCCTTTAAAATCACCTACCGTACTATCCTGGAAAAAAGAAAACCTGCAACATTTACAGATAGTTAAAAGCACTAAAGCATGGAGAAAGAATTTGAAGATTGTTCTGTGGGAGATATTTTTCTTTTTTAAATATATTTTTATTGATTTCAGAGAGGAAAGGAGAGAGAAACATCAATGAGAGAGAATCATTGATCAGCTGCCTCCTGCATGCCCCCTACTGGGGATCAAGCCTGCAACCCAGGCATGTGCCCTTGACCAAAATTGAACCCAGAATCATTGAGTCCACAGGACAACACTCTATCCACTGAGCCAAACCGGCTAGGAAAGGGAGACATTTTTTTTACTTTATTCACAAAATGAAGACCATAGAGAGACGAAATGACGGGCTAGTTTATTACAGTGAGTACAGAAAACCAGAGAAGCCATGACACTTAAATGGGTATAAGGATTCCAGTTATTTGTATGGATCAGATCTGTCTGGTAGCAGTCACAGTGAGCCTGTGTTTGCTTGCCAGGAGGCTCTGAGGAATTATCTGGGGACTTAAGCAGAAGGGGAGCAATGCAGGAGAGAGGGCAGGTGACAGAAAACAAAATTACAAATGACATGAGACAAAACAAATGCTTTTGACATTTCTGTTTCTCCTTTACCATTGAAGTCAATTCTCCTGTACACAGGCAGATGGCACCAGTAAGGTGTGGTCACCACTGCCTGGAAAATATAGTAGATTCAAAGGTTAGCAGCACAGCATTTCCGTGTGGTGTGTTTTGGGTGTTTGTTTGTTTGTTTGTTTGTCTTGTTTTGTTTTGTAGACTGAATTTGAATATTGAAAAAATGCTCCTAATATGCATGTACATCATTTTATTAAATCTCAAACTATTTTTTTTTTCGTATGCTCTGGACAGGTTCAAGTGGAGGCTCTGTCCAATTGGTGAGAAACAGACTTGGGAAACAAATGAACAGACACATATGATTACGGGCAGAGAAGTTGAAATGGGAAATGCTTTCACTCTTTGTTTAAGCCTGTTCTCTCCCTCCTTTTCAAATGTTTGTTTTTGCCACATACAAGGGAATTTTCCAGGCCAGAACCTCCTGAGTGGTCAGCATGGGTCAGATTCCCACCCTGCTCTATTTCTAGCCCCCTCTCATGCCCCTTGCAAAGAAACAGTCAGGAGGTGAGCTATAAACTTGTGAGAAAAAAACTGCAGGCTCGCCTCTGGGAGTCCTAGCCTTGAACACCCCTGAGGAGCAGGGGACCTTGTCTAGGGCTTTTGTCCTTCATTACAGTAAGTTGTGACGTAAATGAAGTTTAAAGAGGCACACATTTCCCAGAAGATTAAAAGGGGCATTTACTCTGTTTCTTTATAATTTTAGGAGTAAAAAACTTCACAAGTCAAAGAAAAATTTTCTAACTGCAGGGAATTAAAGAAAAAAAGTAAAAAAGGGGAAAATAACAATAATATTGACACCACTTGAATCAAGAAATTCAGCATGTTATTGATTCAGCAAAGAACTCTAAATTAATCCAACAATGTAAATACACTTGAGAGTCAAATAAATGTCAGTCATGGGAAACAGTACAACACAAAAAAATTCACTCTCCTGGGGGCAGGGGATAATTTTTCTGCTGGAAGATTGACTTTAAAAAGCCTCAGGTCATTTGAATAAATTATGCAGCTCTTCAGGGCAAGTATAATTTGGCTAGCAGAATTAAACAATGGTAAATCACCCCAAATTAAGGGTTTTTGGTGAATACCTATTTGTGAGGTTACTTAAGAGTATAGTTTAAAAGACCAGGGTTGTTGGTGTTTTGTTTTTTTAAGACATTCTTAAGTGGAATTTCACCTCTAGGATACACGGTTCAGACAAAGACCTTATTTGTTTCTCTTACTCCCACTCACAAATACAGATGAGACTTTAAGGGAGAAAATGAATTATTTAAATGCAAAAGTCTGAATATACATGCCTGGGGTTATAAAGGTCAGGTGCAGATCATGGAAGGCTTAAATATATGCGGGCCTTCCTTTTAGTTTAAGTTTCTCTCTCTCTCTCTCTCTCTCTCTCTCTCTCTCTCTCTCTCTCTCTCTCTCTCTCTCTCTCTCTTTCTCTCTCTCTCTCTCTCTCCTGTTTGTTTGTTTGTTTGTTTGTTTGTTGTTTTTTGTTAATCCTCATCCATGGATTTTTCCCACTGATTTTCAAAGAGAGCGGAAGGGACGGGAGAGACAGAAAGAGAGAAACATCAATGTGGACTGTTTGCCTCCCGCACTTACCCCGATTGGGACCAGGATCAAAACTGCAACCCAAGCCAAAACTGATTTGGCTCAGTGGATAGAGCATCGGCCTGCAGACTGAAGGGTCCCTTTGTTTGATTTCGCATGTACCTTGGTAGCGGGCACATCCCCATTGGGGGATGTGCAAGAGTCAGCTGATCGATGATTCTCTCATCAATGTGTCTAACTCTCTATCCGTCTCTCTTCCTTTCTGTAAAAAATCAATTATATATATATATATATATATATATATATATATATATATATATATATAAAACTGCAACCCAGGTAAGTGCCCTTGACCCAAATCAAACTTGGGACCCTTCAGTCAGCCAGCCAACACGCTATCCACTGAACCAAACCAACTAGGGCTAGTTTAAATTTTTCACATTTTACTTTTCCCCCACCCCAGCCACCTAAGTCCCTACCCAAACTGATAGAATTTCCACTTCTCCCAACTTGAACACCCCACACTCACACACACGTTCACATACTTAGTACCAATCTTTCTTCAATTTGCTTACCCTAATGAACCGTAATTTTAATTGCCACTGGACTTTTCCAAACCTCGGAATCCCTGAAAGAAGGATAATTAAGAAGACTGTCCATTATTAATATGTCTTTGCAGATTCTTTTTGTGCCTGTCATTAGTTTCCACAGTAATGAAAACAGGAACATCAAGTTGAAAACAAATCAGAAAAAAAAAAAAAAATAAGGTCCTCTATTCAAAGCTAATGATCAGAATGACTGTTTTATACAAACCAGCCTAAAACTTCGGTAAGATGGCCAATATGAGTACATCAAATTGACTGGCTGCCTAGGCTTTACATAGAAAATGACCCAGAGGACTATTAAATCAGTTAACAAAGTTGAATCCATGCAATGAAATAAGTGGATGCCTGACTCAGTACATTCTTGAGACCAGTTGCTTCCAGCTGAATCTGGTCCCAAGAATATAAGGAGAGGGAAGAGTTCCAATTTCATTCTGCACCAAAGACATCTGCAGGCCTGAGCATCATATTTAGACAAGGGTCTCACAGGAGGCAGCCTAGTTTTACCAAATAGCATCTCGATGCTATGTAACCCAACGAGGGGAATTATAAATTACAAATTGTCTATATTTTTTATTCACTTTCAAAACATTAGCTAATTAATCTGATGTTTCTCCCTGCTTATCTGAATAAATTGGTATGTAAAGTATCAGAATATACTACCTCAAAATATGCCACTTTGGCATAAAGATTATTTTGTGCTAGAAACAATTGAGGAGAAATGGGTACAAGAAAAAACTCTGCCCTCCCTCGTTTGCCTAAAAGCAGAACACAAATTTGTAAACACGTCTCACTTTGCCTTACCAGAAAGAACAGAATTCTTTTTTAAAAAAAATATGGTTTTATTCATTTTTAGGGAGAGAGATAGAAACATCAATGAGGGAGAAACATCATTGATCAGCTGCCTCCTGCCTCCTGGGGATCGAGCCCACAAAAGGGCTTGTGCCCTGACTGAGAATCGAACCACTGACCTTTTGGTTCCTGGGTCAACACTCAATATCTGAGCCACACCAGCTGGGCAAGAACAGAATTCTTAATGGATAGGAGCACTTCTAGACTCTTATCAGCGCAGAGATGTGCACCATGAAGAATCTACAAAACCAGCTTTACTAAAAAAATCCTATCTTCTATTAATTTCCCCCATATACTTACCTTCCTACAGTTTGCCACTTTAAAGCCTAATCCTGTTTTCCTTTATCTTGTCATTTCTCTAAAAATATATTGTCCTTTTGTTAAGATGCTATATAAATACTAGTGCAACCACCCCTTTGGTTGCGTATCACTGAGTTCTCCCACGTGTAACCACAGTGCACTCTGTTATTTAATCTGTCTCCTTCTCTACTTAATTTGTGCTTTCCAATGACCATAAAGTTTGTGTTCCTTGTCTAAAGGACCCTCTTTATCTGCTTCTCCTTATCAATAAAAAGGGGAAATCTAGCTTGGTGACTATGCAATCAGATCAGAAAAACTGTTTACTAAAAAATTTTTATAGCAGAGATTATAATTCTAGAAGTCAGATTGATGAATCCCTCAAACCATTCCCTCCACCAGTTTTGCCTCTATAAACTCTAATTTATGGGCCTTTCGGCTGCCAACTGGGGCCTTGCTTCCCCAGCTGCCTGCTGCTAGCCAGAGCCTTCTTTCATTCCACGACACCCCCTGGTGGTCAGTGCACATCTTAACGAGCGATCAAACTCCCAGTCTCCAGATTAAACTCCTGAGGGGACACTTTGCAAATTAGCCTTTTCCTAGTATATAAATAGATTATTGTTATTGTTATTATTATTATTATTATTATTGAACTATAGTCAAGACCCTAATCCAGGGACTTGAAATTCAAGCTTTTGTTCGGTTAATTAGACAAATTCTCAAAGTTGGAGAATGGGATAGGGGAACAATGCCTCACTGTTTGTGCCTACCACAAAGGAAGAGGGAATGAGGTGAAATAATATTTTCAAAACAAACCATCAATTCAGACAGAATTATAAGAACAAATGGTTACCTGACTTTGTTTCAGGGACTCATTTACCCCAACCTCTCCCTCAGGCTCCTAAAAGGATAGAAAAGCAATATAAAGTTGTACAGCATTGAATATATTTTGGTTTTGAGGTATAAATGACTTAGAAGAATTAGCAGAGAGAGCAAGATGACAGGAAGTTTGGGGACAGTGTTCTAGAAGGATTCTGGGGTCTTTATTCTAAGGAAATGAAAAATAAGAAACTTATAATTGAGAATTCTGAGGCTACTTGAGTTTTTAGATTTTTATCCACAGATATTTGCATTCCCAGTTTTCAATATAGATTTTTAAAATCTATACCTAAAAGCAGAATTTTTATTGTAAATAATATGCAATGTATCCCAAAAGAAAACAGTTCATGTTAAGATATATAAAAGTTGATAGAATTTCTTACAATTATGTTATTGTATATATTTCATATTAATACTCTTGTTTTGGAGAAACCAAAATGGTAGAGAGGTAAACAGCTAAACTGCCACCTCGTACAACAATATCAAAACTATAAGTAAAAGACAAAACATCTATCAACCAGAACCACAGGAAAGCTGGCTGAGTGGAAGTTCTACAATTAGAAGGAAAGAGAGCACAAGCAATAAAAAGCTGAGGTACAGAGGCATGCAAATCAGGCTGATGGTGGGCAACTGGGTGAGCTCCCGATCACTCTGAAATCCAGTTTCTGGGGAGACTCGGGGGACCCAGATGCCTACAGGGAAAAGCTGGACTGTCAGCCATCAGGACGAAAGTGAGGGTGTCTCTCTTGCAGAGGTATGCCCAGAAATTATTGTTTATTGTGGCTCAGGATATGAGGACTTGGAAACATGGAAAGGCAGAGAGGGCTGACTTGCAGCCATTGCTATTTGCCATACCCCAGCCTACTGATGCTTTGAGACCCTCCCCAGGCTCCACACAGTGGCTTTTGCATACAAATGGCCTGCCTTGTCAAAGCTTAACCAAATAAACTGAAGATACAGTCAGACAGCTACAAAATGCCAAATCGCAAGCAAAGAGAAGAAAACTATAGTTCTTGCTCTAGTTCCAGCTGGGTGGCCTCAGACAGTAACTGACCTGCACCCCATTGGAGATCCAGACACTAGTTTATCTAGTGGTCTGTGTGAGACAACACCAGATTTCAACTACTCTCATAAGGGATACATTCAAGAGGCAGACTCAGTGAGCACCAAAGCCCCACTGGAACAAGTCCTGCCCCATTAACATATCTCCAGCACAGAGAGAATCCAAGATGGCTGCACAGGTAAATACCTAGCTGCAGCCACACACAACAATTTCAATAAAATACAACTAAAATATAAAATGGATATTACCCAGAACTACAGGAAAGTTGACTGACTGGAAATTCTACAACGAGAAGCAAGGAGAAAACCAGAAGGAAGCGTGGAGGAGCTGTAAAAGCCTAAGGTAAGGAGACACACAGCGCGTGCAGAGAGGACAGAGACAGAGAGGAGAGGTGGCTGATTGCCTGGCTGGCGTTCCCTAGCAGGAAGGAGATGAAAGCTCCGACTGTGCTGGGCCACAGTTCTCACTGCTCTGAACCCCAGTTCTAGGCCAGACCCTGGGGACCCAGGATCATCCATAGGGAGCTGGGCTGTAAGGGAGAACCCCAGGGGAGCGGCGAAAGGAGATCCCAGAGGTGTGCACATTGCACGCAGAGAAGGGATGGTTGGCTGAGCCTCGGGATTGCCCTGGTGGGAAGGAGACTGGGGCTCCAGACTGCCCTGAATACCACCTCCAATCCCACTTCCAACTGAACTGAACCCCAGTTCCGGGCTCATTGGGAGAGAGCCTAGACTGTTTGGTAGCAGGCGAAAATCGAGGGCACCTTTCTCTCAGAGGTGCTTGCAGCGAGTACTGAAGGACCCTGAGACTCAGGAGCCGCAGAGGGCCGGGATGATGGAAGCCAAGGCTGTAGGCTCCACCCTGAAACTCCGCCCCATCAGGGAAGCTGCGAAAATGCGACAACGAAATAGATCACAAACGAAAGAAATGGAGGACAAAAAGCGTCTGGATAGAGAGTTCAAATCTACGCTTATAAGGTTTTTCAAGAATTTCCTAGAAAAGGTCGATAAGACCTATGAGGATATAAAAAAGGGATCAACTAAAATTAATAAGGAATCAACGAGAAATGATAAGGGATCAACAAGAAATAAAGAATACATTGTCTGAAATAAAAAATATTATACAGAGTCCTAAAAACAGAAAGGAAGATCACAAGAATCAAGTCAAAGATTGTGAACATAAAGAGCCAGAAGACACTCCTCCGCAGAAGCAAGAAGGCAAGAGAATCCAGAAAATTGAAGATAATATAAGAAACCTCTGGGACAACTTCAAGCGAACCAACATCAGAATTATGGGGGTCCCAGAAGATGAGAGAAATGAAAACATACTGAAAGAAATAGTGACAGAAAACTTCCCCCACCTTGTGAAAGAATTAGACCTACAAGTCCAGGAAGCACACAGAACTCCAGACAAAAGGAATCCAAAGAGGACCACACCAAGACACATCATAATTAAAATTCCAAGAGCAAAAGACAAAGAGAGAATATTAAAAGAAGCAAGAGCAAAGAAGGTAGTTACCTATAAAGGAGCACCTATACGATTGTCAGCTGATTTCTCAACAGAAACCATGCAGGCCAGACGGAAATGGCAAGAAATATTCAAGGTGATGAATAGTAAGACCCTACAGCCAAAGATAATCTATCCAGCAAAGCTATCACTCAGAATCAAAGGTCAGATAAAGAGCTTCACTAATAAAAAAAAAAATGCTAAAGGTGTTCATCAACACCAAACCAGAATTATATGAATTGCTGAAGGGGGTTCTTTCGGAAGAGAAAGTAAATAAAGATAAAAATTATGAACAACAAATACATAACTATCAACAAGTGAATCTAAAATCCAAGGAAATTTTTTTTAAAATCTGATGAACAGTATTAACTGGTGAATATAATAGAATCAGAGGTATGGAAGGGGAGGGAGCTGATGATTCTTGGGGAAAAGGGGAGTAGGGGATGTGGGAAGAGACTGAACATAAACTGTGCACCTATGGATGAGGACAATGGGAGGTGGGGAAAGGGCAGAGGGTGGGATGGGAACCTGGTGGAGGAGAGCAATGGAGGGGGGGGAAGGAACATTTATAATAATATGAACAATAAAATTTATTTTAAAAAAACATATCTCCAGCACAGCAATTCTTCGGTTATAGACACAGCAGGTCCTCACAGCCAATTGGCCTAGAGGTCAATTCCACCCAGTGACACCAACAACATTAACTACAACAAAGCTGTACACACAGTCCACAAAGGGGTGCACCAAGAATGTACACCTCAGGTAACTGGGAGGCTGACCCATTGAACCATATAGGACACCTAGCACACAAAGCCACCCTACCAACTCAGGTAAGCAGTGAAAATGAGGAGACAAGGAAACATATAACAAACAAAATAAATGGAGGAGAATAAATGACTGGATATAGAGTTCAAAACCACGGATATAAGATTTTTCAAGAATTTCTTAGAAAAGGCCGATAAATTTAACAAGACTCTCTAGGATATGAAAAAGGACCAACTAGAAATTAAACATACACGGACTGAAATTAAAAAAATATTATACAGAGACCCAACAGCAGACTAGAGGAACACAAGAATCAAGTAAAAGATTTGGAATATAAAGAGGCAAAGGTCACGCCTCCAGAGAAGCAAGAACAGAAGAGAATTCAGGAAGTTGAAGATAGTGTAAGAAGCCTCTGGGATAACTTCAAGCGTACCAATATCAGAATTATGGGGGTGACAGAATTAAAGAGAGAGCAAGATACTAAAAATCTATTTGGAGAAATAATGACAGAAAATTTCCCCCACCTGGTGAAGGAAATAGAATTACAAGTCCAGGAAGCGCACAGAACCCCAAACAAAAGGAATCCAAAGAGGACTACACTAAGACTCATCATAATTAGAATGCCAAGGTCAAAAGACAAAAAGAGAATATGAAAAGCAGCAAGAGAAAATCAGTTAATTACCTACATGGGAGTACCCATATGATTGTCAGCTGATTTCTCAACAGAAACTATGCAGGCCATATGGGAGTGGCAAGAAATATTCAAGGTGAGGAATAGCAAGAACCTACAACCAAGGTTACTCTACCCAGCAAAACAATCATTCAGAATTGAAGGTCAGATAAAGAGCTTCACAGATAATAAAAAGCTAAAGGAATTCATCACCACCAAAACAGTATTATATGAAATGCTGAAAGATATTCTTTAAGAAGAGGAAGAAGAAGAAAATAAAGATGAAAATTATGAACAAATACATATCAAGTGAATCTAAAAGTCAAGTGAATTAAAAATCTGAGGAACAGAATAAACTGGTGAATAAAATAGAATCAGGGGCATAGAATGGGAATGGATTGATAATTCTCATAGGGAAAGGGGTGTCTGTTTGGGGGGTACAGGAAAAGACTGGACAAAAATCATACAACTATGGATGAGGCCAGTGGAGTGAGTTACGGGTAGAGGGTGGGGTGGTAACTAGGTGAAGGGGAGCTAGGGGTGGGGAGGAGAAACAATTGTAATATTCTGAACAATAAAAATTTATTAAATTTTAAAAAAACTTGTTTTTATATTGGTCCTATTTTATATTTGGTCACACAATTGAAATTATTCACCTTGTATTTATTTTTTAAATGAATAATTCACATGCCAAAAATTTACTCATTTAAAATGTATGATTCAGTGGTCTTTTGTGTATTCACAAAGTTGTGCAACTATCGCCACTATATAATTCCAGATTATTTTCATCACCTTTAAAAGAAATTTGATAACCATTAGCAGTTGCTCCCTACTCCCTTCCACTCTGAAACTTCTATTTTCCATTTATTTTAAATAACAACAAAAAATATGAGCTGTAGCCTAGAAATTCCATTATGCATTGTCTAGGCAGAAAAAATAACAAATCAATACATAAATGAACTTTAACAACAACATTTCATTACTATTTTCATTTTGCTTTAATTATTTTTCAATGGCATGAGTCTGTGGCCCCACAAATTTCAGGAAACTAAAAATTCATTCAGTGGACATTTAGTACTGTTAGTGTAAGTCTGCCTCTCCCTAACTATATACATTCTTGTTGAGTTATTTGTACTAAGCTCCCAGTCAAAAGGTTTCTTTGGTGTTAATGAAAAAAATAAATGTTATGTAAACATCTCCAGGGTTGATTCCATCTGAAGGTCCGCAACCTTTGGGGAAAGAGGAGCCACTTTTCATTTCCCTGGACATGAAATCTCCTGGGGGTTGTTAAGGCAGTGCTGACACTAAAGAACATGAATAGAGTATGGGAGTGGACACCAGGCATGATGCTGGACACTCCACATTTCACGTATACTCCTCAATGATCCTGAGAGACAGTCATCATCGTCATTTTATAAATGAAGAGAAATTAAGAGAATGGAGTGCAAAGAAGTTAAATAACTTGTCCAAAGTTAAACAGCTAGTACATAATAGACCTAAGTAAAGCTCAAACCCCAGCTGTTATTTTCACTACACCATTCTGTTAAACATGAGGCACTTCTAGCCTGGCTGGCATGGCTCACTGGTTGAGCATCAAGCTATTAACCAGGAGGTCACAGTTCTATTCCTTGTCAGGGCACATTCCCAAGTTCAGGGTCGATCCCCAGTGTAGGGCATGCAGGAAGCAGCAGATCAATGATTCTCTCTTATTGATAATGTTTCTATCTTTCCCTTCCTTTCCTTTCCTCTCTAAAATCAATAATTATATATGATATAATTATATATATATATATATATATATATATATATATATATATATATATATGTGTGTGTGTGTGTGTGTGTGTGTGTGTGTGTGTGTGTGTGTGTTTTGAGAGGGACTTCTAACTTTCTAAACTTTCTGGGAATCTCTGGGTTAATGTCAATCAGGAAAATATTTTAAAATATTAGCAATGTAACTCAGCAAATAGAATAATCAGTAAATATTATATACTTAGAGCAAATCTCACAGGTAAAATGTATAAAGAAAATGTTTCTTTACTGATTTGATTCAAAGATAAATGTCCATTGATAGCTAGATGAAGTCAATAAGGAATAAGGAGCTTGTATTACCTCAGGTTAGGTCTTTGTTTATATACTGTAATTGTATAGATCTCTTTGAAGAACTGAGAAAGCTTTTTTTTAAAGTATAAAACGTCATCAATCTACACTAATAAAAGAGAAAAATGCTAATTGACCATATCTTTGCTACACCCACAGCCAATCAGGAGTGATATGAAAATTAAACCAGCAAAGATGGCAGGTAAATTTGCATATTCAGGCAGCAGAGGCAGAGGCTCTATGCGGCCAATGGAGTTGGGGACATGGGTGGGCAGCAGGGGGAAGCACCTGAAGCCACTGGTGGGTCCAAGCTGAGATGGGAACAGGGGCAGGCAATGTCAGGTGGCTTGGACCCCGGCAGGTGGCAATGTGATTGCAGGGCGAAAAGCCCCATCCAAGCCACCACTTGATCATGTGATAAATAGGCTAAGCCAAGCTGACCCAAGATCAGGGGGTTAAGAGCCAGGGCCCAAGCTGCCCTACGATCACAGGGCAAGCAGGCCACACCAAGCTGACCCATGATTGTTGGAAGAACAGAACAGGCCAAGCTGAGCTGACCAGAGATCATGGGGTGAACAGGCCAGGCAGAGCCTGGCCAAGATGCCCTGCAATCCCAGACAAAGAAACCGCTCTGCTGACAAACCTGTGCTATGAGCCTGTTCCCCTCTAGCCTACAGCCATGGGAAGTCTCCCTCTCCCCAGAGGAAGGAGCACCAGCGACCTGGTCCTGACTGCGGTGGTGAGTTCCTGCAGGCTGGGGTTTGATCCTTATGCATTAGCAGTAGGAGACTAGTAATGCCATTGTTATTGCTATGTGTTCAGGTTTTAATTGGATAAATGCCCAGCGGTCCTAGAGGCCAGCTTAGCAAAATCTTTTAGGAGGATAATTCTGTCTGGGATTCCTCAAATTATCTCAGCCCTTACTCACCCCTCTGTAAAGGTGCCGAACAAGTGAGGCCTTTAAATAAAAATCAGCTGCTTCATGAGTATGGCATCCCTTCCTATTTTAAAGGAAGCTGAGTTCCATGTGTACAATGTTTTGATATCTCAGGCACAGGACAAGGGAGGCCCTAAGTGTACTATGCTTTGATATTTGAGTCATTCTTTATTGTTCAATGTAATTTCTTTCTGTACACCTCAGTTTTGTAATAAATTACTAGAATAATACATCTTGCAATAAAATATTACTAGAAGATCAAATGTTCAGGTGACATTTATTGTTATTTTCTATAAATGAACACAATCTTTGGTATGCTAAAGTGATAGGTATTACAGAAATATTCAGATAGAGAGACCTATAGGATTGATTACAAGTGAGGCATACTATCACAACCCAAATTTATTGCTAGAAAAAAAGCAGGGAGCCAACTAGAAACTGAACTTAATATAAGCTCTTGAAGGGAAAATATATATTGGATAAGCCTTGCTATTACAAGAGCAAAAAGAAAAAATATTCAGATGCAAGAATTAAAACCACATTGCATCCACTCTAAGTAGCTGTTAAAGAAAAAGAATGGTATACTATAAAAATGCTTAATACAGATTGTAAAGACATTTGTTCAAAGAGGATTTGCTAGAGTAGGTGATATTTCAGTTAATTTTTTTTAAAGTGAAGAGGATAGGTAAATAAGAAAAAGATGTAGGGTCCCAAATTGCAGAGGGTGCAGTCAGAGCTGGGAACCCCCCTCCATGCACAAATTTCATGCACTGGGCCGCTAGTATATAATATAAGAGAACAATATAAACATAATTTGTCCTACACTTTCAAAATAAATTAATTTTTTTCTATCAGGTTGTACATTTCTAAAAGTTTCTATTTTTCCCCTTGCAATTTTGACAAACATTCTATCAGAGAAGCACAAGGTTCTACAGGCCCTCCTATGTAATACTTGGGACAAATAACAAAGAGAAAAGAGCGCTCCATTAAGTATCCAGATAGCTAATTTAATAATACCTTCTGACTGTGCAGGACAGCAAATCCTGAGCCATGAAGAACAGTAGAGGAGACAAGTGAAGAGAAGCCAAGCTCATTGATTCAGTTATCAAAAAGTAAAATAGTCTTGCACTAGATGACTGGCTTGGTTGGTGTGTCATTTCATGCACCAAAAGCTTGGAGTTTCATTTCCCAGTCAGGGCACATACCTAGGTTGCGTGTTTTTTCCAATTAATATTTTCTCTCTATTTCTCTCTCCCCTTTTCTCTCTCCAAAAATCAATGAAAGGAGAGGAGAGAAAATGGTGGAAGAATAGATAGGCGGATTCTGAACGTTGTCCTGAAGCAGAAAGAGAGAGCAGGTGAGGGTTGTGCTGAGAGTGTTTATTAGTAAGCAAAGAGACAGCCGAACACCAGGAGAAACTGGGGGCCACTGATCAGGGTGCCGCTTACAGGGAAGCACCCACGGAGGGCTAGGTCCCTTCCCAAAGATACCTATGGCCTTGAATGGGGAAGTTTTGCTACCTTGAAGGGAAGATCAGATCGTGTCAGAGGGCTGAATATCCACAGCCGCAGCAACTACCAAGCAGCTCTGACCCTCATAATGTTGATCCGTGGTACGAACACTTGGACTCAAAGGAGAGCCCCACTGCACAGACAAAAGCTCAGACTTCGTGGTGAGAGGGAGAGAACTATATAACCAGACCTCCTGAAAAGATAGATCATGGGGAGACAAAGAAACAGCCCACATATGAAAGAAAAGTAGGCATCGCCAGAAAAGGAAGTAAATGAGTTAGAGGCAAGCAACCTACTAGAGCAAGAATTCAGAGTAATGATCATAAGATGGCTAAAAACAATGGAAGACAAATTTGACAATATGAGTAAGAAAAAAGAGAAAATGAAGAAGAACCAAGAAGAAATGAAAAATTACATCACTACTATGAAGAACTCAAAAGAAAGCATCAAGAGTAGACTAGAAGAAGCAGAGAACATCATCAGTGACCTAAAAGACAAGATGGAAAAGAATACCCAATTAGAGCAGCTTCTGAAAAAAAAAAAAATTAAAAAGCAAGAGGAGAGCCCAAGGGAACTTTAGGACAATACAAAACAAAACAATATTAGAATAATAGAGATTCCAAAAGGAAAGGAAACTAAGACAGACATAGGAAAAGTATTTCAAGAAATAATGACAGGGGGCAGAGCTTAAAGATGGCGACCAAACAGTCGGACTTGTTCTGACTCTGTGCCCAGAACAGATAAAGGTGGGTTCTGAGTCACTGAGGGAGTGTTGATTGGCAGCTAAGGGACAGCGGAGTTCTCAAGGAGGGTAAGGGAGGGTCCGCTGGACAGGATTTCCTGACCAGGTGGCCAGCAAGGCCACAGCGGCTGCGGCAGCGGCGGTGGCAGCGGCCGTGACGGCAGTGGCGGCAGCGAGCTGTGGGCTGCTCTGAGGCCTGGAAAACCCACAGCCTGGAGGTCCATCGAGCAGCTGAGACTACCAGAGCTGCGAGACACGTGGATTTGGGGGAGTTCTTCAGTCACCACCGAAAGGTCAGAGTTTGCGGGGATAGCCTGAGGGGTCTAGGTCCCTGACTACGAAGCCTGGGAGCTCCGGCCCCGCCTCCACTACTGTAGCCTGGAAGCTCCGACCCGCCTCCACTACTGTAGCCAGGAAGCTCCGGCCCCGCCTCCACGGGAGCCTGGAGCGCCACACCACCGCCCAGGGAGGCAGAGCGGAGCCCAAAGAAGGCTGCAGCGACACCTAGTGCTGGGTTTGAAGTAATCCCCCCCAGAAGCGGGACTTTTTTAAAACGCCAGGGGACACGGGACAGAGTGTTAAGAATTGTGGCTGTCCCGCCAAAGGCGGAACATCTGGACACCTTGGCACCAGTTCCCATTCACCCCCTTGCTTCTGAATACTAGGGAAGGACTGCCCAGTTGGGAATAGCCTGGGAAATTGCAGGGGGAATTTGCCTTCTAGAAACAAGGGATCGGAGCCAGAAGAGATAGTCTGGGAACCAACAGGCACTCTGCCCACTAGAGCCATAGAGAAAGAAGGCCAGAGCAACCAAAAAGACTGGGACGTCAAACCAGAAACAATGACACCTAAGAGCTGAATTACAAACTGCCTTTTTTTTTTTCTTTTCTTCTTTCTTTTAATTAATCAAAAATAAATGGTCACAAATAACTAAGATATAGCCTGCTTAAAATTAAGGTTTACCTTACAAAACTGAGGTGCAGTGGAATGCTGGAGACTGCAAGACTGTCTGGTCCGAGAATCAGGAGTGCCAAATACATTAACAGAGGAAGTGAATGACCACTACTGGACATTTTTATGCTAATTTTACTATTCTTTATTTTATTTTCAATTTTTACATCTTTTATTTAATTATCACTTTTTATAGCATTTACTTAAGAAAAATTTTTTCTATTTTTTTTCCTTACTTCATTTTACCTTTTCAAATATTACATTTTTCAATCTCTATCATCACTATTACTACTGCTACTTTGCAATTTTTGTTTCTTTCTTTCTTATTTTTGTTTTGTTTGTTTGTTTGTTTGTCTGTTTGTTTCCTCTCCAGTACCATTTTATTTATTCTTTATTTTGCATTGGGAATAACCTCCATTCTAATTTAATCACTACTATAGCATCATTCAACCCTATCTCAACTTGACCTTTACACCATCACTCTCTTACTAAACTTTACCCTTTTAGTCGACGGTTTATCCTATCCCTTTCCAGCTTTAGTTTTTCCTCTATCCTTTCTGTATACCCCTTGCTAAAGCTCTCACTATACTTATAGACCTAAGTTCCAACCCCTGATCCAAGTGTATAAATACCAATTTCTCTACTATATTAACTAGTTAAAAAAACTGTTCTCCCCTCTATCCTTTTCGCATTGTTTGTGTGAGGGTTGATTATTGTGAATTTTTATGCTTTTTAGTGAAATTGTTATGCTTATTCCTGTGTTGTTATTGTTGCTTTGTAATTTTTTTTAAAAAAATCCTGTTTTTGTTTGTTTCTATTACTTCTGTAAATCATAGTCTTACTTAATAATAGTGGATATTGTAGTTTGTATTAGTCTTCAAGTATTGTTACTGGCATTGGCTGTGTTCAGTGGTTGTTCTATGGCAATTTTCTCCACATATATATAGTTTGTTTCCCATTTCTCTTTTAGTTTGCTTCTTCTCTCCCTTTCTCTCTCTCTCTCTCTCTTTCTCTCTCTCTCTCTCTCTCTCTCTCTCCTTTCTCCTTTCTTTTTTTCCCTGTTTTCCAACTTTATTTTGTCACTACTTTTTTTCTTCTTTTTCTATTTCTTTATCCTTCTTTTTTATTTTATTTACTTAATTTTTTTAATTTTAATTTTATAAAAATTTTTCTTTATTTTATTTTTACCTTTCTTCCTTCTCCCCTATCCCGTAAGTTGCCTTTCTCTAGTGGTCACCTTTATTAGAGGTTATTAATATTGTAAATACATTCCTGTTAAGTGCCTCTTGTGTTGTACCTGGTAGTGCTGTATTTTGTACCTTTAAATCAACGCAGGAGAAGGAACACCACATAAACAGACATCCTGATAAGAGAGCCATGGGGCGACAGAGAAATAGCCCGCACATGAAAGAAAAGCAGGTATCACCAGAAAAGGAAGTAAAGGAGTCAGAGGCAAGCAGCCTATCAGAGCAAGAATTCAGAATAATGATCATAGGATGGCTAAAAAGAATGGAAGAGAAATTTGAAAATAACAAAGAAGAAATGAGGAAGAACCATGAGGAATTGAAGAAGAACCAAGAAGAAATGAAAAATGACATCGCTACCATGAAGAACTCAATAGAAGCATCAAGAGTAGACTAGATGAAGTAGACGACCGCATCAGTGAGCTAGAAGATAAGATGGAAAAAAAATACCCAAGTAGAGCAACTTCTAGAAAAAAAGATTAAAAAGCAGGAGGAGAGCCTACGGGAGCTTTGGGACAATACAAAACAAAATAATATTCGAATAATAGGGGTTCCAGAAGGAAAGGAAACTGAGGTAGACATGGAAAAAGTATTTCAAGAAATAATGACAGAAAACTTTCCTGAGATAGAAAAAAAAAAAAAAAACCACACAAATCCAAGATGCTCACAGAGTCCCAAGCAAAATGAATCCCAGAAGACAGGCGCCAAGGCATATCATAATCAAATTGGCAAAATACGACAAAGTAAGAATCTTAAAAGCAGCCAGAGAGAGACAGAAAGTTACATATAAAGGAACCCCCATCAGACTAGCAACTGATTTCTCAATAGAAACGTATCAGGCCAGAAGGGAATGGGATGAAATATACAAAGTCATGCAAAGGAAGGGTCTGAATTCAAGAATACTGTACCCAGCAAGGCTATCAATCAAAATTGAAGGGGAAATCAGGAGCTTCACAGACAAAAAAAAAAAGACTGAAGGAATTTATCTCAACTAATTGTCTGAGAGATGCAAATCAAAACAACAATGCGGTACCATCTCAACCTGTCAGAATGGCCAACATCAACAAATCAACAAACGACAAGTTTTGGCAAGGTTGCGGAGAATAAGAAACCCCCATGCACAGCTGGTGGGAATGCAAACAGGTGCAACCACTGTGGAGAACAGTGTGGAGTTTCCTCAAAAAACTGAAAATGGAACTCCCATTTGACCCAGTAATACCACTTCTAGGAATATATCCCAAGAAACTAGAAACACCAATCAGAAAGGATATATGCACCCCTATGTTCATAGCAGCACAATCTACAATAGCTAGAATTTGGAAACAGCCTAGGTGCTCATCAGCAGATGATTGGATTCAAAAACTGTGGTACATCTACACAATGGAATACTATGCTGCCATAAAAAAGAAGGAATTCTCATCATTTGCAGCAACCTGGATGGAATTGGAGAACATCATGCTGAGTGAAATAAGCCAATCAATGAAAGAGAAATACCACATGACCCCACTCATTTGTGGTTAATAAAGATCATTATAAACTGATGAACCAAAATATAGATATAGAGACAGTAAAGCAACAAGCAGACTGTCAAATTACAGTGGGGAGCGGAGGAAGATATGGGGGAGATAATAGATCAACCGAAGGACTTGTATACATGCATATAAGTACAACCAATGGACATAAAACTCTTGGGAGGGAGGGTATCTGTGGGATGGAGGGACGGGAGCAAAATAAATAAATAAATAAATAAATAAAATATAATATTGATGTATGGTATCAGATGGGTATTAGATTTATTGGGCTGATCACATAGTAAGTTATAAAAACTAGTCACTGGATTGTACACCTTAAACTAATATAATATTTTATGTAAACTGTAATTTAAAATTATTATAAAAAATGTTAGAGGTCAGAAATAATGTAGCAAAAATAAATTCATTTCAATGGCTTATTACTAGAATAAACACAGCTAAGGAAAGAATTCCTGAGCTTGAGGATGAATCAATAGAAACTTCCAAAACTGAAAACAGAAAAAAGACTGGAAAAAACAGAGAGAACATTATATCCAAGAATAGTAGGACAACTATAAAAGATATAACTTATGCATAATGAGAATATCAGATGAAGAAAAAGAAAATAAATGTAGAAAAAAATAATTGAAACAATAGGGCTGTAAATTTAATCCAAATTAATGTCAAAAACCAAATCACACAGAGCCAGGAAATTCAGAGAACACAAATCTGGATTTTTAAAAAACAAACAAACAAACAAACAAAAAAACTACATTTAGGCATATCATATTCAAATTTTAGAAAATCAAAGAAAAATATCTTAAAAGAGCGAAAATCATTTTATCTTACAGATTCCATTTTCAATTGGTGTGCCACAGAATTTTTAAGGCAGGCAATATCTGACTATTTGTCAGGAGCACTGACTTCTTATTCTTAAATTGTCAATTAAAAAAAAAATTCCAACAGCAAAAAAGAAACAATAGCTATCCTTTGTGAATGAATCAAAATTTTATTTTTTGTCAGATCAGCAAAAAATGTATCTATTGGTGTGCTGCAGAATTTAGTAATTAGTTTGTGCGCCATGAGATGATAAGGATTGAAAACCGCTGCCTTAGAGAAACATAGCTAAGAATTACATCAGACTTCTCAGTATCATACAAACAAAAGAGTGGAGTGAATTATGTTAAGTGTTGAAAGAAAAAATATATAAACCTAGAATTATGTACCCTGAGAAATTATCCTTCAAAAGTGACAAGCAAGAACTTTCTCTGACAAATAAATGTTGAATAAATTTGTTGCCCATAAGCCTGCCTTGCAAGAAATGTCAAAGAAGTCCTGAAGACAAAAGGAAACTGATATATCATAAATTTGAATTTATATAATAAATAAAAAGCATTAGAGAAAAAAAATGAAGGTAAAATTAAAACTTTCATTTTCTTAATTCTAAATTGACCTAACAGATACTCACTTGTTCAAGATAAATAATACAATAATTATTAGTTTATATATACTAGAGGTCTGATGCACTAAATTTATTCAAGGGGCTCGGTCCTCACAGCCCTGCTACCACGGCCAGCCCTCCCTTGCAGCTCCTCGTAGCCCCAGCCAGCCCTCACAGCCCTTTGCAGCCCCTCACAGCCCTGGCCATTCTTTGCAGCCCCAGCTTCATCCAGAAGATTGTCCAGAATGTCGCTGGGATGGTAATTTGGCTGTTTAGTCTAATTAGTATATTAGCTTTTTATTATATATGACTAGAGGCCCCATGCATGTATTCATTCTCTGGTGGGGTCCTTTGGCGTGGCCTGCAGGTTCGGGCCAAAATTGTCAGTCCAACATCCCCCGAAGGATATAGTAGTGCACAAAGCAGCAGGCGGTGAGGGAGGAGCCCAAGTCCGGGGTGCTATGCCTCTCCCATTCATCATAGCCCTGCTGTGCTTTCCTCCACCATCACTCAGGAGGTTTGCTGCCACTCCACTGCAATCTCCACATGCCAGTCCTAGGGCGATACCAGTGCACCCATGACCAAGAAGTGGTGGTGGACACACGCCTGTCAGTCCCAACTCTGGCTCGATGTCAGTCCTGATCCTGATCCTGATCCTGGTCCGGATGGGGGAGGGGCGTGCAGGGGGAGTGTTCACAGGAGAGGTTTGCACCACCACAGAAGGACTCACCATCTATGAGCCTGGCATCTGGCACCCATTGTTGAGATGAGTGGTGCTCCCACTGTGGGAATGCACTGACCACCAGTGAGCAACTTTTGCATTGAGCATCTGCCCCCTAGTGGTCAGTGCACTTCGTAGTGTCCAGTCAAACAGTCGAATGGTGATTTAGGCTTTTATATATGGAGATATGTAAGTGAAATGAATGACAGCAAAGACATAAGGGATAGAAGGAAAAAACTAGAAATATTTTCTTATGATAGATACTTGCATTAGTGAAGCATATAATGTTATTTTAAAGTGGACTTGAGCCTAGCCAACATAACTCAGTAGTTGAGCATTGACCTATGAACAGGAGGTCACAGACCAAATCCTGGTCAAGTCACATGATCAGGTTGCGGGTTCAGTCCTCTGGAGAGGGTGTGCAGGAGGCAGCCCATCAATGATTCTCTCTCATCATTAATGTTTCTATTTCTCTCTCCCTTTCCCTTCCTCTCTGAAATCAATAAAAAAAAATTTTTTTTAAGAAAATGGACTTGGGTTTGGTGTAAGTCTGTATTAGAAACTCTAGGGCAACCACTAAAGAAAGTAAAGAAATAGTTTATAACTGATAATGCTAAGAAAGAAGGGAAAATTAAATCATACAAAAGGCTCAATTAAAGCCACAAAGGCAAAAAAAAAAAAAAAAAAAAAAAAGAATGGGAGATAAAGATATGAATAAATAACAAGAACAGCTAATAGAAAACAGTAACAAATATGACAGATATTAATTCAGCCATATTAATAATTCATATACTATATGATTCATCCAATTAAGTCCACAATGCAATGTTTTCGGGTGTTGTATTAAGTTTAACTTTTTGTAAAATATCTATAATAATAAAAAGTAATATGTTAATTAGAAGAGATGTCTTCTGGATATCCTTCCTGACCAAGCCGGGGCCTGAGGGAAGGCAGCCCAGGTCCCAGGTGCCTGTGGGCAGCCAGAGAAGGGAAGCAGCCTAGGTCTCAGGTGCCAGAAGGAAGCCAGTGCCAGCAGCCGGGGGAAGGAAGGCATACTCTTGCACGAATTTTCATGCATCGAGCCTCTAGTATATAACATAAAATGTAACATTTAAAAAATACATGGTGCAGAAATGTGTGTTTTTCACTAATCACTCAGGGAATTCTTTCTCACTAAAACTCTGGTGAAACTTCTGAATCCTTCTCAACATAGTATTCCAGCTTTCACCATCACTGAACCAGAGCAATCCCAAATGAAAATATAATTGCAAGTATGTAAAGAAATGTACGCACTGAAAATATCTTACATTAGCGATCTCTCTATATACAAGCTTTTCCAAGCAACTTAGATATTACATTAAACAATGTATATTTTAAATGGTACTTTCCCAGAAAATATAATGAATAAATATGCTAAATATGAACCATTTGCTATAATTTCTGATTGTATGCTTACATTTCTTTGCAAGATTAAGGACAAAAAAAACAGCATTGAAGAATTAATATACTTACCCATGTGTGGAATATTCCAAACTATGTACCATTTCAACATATTCTGGCAGGTTATCTAACAGTGCTACAACATTTTTAAAATAGTATGACTGCCAAGTCTCAGAGTATGGGATCCAGATGTGGAAGGTATTTGGAATCCTATAATTTCTTCTAGGCAAACCTGGGGTCTGCTATGTAAAAGAATTCCAGCTTCCTCACCCTTGGTGTGTAGGTTAGTAACCATGACTGGTATGCATTGCAGGTGGCTCTAGTACAAGAATGATCCTATCTCGCATTTGCAACTAGCCAAAGATTTGTAAAGAGCCTTTCTTGGCAGAAAGTCATTTTCAATCTAACTCAAATGCTCAAGTTCATGGCATTTCTTTATCAAAGCCAGTAGAGATCATGGTTTTGCAATCTCCAACATGCACGCACACTTCCAAGCAAGCATGCATGTGCACGAACACATGCATACTCCCTCCATTGCTCTAATCCCATCCTCCATTTAGGAGAAGCAGAGAGGTAACACTTTCTCAGATTTCATGGGCTAGAGTTAAAATTTCTTTGACATGATTTTAATATAAAGTATCAATATTATATCCAAAAAAGAAAAACACATATCATCATTCAACCATAGGTGTGGTCTTATAAAAAGAGTTATTGCTTGTTTCGTCATCTGTAAAATGAAATAATTTCATTTTATCCTGCCTAGTTTGAACATTTCTAAATAATAAAAATTATTGGCCATTAATAACTTTACATAAGAACAGAAGCAATATTCAACCCCTGTTAATTAATATAACTTGAGGCTAGAATACAAAGACTAAACTGGGTCATCTTTCATCTTTAACAGTCTCTTCCAACTCAAAGATTCTATTGGCACTATGCGTGTCAGTTTTGTAAGCTAGTATATGTGCCTTTTCTTTCTTAGAACACTGAAAAAAATCAGCTCTTTAGAGTTAAACACTTCATCCCTTGCTTTACTGAACAAAACATGAATAGAAATCTAAGGTATTCGTATTAACAGTGGTAAACACTGAAGCTGTACACTGACAGGAATATAACCATACATACTTACCTAATAAAAGCAAATACAGCTTTACCATAAGATAAATCAAAATTTCTGTCTTTGCTGAAACCATTTGGCTCAGTAGATAAAACGTCGGTCGGCGGACTGATAGGTCCCGGGTTCGATTCAGGTCAAGGGCATGTACCCTGGTTGTGGGCACATCCCCAATAGGAGGTGTGCAAGACGCAGCTGGTCGATGTTTCTTTCTCATCGACATTTCTAACTCTCTATCCCTCTCAATTCCTCTCTTTGTAAAATCAATAAGATATATTAAAACAAAATTTCTATCCTTGTCTTATCCAGATAAGGATTTGCCTGGAGACCTTCAGCCTCCATCAGTCAGATAAATACTACTTCTGCTAGGGCCCCCTACACCAAGTATGTCAAACTCCCAGCCTGCAGGCCCCATGCAGCCCACAACAAATACCTTTGTGGCCCAGCCAATATAACGGTATGTAAGAAACATTTTAATAAAAATTTCATAACTTAATTTTTACAAAATCCTATTATACATAATTATTAATAATGAACTGCAACGTTTGCTAATGACTGATTACTATAATCGTGTTTCATTCATGTTCCTTCTGCACAAGCACACCATTTCTCTCTAATATGAGCCGCGAATATTTTAACAACTGATTGCTACATCATTAGTCTTGGACTGACTTGTTTGGTGTGTGCAACAGGAAATATTTTGCTTTCAGAGAACAAGAAAAACAGGTTTATTTCTGTTACACTTAATTTGTGCAGTTATTCCGTGTCTGATAAGTTAATGTTCAAGAAAAAAGAAAAAAATATAAATTTTTGTTAAAATGTTTTATTATTTTATGTTAATGGTGGCTCATTTATTTCAGGATTTTGTCTTCAGCATGTCTCTATTGAAATAAACTATGTTTCTATGAAAATTAGTTTTTATGTTTTGTTTTTTGGTTTGTTTGTTTGTTTGTTTTTGTTTTGTTTTGTTTTGTTTTGTTTTGTTTTGTTGTTGTTTTTGCAGCCCACATAAACTTAAACCTTGTTTATTTGGCCTGTGTTAGCCTTTGAGTTTGACATGCTTGGCCTACACACAGAAAATAATATAAAATAGTTTGTCTGATGGGATCAAAATTCGAAATTATATTAAATGAGAGGCAATAAAATAGCTTTAAAGTAAGAAAGATGAAGCACATATTCCAGATCTTCCACTTATTAGTTGTATAATCATGGATAAGATATTTACCTGGTAACCCCTGTATGTCTCAATTTCCACATAATTCAAATGGGAATGAAGATACGTCATTCTTTTTTTTTATTTTATTTTAATTTTTTTATAAGTTTTTATTGTTCATATTATTACAAATGTTCCTTTTCCCCCCCCCACCATGCTCTCCTCCACCAGATACCCACCCCACGCTCCGCCCCCTCCCCACTCCCCATTCTCCCCATCCATAGGTGCACAGCCTATGTTCAGTCTCTTCCTACATCCCCTTCTCCCCTTTTCCCCAAGAATCGTCAGTTCACTCCCCTACAATACCTCTGACTCTATTACATTCAACCGTTAATATTGTTCATCAGATTTTTTTTTTAATTTCCTTGGTTTTCGGATTCGCTTGTTGATAGTTACGTATTTGTTGTTCATAATTTTTATCTTTATTTACTTTCTCTTCTGAAAGAACCCCTTTCAGCAATTCATATAATTCTATTTTGGTGTTGATGAACTCCTTTAGCTTTTTTTTATTACTGAAGCTCTTTATCTGACCTTCGATTCTGAGTGATAGCTTTGCTGGATAGATTATCTTTGGCTGTAGATTCTTACTATTCATCACCTTGAATATTTCTTGCCATTCCCGTTTGGCCTGCATGGTTTCTGTTGAGAAGTCAGCTGACAATCGTATAGGTGCTCCTTTATAGGTAACTCCCTTCTTTGCTCTTCCTGCTTTTAATATTCTTTCTTTGTCTTTTGCTCCTGGAATTTTAATTATGATGTGTCTTGGTGTACTCCTCTTTGGATTCCTTTTGTTTGGAGTTCTGTGTGCTTCCTGGACTTGTAAGCCTAATTCTTTCACCAGGTGGGGGAAGTTTTCTGTCACTATTTCTTTCAGTATGTTTTCAATATCTTTCTCATCTTCTGGGACCCCCATAATTCTGATGTTGGTTCGCTTGAAGTTGTCCCAGAGGTTTCTTACATTATCTTCAATTTTCTGGATTCTCTTGCCTTCTAGCTTCTGTGGAGGGGTGTCTTCTGGCTCTTTATGCTCCAAATCTTTGACTTGATTCTTGCAATCTTCCATTCTGTTTTTAGGACTCTGTATAATATTCTTAATTTCAGACAATGTATTTTTTATTTCTTGTTGACCCCTTATCATTTCTTGTTGACTCCTTTTTAATTCTAGTTGATCTCTTTTCATATCCTCATAGGTCTTATCCATTTTTCTAGGAAATTCTTGAAAAACCTTATAAGCGTAGATTTGAACTCTCTATCCAGCCGCTTTTTGTCCTCCATTTCTTTCATTTGTGATCTATTTCGTTGTCGTATTTTGCAGCTACAGATAGGGCGGGGTTTCAGGGTGGAGCCTGCAGCCTTGGCTTCTGTCAGCCCCGCCCTATGCGGGTCCTTCAGTGCTCGCTGCCAGCGCCTCTGAGAGAAAGGTGCCCTCAATTTTCGCCTGCTGCCAAACAGTCAATGCTCTCCCCCACTGAGCACGGTATTGGGGTTCAGTTCAGTTGGAAGTGGAGTTGGAGGTGGCATTCAGAGCAGACTGGCACCCCTGTCTCCTTCCCGTCAAGCAATCCCGTGGCACAGCTGGCCGTCCCTTCTCTGCGCGCACTGTGCATGCCGTCGGGACCCCCTTTCGCCGCTTCCCCGGGGTTCCGCCTTACAGCCCGGCTCCCTATGGCTGAGCCTGGGTCCCCGGGGTCTGGCCTAGGCCTGGGGTTCAGAGCCGTCAGAATGGGGCACAGCACAGTTGGAGTTTTGTCTCCTTCCCACTAGGGAACGCCCACCAGGCACTCAACCTCCCTCCTCTCCGGCTGCGTCCTCTCCGCGCGCCGCGCGTCTCCGTACCTTGGGCTTTTCCAGCTCCTCAGCGCTTCCTTCTTGTTTACTCCTTGCTTCTCGTTGTAGAATTTCCAGTCAGTCGACTTTCCTGTAGTTCTGGGTAATGTCCATTTTATATTTTAGTTGTATTTTATTGAAATTGTTGTGTGCAGCTGCGGCTAGGTGTTTACCTGGGCGCAGCCATCTTGGATCCTCCTCTCATCATTCTTTTTTTTTTTCCAAGATGATCCCATTTTATTTTAATTTTTTATTTATTGATAGAGAGAGAGCGAGAGAGAGAGAGAGAGAGAGAGAGAGAGAGAGAGAGAGAGAGAAGAGAGAGAGTTTGAGAGTTTGCTGTTCCATATACTTATGCACTCACTGTTTCCTTCTTGTATTTGTCCTGACCGGAGATTGAGTTCACAACCATAACGATTTCAATACCTCATTATTATTTTTTAAATGTTGTTTTATAATGACTTTAGCAAGAGAGGAAGGGAGAGGGAGAGAGAGGGAAATATTGATTGGCTACCCCCCCTGTATGAACCCTGAAAGGAATTGAACCACCAGCCTGGGTGTATGCCCTGACCAGGAATTGAACTAGTGACCTTTCAATCAAAGGGATGACAACTAACTGAGCCACACTGGCCAGGGCTCAAATACCTCATTCGTAAATCTAATGTTCTTATAAAACTAAAGGCACCCAAGATATAGAAACCATTATACCAATCAATGTCTCCTCCTAGACCATGTATCTTTTTTTAATTTGAAATTTTTTTATTTATTTAAATTTTTAAATATTTTTTATTGATTTTTTTGCCCCCCTCCCTCCCTTCCAGACATACCCTCCATCCCCAGAGTTTTATGTCCATTGATTGTACTTATATTCATGTATACAAGTCCTTCAGTTGATCTATTATCTCCCCCAGATCTTCCTCCCCTCCCCACTGTAATTTGACAGTCTGCTTATTGCTTTACTGTCTCTATATCTTTTGGTTCATCAGTTTATAATGTTCTTTATTATCCATAAATGAGTGAGATCATGTGGTATTTCTCTTTCATTGATTGGCTTATTTCACTCAGCATGATGTTCTCCAATTCCATCCAGGTTGCTGCAAATGATGAGAATTACTTCTTTTTTATGGCAGCATAGTATTCCATTGTGTAGATGTACCATGGTTGTGGGATCGAATCATCTGCTGACGGGCACCTAGGTTGTTAGCAAATTTGGGCTATTGTAGATTGTGCTGCTATGAACATAGGGGTACATATATCCTTTCTGATTGGTGTTTCTAGTTCCTTGGGATATATTCCTAGGAGTGGGATTACTGGGTCAAATGGGAGTTCCATTTTCAGTTTTTTGAGGAAACTCCACACTATTCTCCACATTGGTTGCACCAGTCTGCATTCTCACCAGCAGTGCACGAGGGTTCCTTTTTGTCTGCAACCTCGCCAACACTTGTCGTTTGTTGATTTGTTGATGTTGGCCATTCTGACTGGTATGAGATGGTACCGCATTGTTGTTTTGATTTGCATCTCTTGGACAATTAGTGACGTTGAGCATGTTTTCATGTGCCTTTTGGCCTTCCTTCTGTCTTCTTTTGTAAATATTCTATTTAGGTCCATTGCCCATTTTTTAATTGGATCATTCATCTTCCTTTTATTTAGTTGTATAAGCTATCTGTAAATATTGGAGATTAACACTTTATCAGTGGTATTATTTGCAAATATGTTCTCCCACACCGTGGGCTTTCTTGTTGTTTTGTTGATGGTTTCTTTTGATGTAAAAAAGCTTTCTATTTTGATGTAGTCATATTTGTTTATTTTCTCTTTAGCTTCCATTGCCCTAGGGGCAGTATCAGTGAAGAAGTTCTTTTGGCATACATCTGAGATTTTGCTGCCTGTGGAAGCCTCTAAAATTTTTATGGTTTCCCGCGTGATGTTTAAGTCCTGTATCCATTTTGAGTTTACTTTTGTGATATGGTGTAAGTTGGTGATCTAGTTTCATTCTTTTGCATGTGTCTGTCCAATTTTCCCAACACCATTATTGAAGAAACTGTCTTGACTCCATTGTATATTCGTGCTTCCTTTGTCAAATATTAATTGAGCATAGTGATTTGGGTTGATATCTGGGTTCTCGATTCTATTCCATTGATCAATATGTCTGATCTTGTGTCAGTACCAAGCTGTTTTGAGAACAGTGGCTTTGTAATACAGTTTGAAGTCTTGTAGTGAGAACCGTCCTACTTTATTCTTCTTTCTCAGGATTGCTGTGGCTATTTGGGGTCTTTTATTGTTCCAAATGAACTTTTGGAGAGTTCTTTCTAGGTCAGTGAAATATGCTGTTGGTATTTTAATGGGGACTGCATTGAACCTATAGCTTGCTTAAGGAAGTACGGACATTTTGATGATGTTGGGTCTACCAATCCATGTACATGGTATGTTCTTCCATCTGTTTACATCTTCATCTATCTCATTTTTCCTTGACGTGTAGTTTTTTGCATATAGGTCCTTTATTTCCTTAAATTTATTCCTAGGTATCTTAATTTTTTTGGTGCGATGGTAAATGGAATTGCTTTTTTAGTCTCTGTTTCTGTAGTTTCACTGTTGGTTTATAGAAATGCCATGGATTTTTGGCATTAATTTTGTATCCTGCTACATTGCCAAATTCATTTATTAAGTCAATTAGTTTTTTAATGGAGTCTTTTGGGGTTTTTATGTACAATATCATGTCATCTGCAAATAAGGATAAATTTACTTCTTCTTTTCCAATTTGGATGCCTTTTATTTCCTCCTCTTGTCTAATTGCAATGGCTAGTACTTCCAGTACTATGTCAAACAGGAGTGGCGATAGTGGGCATCCCTGTCTTGTTCCTGTTCTTAAAGGGAATGGTTTAAGTTTTTGCCCATTGAGTATAATGTTGGCTGTGGTAAACCATGTATATTGTTCAACCTTTGCAAGTCTCCAGATACCTTTTAGCGCTCTCTCTCTCTCTCTCTCTCTCTCTCTCTCTCTCTCTGTCTCTCTCTCTCTCTCTCTCTCTCTCTCTCTCTCTCTCTCTCTCTCTCAGTATTTGAACTTTTGTAACTATCCAGGTATGGAATATTTTTTTCATATTTTATTGATTTTTTTGCCCCCCCCTCCCTCACAGATATCCCCTCCCTCCTCAGAGTTTTATGTCCATTGGTTGTACTTATATGCATGTATACAACTCCTTGGGTTGACTTATTATCTCAACCAGACCCTCCTCCCCTCAACGCAGTAATTTGACAATCTGCTTGTTGCTTTACTGTCTCTATATCTATCTTTTGGTTCATCAGTTTATAATGATCTTTATTAACCACAAATGAGTGGGGTCATATGGTGTTTCTCTTTCATTGATGGGCTTATTTCACTCAGCATGATGTTCTCCAATTCCATCCAGGTTGCTGCAAATGATGAGAATTCCTTTTTTTATGGCAGCATAGTATTCCATTGTGTAGATGTACCATTGTTTTTGGATCCAATCATCAGCTGACGGGCACCTAGGCTGTTTCCAGGTTCTAGCTATTGTAGATTGTGCTGCTATGAACATAGGGGTACATATATCCTTTCTGATTGGTGTTTCTAGTTTCTTGGGATATATTCCTAGAAGTGGTATTACTGGGTCAAATGGGAGTTCCATTTTCAGTTTTTTGAGGAAACTCCACACTGTTCTCCACAGTGGTTGCACCAGTCTGCAATCCCACCAGCAGTGCACGAGGGTTCCTTTTTCTCTGCAACCTTGCCAACACTTGTTGTTTGTTGATTTGTTGATGTTGGCCATTCTGACAGGTGTGAGATGGTACCGCATTGTTGTTTTGATTAGCATCTCTCGGACAATTAGTGACGTTGAGCATGTTTTCATGTGCCTTTTGGCCTTCCTTCTGTCTTCTTTTGAAAATATTCTATTTAGGTCCATTGCCCATTTTTTAATTGGATCATTCATCTTCCTTTTATTTAGTTGTATCAGCTGTCTGTAGATGTTGGAGATTAAACCTTTATCAGTGGTATTATTTGCAAATATGTTCTCCCACACTGTGGGCTTTCTTGTTCTTTTGTTGATGGTTCCTTTGCTATGAAAACACTTTTTATTTTGATGTAGTCCCATTTGTTTATTTTCTCTTTAGCTTCCATTGCACTAGGGGCAGTATTAGTGAAGAAGTTCTTTTGGCATACGTCTGAGATTTTGCTGCCTGTGGATGCTTCTAGTATTTTTATGGTTTCCCGTCTGATGTTTAAGTCCTGTATCCATTTTGAGTTCATTTTTGTGTATGGTGTAAGTTGGTGATCTAGTTTCAATCTTTTGCATGTGTCTGCCCAATTTTCCCAACACCATTTATTGAAGAAACTGTCTTGACTCCATTGTATATTCATGCCTCCTTTGTCAAATATTAATTGAGCATAGTGATTTGGGTTGATATCTGGGTTCTCGATTCTATTCCATTGATCTATATGTCTGTTCTTGTGCCAGTACCAGGCTGTTTTGAGAACAGTGGCTTTGTAATACAGTTTGAAGTCTGGTATTGAGATCCCTCCTACTTTACCCTTCTTTCTTAGGATTGCTGTGGCTATTCGGGGTCTTTTATTGTTCCAAATGAACTTTTGTAGAGTTCTTTCTAGGTCGGTAAAATATGCCGTTGGTATTTTAATGGGGACTGCATTGAACCTACAGATTGCTTTAGGAAGTATGGACATTTTGATGATGTTGATTCTACCAATCCATGAACATGGTATGTTCTTCCATCTCCTTCCATCTTCCTCTATCTCTTTTTTCAGTGTCGTGTAGTTTTCTGCATATAGGTCCTTTACTTCCTTAGTTAAATTTATTCCTAGGTATCTTAATTTTTTTGGTGCGATGGTAAATGGGATTGCTTTTTTAGTCTCTGTTTCTATAGTTTCACTGTTGGTGTATAGAAATGCCATGGATTTCTTGGCATTAATTTTGTATCGTGCTATATTGCCAAGTTCATTTATTAAGTCAATTAGTTTTTTAATGGAGTATTTTGGGTTTTTTATGTACAATATCATGTCATCTGCGAATAGGGATAACTTTACTACTTCTTTTCCAATTTGGATGCCTTTTATTTCCTCCTCTTGTCTAATTGCAATGCCTAGTACTTCCAGTAGTATGTCAAACGGGAGTGGCGAGAGTGGGCATCCCTGTCTTGTTCCTTTTCTTAGAGGGAATGGTTTTAGTTTTTGCCCATTGAGTATAATGCTGGCTGTGGGTTTATCATATATAGCTTTTATTATGTTGAGGTATGATCCTTGTACTCCCACCTTGTTAAGAGTTTTTATCAGGAAAGGGTGTTGGAAGTTATCAAATGCTTTTTCCGCATCAATTGATATGACTATATGATTTTTATCTTTCAGTTTGTTTATGTGATGTATCACGTTTATTGATTTGCGGATATTGTACCATCCTTGCATTCCTGGAATAAATCCTACTTGGTCAAGGTGTATGATCTTTGTGATGTTCATCTGGAGTCTATTTGCTAGAATTTTGTTGAGGATTTTGGCATCTATGTTCATGAGGGATATTGGCCTGTAATTCTCTTTCATTGAGTTGTCTTTATCTGGTTTTGGTATTAGGGTGATGCTGGCTTGATAGAAGGTGTTTGGAAGTGTTCCTTCCTCTTAGATTTTTTGGAATAGTTGGAGGAGGATAGGATTTAGTTCTTCCTTGAATGTTTGGTAAAACTCTCCTGTGAAGCCATCTGGCCCTGGGCTTTTGTTTGCTGGAAGATTTTTGATGACTGTTTCAATTTCTTCCCAAGTCACTGGTCTATTGAGATTTTTAGATTCTTCCTGATTGAGTTTTGGAAGTTTGTATTTTTCTAGGAATATGTCCATTTCCTCCAGGTTGTTCAGTTTGTTGGAATAGAGTTGTTCGTAGTATTTTGTAACAATCCGTTGTATTTCCGTGGAGTCTGTTTTTATTTCACCTCTTTCATTTCTGATTTTGTTTATTTGGGTCCTCTCTCTTTGTTTCTTGGTTAGCCTGGCTAGAGGTTCATCTATCTTGATTATTCTTTCAAAGAACCAGCTCTTGGTTTTGTTGATCGTATGTATTGTTTTTTTTTTGGTCTCTATGTCGTTTACCTGTGCTCTGATTTTTGTGATTTCCTTCCTTCTGCTTACACTGGGCTTTTCTTGTGGCTCCTTTTCTAACTCTTTGAGTTGTAGAGTTAGATCATCTGTTACCCTTTTTTCTAGTTTTTTGCAATAGGCTTGTAAGGATATGAACTTCCCTCTCAAAACTGCTTTTGCTGTGTCCCATAGATTTTGGATTGTTGTGTTTTCATTGTCATTTGTTTCCAGGATGTTTTTAATTTCTTCCTTGATTTCTCTGGTAACCCAGTCCTTGTTTAATAGCATGCTGTTTAATCTCCATGTGTTTGATTTCTTTGGATTATTTTTATTGTAGTTAATTTCCAGTTTTATACCACCATGGTCTGAGAAGATACTTGATACGATTTCTATCTTCTTAAATTTGAAGAGACTTTGCCTATGTCCCAAAATGTGGTCTATCTTTGAGCATGTCCCATGTGCACTTGAGAAGAATGTATATTCTGTGGCTTTGGGGTGGAGTGTTCTGAAGATGTCAATTAATTCCATCTGGTCTTGTGAGTCATTTAGGATTGATATTTCTTTGCTGATTTTTTGTTTAGATGATTTGTCGAAGGGTGACAGTGGGGTATTAAAATCTCCTACTATGATTGTTTTCCTATTAATCTCTCCCTTAATGTCCTCCAGCAGTTTATGTATTTGGTTGCTCCTGTATTGGGTGCATATATATTTACCAGGGTAATTTCTTCTTGTTGGATTGTACCCTTTAGTATTATGAAGTGGCCTTCATTATCTCTTATTATGTCCTTCACTCTGAGATCTAATTTGTCAGATATAAGTATTGCTACCCCAGCTTTTTTTTCATTTCCATTTGCCTGGAAAACATTTTTCCATCCCTTCACCCTCAGTCTGTGTGCATCTTTTTTTCTGAGGTGGGTTTCTTGTAGACAACAGATGTATGGGTCTTGTTTTCTTATCCAATCTGTTACCCTATGTCTTTTGATTAGAGCATTTAAACCATTTACATTTAAAGTTATTAATGATAGGTACTCATTTGACGCCATTTTTAATCTATGCCCGTGTTCCTTCTTCACTTATTATTTCTTTATTTTTACAGTAGACCCCTTAGCATTTCTTGCATTGCTGGTTTGGTAGAGATAAATTCCTTCAGTCTTTTTTTGTCTGTGAAGCTCCTGATTTCCCCTTCAATTTTGATTGATAGCCTTGCTGGGTACAGTATTCTTGGATTCAGACCCTTCCTTTGCATGACTTTCTATATTTCATCCCATTCCTTTCTGGCCTGTTAAGTTTCCGTTGAGAAATCAGTTGCTAGTCTGATGGGGGTTCCTTTGTATGTAACTTTCTGTCCCTCTCTGGCTGCTTTTAAGATTCTTACTTTGTCGTTGTTGTTTGCCAATTTAATTATAATGTGCCTTGGAGTCTGTTTTCTGGGATTCATTTTGCTTGGGACTCTGTGAGCATCTTGGATTTGTGTGGGTTTTTTCTTCTCTATCTCAGGAAAGTTTTCTGTCATTATTTCTTGAAATACTTTTTCCATGTCTACCTCAGTTTCCTTTCCTTCTGGAACCCCTATTATTCGAATATTATTTTGTTTTGTATTGTCCCAAAGCTCCCGTAGGCTCTCCTCCTGCTTTTTAATCTTTTTTTCTAGAAGTTGCTCTACTTGGGTATTTTTTTCCATCTTATCTTCTAGCTCACTGATGCAGTCCTCTGTTTCATCTAGTCTACTCTTGATGCTTTCTATTGAGTTCTTCATGGTAGCGATGTCATTTTTCTTTTCCTCTTGGTTCTTCTTCAATTCCTCATGGTTCTTCCTCATTTCTTCTTTGTTATTTTCAAATTTCTCTTCCATTCTTTTTAGCCATCCTATAATCATTATTCTGAATTCTTGCTCTTATAGGCTGCTTGCCTCTGACTCCTTTACTTCCTTTTCTGGTGATACCTGCTTTTCTTTCATGTGCGGGCTATTTTTCTGTTGCCCCATGGCTCTCTTATCAGGATGTCTGGTTATGTGGTGTTCCTTCTCCTGAGTTGATTTAAAGGTACAAAATACAGCACTACCAGGTACAACACAAGAGGCACTTAACAGGAATGTATTTACAATATTAATAACCACTAATAAAGGTGACCACTAGAGAAAGGCAACTTACGGGATAGGGGAGAAGGAAGAAAGGTAAAAATAAAATAAAGAAAAAATTTTATAAAATTAAAATTAAAAAAATTAAGTAAATAAAATAAAAAAGAAGGATAAAGAAATAGAAAAAGAAGAAGAAAAGTAATGACAAAATAAAGTTGGAAAACAGGGGAAAAAAGAAAGGAGAAAGGAGAGAGAGAGAGAGAGAGAGAGAGAGAGAGAGAGAGAAAGGGAGAGAAGAAGCAAACTAAAAGAGAAATGGGAAACAAACTATATATATGTGGAGAAAATTGCCATAGAACAACCACTGAACCCAGCCAATGCCAGTAACAATACTTGAAGACTAATACAAACTACAATATCCACTATTATTAAGTAAGACTATGATTTACAGAAGTAATAGAAACAAACAAAAACAGGATTTTTTAAAAAAAAAATTACAAAGCAACAATAACAACACAGGAATAAGCATAACAATTTCACTAAAAAGCATAAAAATTCACAATAATCAACCCTCACACAAACAATGCGAAAAGGATAGAGGGGAGAACAGTTTTTTTAACTAGTTAATATAGTACAGAAATTGGTATTTATACACTTGGATCAGGGGTTGGAACTTAGGTCTATAAGTATAGTGAGAGCTTTATAGCAAGGGGTATACAGAAAGGATAGAGGAAAAACTAAAGCTGGAAAGGGATAGGATAAACCGTCGACTAAAAGGGTAAAGTTTAGTAAGAGAGTGATGGTGTAAAGGTCAAGTTGAGATAGGGTTGAATGATGCTATAGTAGTGATTAAATTAGAATGGAGGTTATTCCCAATGCAAAATAAAGAATAAATAAAATGGTACTGGAGAGGAAACAAACAGACAAACAAACAAACAAACAAAACAAAAAAAAGAAAGAAGGAAACAAAAATTGCAAAATAGCAGTAGTAATAGTGATGATAGAGATTGAAAAATGTAATATTTGAAAAGGTAAAATGAAGTAAGGAAAAAAAGTAGAAAAAAATTTTCTTAAGTAAATGCTATAAAAAGTGATAATTAAATAAAAGATGTAAAAATTGAAAATAAAATAAAGAATAGTAAAATTAGCATAAAAATGTCCAGTAGTGGTCATTCACTTCCTCTGTTAATGTATTTGGCACTCCTGATTCTCGGACCAGACAGTCTTGCAGTCCCCAGCATTCCACTGCACCTCAGTTTTGTAAGGTAAACCTTAATTTTAAGCAGGCTATATCTTAGTTATTTGTGTCCATTTATTTTTGATTAATTAAAAGAAAAAAGAAAAGAAAAAAAAAAGGCAGTTTGTAATTCAGCTCTTAGGTGTCAGTGTTTCTGGTTTGACGTCCCAGTCTTTTTGGTTGCTCTGGCCTTCTTTCTCTATGGCTCTAGTGGGCAGAGTGCCTGCTGGTTCCCAGACTATCTCTTCTGGCTCCGATCCCTTGTTTCTAGAAGGCAAATTCCCCCTGCAATTTCCCAGGCTATTCCCAACTGGGCAGTCCTTCTCTAGTATTCAGAAGCAAGGGGGTGAATGGGAACCGGTGCCAAGGTGTCCAGATGTTCTGCCCTTGGCGGGACAGCCGCGATTCTTAACACTCTGTCCCGTGTCCCCTGGCATTTTAAAAAAGTCCCGCTTCTGGGGGGGATTACTTCAAACCCAGCACTAGGTGTCGCTGCAGCCTTCTTTGGGCTCCGCTCTGCCTCCCTGGGCAGTGGTGTAGCGCTCCAGGCTCCCGTGGAGGCGGGGCCGGAGCTTCCTGGCTGCGTAGCTGCCTGGCTGCTGCTGAGGGACCCAGACCCCTCAGGCTATCCCCGCAAACTCTGACCTTTCTGTGGGTGTCTGAAGAACTCCCCCAAATCCACGTGTCTGCGCAGCTCCGGTAGTCTCAGCTGCTTGATGGACCTCCAGGCTGTGGGTTTTCCAGGCCTCAGAGCAGCCCGCAGCTCGCTGCCGCCGCCGCCGTGGCCATGCTGGCCACCTGGTCAGGAAATCCTGTCCAGCGGACCCTCCCTTACCCTCCTTGAGAACTCCGCTGTCCCTTAGCTGCCAATCAACACTCCCTGAGCGACTCAGAAGCCACCTTTATCCGTTCTGGGACCAGAGTCAGAACAAGTCCGACTGTTAGGTCGCCATCTTCAAGCTCCGCCCCTGGAATATTTCATAGATCGCTTCTACTTATCTAAACCATGAAGCCTAACTCCTGTGACCAGTTAATGGGCCAGACTGACACTAATAGAGAAGGCAAAAAATGTCCATTGTACAACTTCTTCCATTTCAGATGACTGTATGTTATTTTACTTTCATTCAATATTATGATGGCAAGCTCTTAAATAATATAAAAATGTATCAGTCACAACAAAAACATTTACAGAAGAAAGCTAAGAATGCACAGGGCATTTATGCTAACATAGTGTATCAGCTGCACTGGCTAATGCCTAGAACAAAAACTAAAACTTACAAATTGTGTGTGATAAAACATCTGCCTTCTCTATAGCATCAACTTATCTTGTAGCAAAAAGAGGTATATGTAGAGCTGAATCTATAGTTTCATTTGGAATTGCAGATGATTTGGGAACATTGGAAGGATATGAGTGGTGAGCTTTGAAAGTAAAGCTTTTTACAGAGGAGAAAATAACTCTTCTCTAAAACCTTGCCTATTTTAAAGAATATATATACAAGTTTTAAAAATCAATTGAATACAGTATACACTTATTTTTAGAAATAAACATAAAGTTGGTGACAGGACTTTACAATGAATATGATGCAGAAACTTTCTGACAACTTCTCTCCATGTGACTCTATCATCCTAATATATAAAAAACCAGGGGCCTGCCGGAACCGGTTTGGCTCAATGGATAGAGCGTCGGCTTGGGGACTGAAGGGTCCCTGGTTCGATTCCGGTCAAGGGCATGTACCTTGGTTGCGGGCATAACCCCAGTAGGGGGTGTGCAGGAGGCAGCTGATCGATGACTCTCTCTCATCGATGTTTCTAACTCTCTCTCTCTCTCTCTTCCTCTCTGTACAAAATCAATAAAATATATTAAAAAAAAAAAAAAAAAAAAAAAAAAACCAGGGGCCATTATGACTGAAACAACCAGACAGACACTGAACTGTAGGCTATGTGGGGCAACCATACCAGCAGGGTTGTTATGGAGGGAGGGATAACCAAACAATTGAACAGTAGGTTGTGTGGGGGCGACCAGGCCAGCAGGGGAGTGCAGTTGGGGGTAATCGGGCTGGCAGGGGGCAGTTAAGGGTAACCAGGCTGGTAGGGGCTACAGTTGGGGGTGATCAGGCAGGGGAGGGCAGTTTGAGGCAATCAGGCTAGAAGGCAGAGGTGTTTAGGGGTAATCAGGCTGCAGGGGGGAAGTTACATGTGATCAGGCAGGAAGGCAGGTGAGCTTTTAGAAGCCAGCACAGCGGTCCCAGATTGTGAAAGGGATGTCCCAGATTGGAGAGGGTGCAGGCTGGGCTGAGGGGAACCCTCCTCATGTATGAATGTTGTGCACCAGGCCTCTAGTTGCTATATACAGAGAATGCTGAAGGGTTGGTGGAGAATTCTATTCTTGTTCACAGGAGGATAGATGCAAGCCATAACTAAGAATCTATGCAAAGAGCCGAGACCGGTTTGGCTCAGTGGATAGAGCATCGGCTTGGGGACCGAGGGGTCCCGGGTTCGATTCCGGTCAAGGACATGTACCTTGGTTGCGGGCATATCCCCAGTGGGGGGTGTGCAAGAGGCAGCTGATCAATGACTCTCTCTCATCAATGTTTCTAACTCTCTATCTCTCTCCCTTTCTCTCTGTACAAAATCAATAAAATATATTTTTAAAAAAAGAATCCATGCAAAGTGTGATATCTATAGCTAGAATTTTTTAAAATATGTTCTGGATATAATTTAATTATGAGATATATGTGTTGCAAATATTTTACTCCTCATCTGTGACTAACCATTTTATTCTCTTAATAGTACCTTTCAAAGAGCAAAGGTTTGTTATTGTTGTGTTGAAATACTATTGCTGTCTAATTTACCTTTCTTTTGGCATTTGTTAAGGCTTTATATATTCGAGACATTTGCCTAATTCATTATTACAAAGACCTTTTCTATGTTTAATTATAAATATTTTATAATTTTATCTTTAACTTTTAGGTCTTTGTTCCATTTTATGTTAGCTTTGGTGTGTGTTGAGAGGTAAGGATAGCAATAAATTTTTTTTCCTAACAAATATACCATACAGTCTAACACAATTTGTAACAAAAATATCCATTTCTCATTGAATTAAGTTAGTATATTTGTATAAAATCATTTGGACTATACATTTTGTTCCATTTCTGAAGTCTCTATAAGGTATTCTTGCAATAAGTGTTTTACCTTGGGGATGTAAGTTCTCCTTTGCTTTTTTTTTTTTTTTTTTTTTTTTTTTTTTTTACTTTTCCTTTTTACCTCATGTTGAAGCAATCACATGAGGGATAGCTCTTCTATTATCCTTTTTTCTTTGTTTGTTTTTGTTAATCCTCACTTGAGGATATTTTTTCATTATTTTTTTTGATGGCGGGGGGAGTAAAAGAGAGAGGGAAAGATAGAGAGAAACATCACTGTGAGAGAAACACATAGATTGGTTGCCTCATGCTGTGCCCTAATTCCCCGAGCTGGGGAGGAGCCTGCAACCAAGGTACATGTCCTTGACTGGAATCAAACCCGGGACCCTTTGGTCCATATGCCAATGCTCTATCTACTGAACAAAACCGGCTAGGGCTTCTAGCTTTACTTTTCCAAAATTGTTTCTGCTATTGTGGGGCCTTGACATTACCATATATAAGTTGTACAATATCTTGTTAATATCAACAACAACGAAAATGTCTCCTGGGATTTTGTGTTTTAGGAGAGTTGACACCTCAAAAACATTCTCTTTCATAAATGAATATACTATATAATATATTTCCATTTAATTAGAGTTTTTCAAAATAATTTATTTCAATATACTTTGTAGCTTTCAGTATATAGATCTGTAACATATTTTGTTGAATATATCTCACATATATCATGGTTTTTATGTCAATATGAATGGTTATTTAAATTTTTATTTTTCAATTTGTTTCTAACATATAATAATACAATTGATTTTTGTGTGTTGACCTTGTATACAACATTCTTCCTAAATTTACTTCGGATTACCAGTACGGATTTAAATATATTATGAGAGGTTTTCTATGTTTATTGTTTTGTGGTTTTTTTATTTAATAAATCTTTATTGTTCAGATTATTAAAATAGTTTCTCCTTTTTCTCCCCCATAGCTCCGCTCTACCCGGTTCCCACCCCTTCCTCTGCCCTTACCTCCCCTTCCAATGTCCTTATCCATAGGTGGAAGATTTTTGTCCAATCTCTTCCTGCACTACCCATACCCCATTCCCCCTCAGAATTGTCAGTCCACTACCTTTATATGCCCCTAATTCTGTTATATTCACCAGTTTATTATGTTCCTCAGATTTTTTAATTCAGTTGACATTTAGATTCACTTGTTGATAGATATGTATTTGTTGTTCATAATTTTTATCTTTACTTTTTCTTCTTTATCCTCTTCTTAAAGAATACCTTTCAGCCAGCACCGGTTTGGCTCAGTGGTAGAGCGTCGGTCTGCGGACTGAACGGTCCCGGGTTCGATTCCAGTCAAGGGCATGTACCTTGGTTGCGGGCACATCCCCAGTAGGGGGTGTGCAAGAGGCAGCTGGTCGATGATTCTCTCTCATCGACGTTTCTAGCTCTCTATCCCTCTCTCTTCCTCTCTGTGAAAAATAAATAAAAATATATATTTTTTAAAAAGAATACCTTTCAGCATTTCATATACCCTGTTTCCCCAAAAATAAGACAGTATCTTATATTAACTTTTGCTCCCAAAGATGCACTAGGTCTTATTTTCAGGGGATGTCTTATTTTTTCCATGAAGAAGAATACAATACACATTTATTGTTAAATGAAAATAAAGGAAATTTATTACCTGTATATGGTATGGTAGTAGGGTAGTTGTCAACACAAACCAGACAAACTGTGAATCCTACATTATCAAGAATTTACTCGTTTATTCAATGACAATCATGTCATCATCTTCTGGAACATCATCATAACAATCCAATTCCTGAATTTCCTGGTGAATTTCTTGTGACTCCATTTCTTTCAGAATCAGTGGACCAAATCTCTCATGTTTAGCAATAGCACTGTCTTTAAATGAGTACTTCTTGTCAAGGTAGCCTGCTCGCAATGCATTTGCAATGCAACTGTCAGTGATTTTCTCCCAGGAATTCTTCACCCAAGTCACAACTTCTTGCAGTTTAGGTTTCACAAAGTTTCCACGCTGATTTCGCTCCATTCTATTTTCAGTGTAGTCATTCATTTCCATGCACAAATTGTCTTTGAATGGCTTGTTTATTGCAATATCAAGAGTCGAGAGATAGGCCGTCCTTCCTGTGGCAATCATTATCTGATCTATTTTTCTTTCGTGAAGAAATGTCTTCATATCTTTAGCGCGGTGATTACTGGCTGCATCCAACACTAGCAGACCTCTTTGGCTCCCTCTCATAAGAAGCTGCAGCATTAAATCCACCCACTTCCTTATAACTGCTTGTGTGGCCCAGGCTTTTTCAATTTCAAGAATAAAAATGCCTCAAACAAGTTCAATCTTTTCCTTCTTGCCCTTAGAAATGATTAAAGGTGGTGTTTTAGTGCCATCCAGATGAATTACCAAAATACAGGAAACACGTGCACTTTCGTAAGCAGTGGAGGGAATGTACACTAAGGAGGCATCCCGCTGTTCAATTGTTGTTTGAGATGATTGGCCCATAAACACTGCAGTTTCATCCATAGCAATCATGTTGGAAAGATTGTATTTAGAGAAGTCAGCATCAACAATAAAAGACTTGAATGCAAGTGCTCGCTTAATATCTTGTGTATCCAACCTAAACAATGTTGCAGATCTTCTTAAAGACAGTTCACTTCACTGAAGGAAATTATCCAGCCAGTGTTGTGATGCTTTGAAGTCTTCGGGGGCTATGTCAAACTGTGGTGCATTGCAAGGGCAAATTCTTGAATCTGAGCCTTATTCACAACCAAAGCCTTTGCTCTCCTGTCAACAACCCATTCACAGATCATGTCTTCCAGCTCGGAAAATAATGGTTGCCGACCTGATCCACACTTGTACTCTTTAGCATTTCCCTTGTGCACATGTTCAATGAGGTTAGCATACTCTGCTCGCCATTTTCGGACCAATCGGATACTCAACATCTTCTCTTTGCAGAAAGCAGTAAGATTTTGGCCCCAAGAGTCTTCCACGATTCCTTTCTTGTACTCCATGGAGTAGCATTTTCTTTTTGTGCTCATTTCTAGGGGTAAAAAAAAGGAATTGGGGTATCAAGGTGGGGGGAGGGGGATCACTTAAAATGACACAGGGGTGGTCAGAGGGGGGAATCAAAATGGCACAGGAGAATCAGAGGGGGGATTACCATTTTAGTAACCCCTTTTGATCCTCCTGTGTCATTTTGATTGCCCCCTCTGATCCTCCTGTGTCATTTTAAGTGATCCCCTCCCCCCACCCCTGTGCTACTGAACCCCTTCACCAGACATCCCCCTACCCCATTTTTTAAATAAATCTTTATTGTTTATATTATTACAAAAGTTTCTCATTTTCCCCTCCACCAGGTTCCCACCCCACCATTTGCCCTTTCCCCACCCCCCCCCACTGTCCTCATCCATAGGTGCATAGTTTATGTTCAGTCTTCCTGCACCCCCACTCCTCTTTTCCCCAAGAATTGCCAGTCCACTCCCAATCCGTACCTCTGATTCTATTATATTCAACAGTTAATATTGTTCATCAGGTTTTTTAATTCCCTTGGTTTTTAGATTCACTTGTTGATAGTTACCTATTTGTTGTTCATAATTTTTATCTTTATTTTCTTCCTCTTCCTAAATAACCCCCTTCAGCAATTTATATAATTCTGGTTTGGTGGTGATGAACTCCTTTAGTTTTTTTTGTTTGTTTGTTTTTTGTTTTTTGTCAAGCTGTTTATCTGGCCTTAGATTCTGAGTGTTAGCTTTCCTGGGTAGAGTATTTTTGTATGCAGGTTCTCATTATTCATCACCTTGAATATTGCTTGCCATTCCCTTCTAGCCTGCATGGTTTCTGTGGAAAAATCAGAATGGCATGGATATTCCTTTATAGGTAACTACCTGCTTTGCTCTTGCTGCTTTTAATATTCTCTGTTTGTCTTTTGCTCTTGGAATTTTAATTATGATGTGTATTGGTGTGGTCCTCTTTGGATTCCTTTTGTTTGGGGTTATGTGTGCTTCCTGGACTTGTAAGTCTATTTCTTTCACCAGGTGGGGGAAGTTTTATGTCACTACTTCTTTCAATATGTTTTCAGTATATTGCTCTCTCTCATCTGGGACACTCATAATTCTGATGTTGGTTCACTTGACGTTGTCCCAGAGGTTTCTTACACTATCTTCAACTTTCTGGATTCTCTTGTCTTCTTGCTTCTGCGGAAGAGTGTCCTCTGACTCTTTGTTTTCCAAATCTTTGACTTGATTCTTGCAATCTTCCATTCTGTTTTTAGGACTCTGTATAATATTTTTTATTTCAGAGAATGTATTCTTTATTTCTAGTTGATCCTTTATTATTTCTAGTTGATCCCTTTTCATATCTTCATAGGTCTTGTTTATTTTATCAGCTTTTTCTAGGAGATTCTTGAAAAATTTTATAAGCGTGGTTTTGAACTCTATATCCAGGCACTTCTTGTCCTCCATTTCTTTTGTTTGTGATCTGTTTCCTTGTCTCAGTATTTTCGCTGCTTCCCTGAGTTGGTAGGGTGGGAGGATCAGCTGAATCTATGCCAGAAGACCGACGTATTCGATTAGACTTGGAAAACTGCAAGAGCCTCTGTGCTCAGCTTGGATGGGGCACAATTTCAGGGTGGAGCCTACAGCCTTGGCTTCCGTCAGCCCCGCCCTATGAGGCTCCTGAGTCTCAGTGTTCCTCACTGTCCTTTGGTACTTGCTGCAAGCACTCTTAGAGAAAGGTGCCCTAGAGTTTCGCCTGCTACCAGTCTAGTCTCTCTCCCAATGAGCCTGCAACTGGGGTTCAGTGCAGTTGGAAGTGGGGTTAAGAGCAGTCTGGAGCTTATGTCTCCTTCCCGCTAGGGCAATCCAGTGGTTCAATGGCTCACTCAACAGTCTGTCCTCTGTGGAAAATGTGCACGACTCAGGGGCTCTGCCTTTCACCCTCCCCTTAGCTTCCACCTTACAGCCCAGATTCCCTCTGTATGAGCCTGGGGCCCAAGGGTCTTGCCCAGAACTGGGGTTCAGTGCAGTTGGAACTGGGGCTCATCACAGTCAGGAGCTTTTGTCTCCTTCCCGATAGGGTAATCTAGCAGCACAGTCAACTGTCAGTCCTCTGCACGAAATGTGCGAGACTCCAGGGCTCTGCCTTTTGCCACTCCCATGAGCTTCCATCTTACAGCCCAGATTCCCTCTGTATGTATCTGTGTCCCCAGGGACTCGCTCAGAACTGGGGTTCAGTGCTGTTGGATCTGGTGTTCAGCACAATCCAGAGCTTTTATCTCCTTTCCACTAGGGAACACCAGCCAGGCACTCAGACACCCCTCCTCTCTGGCTCCGGCCTCTCCACATGCACAATGTGTCTCCGTACCTTAAGCTTTTACAGCTCCTCTGATTTTCTTCTGGTTTTCTCCTTCCTTCTCATTGTAGACTTTCCAGTCAGTCAACTTTCCTGTAGTTCTGGATAATGTCCACTTTATATTTTAGTTGTATTTTTTGAAATTGTTGTGTGAGGCTGCAGTTAGGCGGTTACCTATGCCGCCATCTTGGTTTCTCTCTCCCCCCTACCCCTTTATCAGACATTTACCCCCTGGGGCCTGCCTGGGGACTGTCACTGGGCTTGCTGGGGCCTGGATCTGGGCTAGAGCAGGGTCTGCCACTGACTGAGTACCTTCAGTCATCATGAGGGTGGCCGCAAGCATCAGGTAGTGTCATCAGAGACAGATCAGCACTCACCACCTTCGCCGCATCCTTTCCGCTCTAATCCTCCTGTTCTTCTACACACATCTGCGAAAGTCTCCTCCTCTCTCCCGCCCCATGCTCACTCCGACCTCCACTCCGCCTCCACATAGCAGTGACATCAGGACACCACATAACAGTCACTGGTTGTTAGACGCCAGTTGGGGTGGCCCTAGAGAACAGTTTATGGTAAGTTAATTTTCTTTCTGAGACAGAGCCTAGGGGGGCCTTATTTCCAGGGGATGCCTTATATTTCAGTCAGAAGGAAACCTGTAAGTGGGTCTTATTTTCGGAGGATGTTTTATTTTGGGGGAAACACAGTAATACTAGTTTGATTGTGATGAACTCTATTAGCTTTTTCTTATCTGTTAAGCTCTTTATCTGACCTTCCATGCTGAATGAGTGTTTTGCTGGGTAGAGTAATGTTGGTTGTAGGTTCTTGCTATTCATCACTTTCAATATTTCTTGCCACTCCTGGCCTGCATAGTTTCTGTTGAAAAATTAGCTGACAATCCTTTGGGTGCTCCCTTGTATGTAATTAACTGTTTTTCTCTTGCTGCTTTTAATATTCTCTCTTTGTCTTTTGCTCTTGGCATTTTAATTATGAAGTGTCTTCATGTGGTCCTCTTTGGATTCCTTTTGTTTGGGGTTCTTTGTGCTTCCTGGACTTGTAATTCTATTTTCTTCACCAGGTGGGGGAAGTTTTCTGTCATTATTTCTTCAAATAGGTTTTCCGTATCTTACACTCTCTCTTCTTCTGGCACCCCCATAATTCTGATGTTGGTATGCTTGAAGTTGTCCCAGAGGCTCCTTACACTATCTTCAAATTTTTAGATTCTTTTTCTTTTTGCTTTTCCATTTGACTGATTTTTGCTTCTTTGTATTTCAAATCTTTGACTTGGTTTTTGTGTTCTTCTAGTTTGTATTGGGTCTCTATATAATATTTTTTTATTTCAGTCAGTGTATGTTTAATATCTAGTTGGTCCTTTTCCATATCCTTGAGGGTCTTTCTCATATCCTCGATGGTGTCACTAAATTTATCAGCCTTTTCTAGAAAATTCTTGAAAAACCTTATAACCGTGGTTTTGAACTCCAGTCGTTTGTTTTCCTCCATTTCTTTTGTTTGTGATCTGTTTCTTTGTCTTCACATTTCGCTTCTTTCCTGAGTTGGTAGGGTAGCTTTGTGTGCTAGGTGTCCTATATGGGCCAATGGCTCAGCATCCCCAGTTATGTGAGGTGGACACTCTCATGTATCTGTCCAATTTTCCCAACATCATTTATTTAAGAGATTGTTTTGGCTTCATTGTATATTCATGCCTCCTTTGTCAAATATTAATTGAGCATAGTAGTTTGGATCGATATCTGGATTCTCTATTCTTTCCATTGGTCTATATGTCTATTCTTGTGCTAGTACCAGACTGTTTTGAGAACAATGGCATTTTAATACAGCTTGAAATCTGGTATTGAGATCCCTTCTACTTTATTCTTCTTTCTCAGGATTGCTGTGGCTATTCGGGGTCTTTTTTTTTCCAGATGAATTTTTGGAGAGTTCTTTCTAGGTCTGTGAAATATGCCATTAGTATTTTAATGGGAATTGCTTTGAAACTATAAATTGCTTTGGGTAGTATGGAAATTTTAATGATGTTAATTTGATCAATCCATGAACATGGTATGTTCTTCCATCTGTTTACATCTTCCTCTATCTCTTTTTTCAGTGTCCTAAAGTTTTCTGCATATAGGTCTTTTACCTCCTTAGATAAGTTTATTCCTAGGTATCTTAATTTGTTGGATGCAATGATAAATGAGATTGCTTTTTTAGTCTCTCTTTCTAAAATTTCACTATTGATGTATAGAAAGGCTGTAGATTTCTTGGTGTTAATTTTGGCTGAATGCATTTATTAAGTCTGTTCGTTTTTCTGTTGGAGTCTTTCTGGTTTTTTATATACAATATCATGTCGTTTGCAAATAAGGACAGATTTACTTCTTCTTTTCCAATTTGGATGCCTTTTATTTCTTCTTGTCTAATCACAATGGCTAATATTTCCAGTACTGTGTCCAACAGGAGTTGGGAGAGTGGGAATCCCTGACTTGTTCCTCTTCTTAGGGAAAATGGTTTTAGTTTTTACCCATTGAGTATGATGTTAGCTGTGGGTTTATCCTATATAGATTTTATTATGTTGAGATATGATCCTTCTATTCCTACCTTGTTCAGAGTTTTTATCAAGAAAGGGTGTTGAATTTTGTCAAATGCTTTTTCTGCCTCAATTGATATGACAGTTTGATTTTTATCTCTCAATTTGTTTATGTGATGTATCATGTTTATTGATTTGTGGATTTTTACCAACCTTGCATCCCCAAAATAAATCCTAATTGGTCATGGTGTGTGATCTTTCTAATGTACTGCTGACTCTGATTTGCTAGAATTTTGTTGAGGATTTTGGAAAATAAGTTCATGAGGGATATTGGCCTGTAATTGTCTTCCATTGTGTTGTCTTTATCTGGTTTTGGTATTAGGGTGATGCTAGCTTAATAGAAGGAGCTTGGAAGTGTTCCTTCCTCTGGAGTATTTTTGAATAGTCTGAGGAGGATAGGTTTTTGTTATTCTTTGAATGTTTGCTAAAACTTCCCTGTGAAACCATCTGCAAAAGCAGGACATTTTAGATCCTTGGATATAATAATATGTGATACCCTTAGAAGGCAGCATATCATGCAGAATCTCTAAAGTTATTTGCTTCAGAATTCTTTATATTAGGTGGATCATGCAATACTACTCTTCACTGGGACAACAGACCTTTTATGTAAGAGATGAGTGAGATTAATTTTAAGAAGATAAGTCTGGCTGTCATGGTGAGGCTCATTTGGAGGGGAAATAGTTTGATTTCTAAGAGATCACTGAGAGGGGACTATTATAACAGGCTGGACCAAAGTTGGCCTGAGCTAAAATAATGACACAAGTATAGAGCAACTGGTGATCCTTCAAATGTGGTAGAAGTAGATGAGGATTGAAGAGAAAGTGTTAAAATATTCCCATCTTTTTAGTTTGGGCCAATAGAGAGATAATGTATCATTAACTAAAGGCCTGAAACACAAATTCATGCTTATTGAAAGGAAATTAATTAGAAGGTATCCAGTAGGGTGGGACGGGGTGAGACAAGCTAAACATGCTCTGGAACCAAACTCCTGCAGTCCCTCCCAGGCTGGCATCTGCAGAATGAGTGGGCTCCTTTCAGCAGGGTCCCTCGGCCTGGCCTGCGGGAATCAAGCCAAAACTGGTTCTCCAACATCCCCCAAGAGGTCCCAGATTGCCAGAGAGTGGTTCTCAGGTGATGCACCCTGGGATCAGGCTCCCTCCTCTCTGTTCCAGGTGGATCACCCGAGAACCATAGCTGGCAAGTGACCCCAGTTCGGCAGCTCCTGCATTGAGCACTTGCCCCCTGGTGGTCAGTGCACATCATAAATACTGATCAGAGCAACTGCCCCCTGGTGATCATTGCACATCATAGATACCAGTTAGATGGTTGGACAGTTGCTTAAGCTTTTATATATGTGTGTGTGTGTGTGTGTGTGTGTGTGTGTGTATGTATATGTATATGCATGTGTATGTGTATACGTATACGTATATGTATATGTATATGTATATATAACTAGAGGCCCGTTGCATGAAATTCATGTATGGGGGCAGAGGTAGTTGTCCCTCAGACAAGCCTGCACCTTTTCCAATCTGGGACCTCTAGGACCCCTTGAGGGATGTCCAACAGCCTGTTTAGGCCCGATCCTAAATGGGCAGTCAGAAATCCCTCTCACAATCCAGGACTGCTGGCTCCCAACTGCTTATAAGCCTGCCTTCTTGATTGCCCCTAACCACTTCAGCCTGCCAGCCTGATCACCCCCTAACCATTCCCATGCCAGCCTGATTGATGTCTAACTGCTCCCCTGCCAGCCCATTTGCCCCCAACTTCCCTCCTCTGCCGGCCTGGTCACCCCTAACTGCCCTCTTCTGCAGAGTTGATTGCTTTCAACTGCCCTCCCTTGCAGGCCTGGAACCTGCCAACTGCCCTCCCCTACTTGCCTGATCACCCACAACTGCCCTCCCTTGCAGGCCTGGTCCCTCCCAACTGCCCTCACCTGCTGGCCATCTTGTGGGGCAGGATCTTTGACCACATGAGGGCAGCCATATTGTGTGTTGGAGTGATGGTCAATCTGCATATTACTCTTTTATTAGATAGGATAGAGGCCTGGTGCAAGGGTGGGGGCCAGCTGGTTTGCCCCGCAGGGTGCCCGGGATCAGGATGGGTGGGTGTTCCTGTGGGGCAGACTGAGCGAGGGGCCATGCCACCCAGTGAACCAAGCAGAGGCCCTGGTATCTGGGATATATTACTTTTTACAATTGAAACTTTGTAGCCTGGAGCGGAGCCAAGCCTCTTGCTCACTCAGTGGGGGCAGCCATTTCTTTTTGGATTTGTTTACCTTCTATAATTGAAACTTTGTAGCCTTGAGTGGAGGCTTAGGCCTGCTAGGGCAGGTGGAAAGCTTGGCTTCTTCCGTTGTCAGAGAAACTCAAGCCTCTCTCCTCTGTGGTTAGGGTTAGTTTGCATACTTGCTCTGATTGGCTGATGGGCGTGACTGGTGGGCATGGCTTGTGGAGCAGAGTGATGGTTAATTTGCATATTACTCTTTTATTATGTAGGATTAAGATAGAAAATAAAGAAGGATAAATAAAGGGGGGAAAGATCTTTAGATAGTGAGTGACTCACAAAACTATATATCCAATCCCAACTTAAATTCTCAGTTTTGGATATATAGTTTCAACTGTCCTGAGAATCTATAAGTAGTGTGCTATAGATACTTCAACTTCAACATAATATAATATAAACCAAAGTCCAGAAAGAGAAAATAATATTTCTTCAGGGGTCCTATACAGTAAGAGCATTCTCCTTATTCTACTTATGACTCTGTGGATGTTCTTTCTTAAAATAAGCAGCCACTGGTTCTGAATGTTCTAGGAAATCCTAGATCATAGGTACCTTTTAGAAGAAGGTACCTCTCCTAGTACCTATTCAACATGGGATAAGGAAGTTTATTGCCTTATAGTTATCATAGAACTTCCTCTAAGGAATTTCCCAGTGTACCTAGATTCTTGAATATGAGTTAAAATCTAGTTGGATCCATTTGTGGGCTCCCGCTCATCATCTTGGAAGACAACTCACTAATCAAAACTATTCTATTCTTCTGAGCCTAAGGCTGCTTGAAAATAAGCAAGTTATACCTTCCTGCAAAGTTAAAAAAGCTCTCTGTCCATGCAGGAACTTCCAAGTGAATACTCAAGTACAGAATATCTGCACTTTGTGAGTTCTTGAACATCTTTTGATAAAGTAGATTTGTTCTTAAGAAGTTTAGATACCTTTAGAAGTTTCATAGTTAGACTGGGAGTCTCTAAATTTCTGAAATGACACAAAGATATTAAAATACAGGGTTGGCAAAAGTAGAGTTACAGTTGTCCTTATGGAAAACAATTAAATAAATAATAAATAATAATACAATAATAAACCGTTTGATGTACTCACAAGAGTAAATCTATTTTTGCCCACCCCTGTATGAGTAGATGATTTATACTTTTGGGTGAGGCGGGGTGAAAGTCCATAGTTTCCATCAGATTTTCACCAGGAACTATTATCCTTATAATACTGATATTTCCAAAAGTTGGGTGACTAAGAACTTTGCTCTGTCCTTAAATATCACTGCTTTGGATCAGTATTCTTTCAAGATAAAGCTTGATGAATATTAGCTAAGAGGTTACAGATTTTTTGTTGTGATTATGTGTAAAATGCAGAAGATGCACCACAAAGATTTCAAATTTTACTTTCATTTAATTAGAAATTAGAACCAACTTTCCAGATTCAATTTCAAGACACTACTTTTCTTTTGTGTTAAGATCCTTTCCAAAATTGGCATTGAGTGCTATAAGCACTTCAACCTTAATATATCACAATGTCCTCTGATTATTCTCCTAAAATTGAGTTTTTCCCCTCATTACTACTGCAGTGCTATGCCAAGTAAAGTACTCAATAAATCATTGTTGAATTATTAAGAATTTGTAAGCCTCTTATTATTATTTTCCTGTTATTTTGAAAGTTTTACTTTATTGCACTGGTGAGTCTCACCATTTTCTATCTTACAATCCTTTCAAATATGACATTTCCATAGTCAACAATAGCTCATTATAACAGTAGTGTGTGAATCTGTGGTCGCGATTCATGACCACATGCATCAATTACATGAAGTTAGAATTTTTTAAAAGGTTATGCATAATCCTCAGTGGTGTGTTGTTGTTGTTGTTTTTTAATGCCCCAAGAGGTTCATGTTTCCCCAAAATACATCCGATTGAGAACAATTTTCTTTAATGAGTTTTTGGTCATATACCAGATTATTTCAAGGCTTGCTATTTGGTTTCCCTTTGGAATATTATAGGAATTAGAAACACTGAGTGCAGCTATTGGCTGGCCATATGTGAGTAGCAAGCATCGTTCTCTGTTGCTCACTAAGAAAAGTTGTGCTTTACCTTATGCCTCCTTCTAGATCCCCTTAGACTCAAAACTCACTTAAAGCCTTTGTGTTGGAAGGTATGCATGGTTTCTGAAAGCTGCTCAGGAGACTTCCTGTCTTTTTCCATCATTTCTCATTCAGCCTTTCTCCCTTTTAAAGGGAATTTCTGAATGCTCAGCTAAAACAGAGAAATGTTATCCTCTCACTTATGCTGAGGTGAATTTCCATTTGCTTCATGGTGGAGTATCATTATTTCTACTACCACTATTATTAATTTTATCAAATAATGCAATACTCAAAATGTTTCTAAGCCTTAGGAGACCTACTTGTGATGGAGAGAAGAACAAGTAAGGAGAGTAGCCACCTGACCAGAGGCCTTTTAGCTACAGTTTACCATGACTCTCTGAGATTTTCCAGCACTCTACACATGACATATATTATATTTCTTTTCCTCTCTGAAATAATGTAATTCAAAGCAGGATCTTCTAGCCCCACACTCAGCTTTGAAGGATATAGTGACAAATGTGGACAAAATAGAGAACTAATGGAACTGTTTATTTATATACTAATAATTATTTGAGTACAATTGGAAATTTTCATGGCTTTGTGTTATCTTCTATCTGCCTCCTACAGCAGAAATGGAAAGAAAAGACAAAATTATTGAACCCAACTATTGGCTGGCTGAATGCCATACCAACAGCACATGCCCCAGACATTGAAGATGAACAGATGGGTTATTCATGATCATCCAGAATGGGCTCGGCATCCTTAACCTGGGAACATTAAACTTACAGGAAGAAAAACAGATGCTGTCTTTGGGAAACCAAAATAGAACTGATTTGTTTCTCTGTTTCTAATTATTGCTAAAATTTAATGGCCTAAAATAAAATGATATCCATCAAATAAGTATTATTTAGGCACCAGTCCTATTTTCACAAATCATCCCTTGAATGAGTATCATTGCAAAGTGTGAGATTTAGTTATTGGGATTTAAATTAGATGCAGCATTTGTCACTTACCATTGATTGCTAATGAAATGAAACATATGCCAGGCATATGGTCATTTATTCACACTTATATTTACATCATGATGGCAACATATTGTGTCCGTCCCTACACCTACTCCAATACAATACAGTTATGTATCCATAGGTAATACAATGTAATTAACTCTAATGCCAGCTTGCAGATGTTAAACAAGTAAGATCTATCTGGGATCATAGTAATAAAGTCTACTTAATATTTGTCCTGAAGTATTCTATTCTCTGGAAACTTAGATACCTAAACACCTTCATAGAAAGTACCAGTAGAGCATAGTATATAACCGGATATTTGGGAAGGCAGAATGGTAGAGTTGTTAAGAGTTCCGGTGTCAAGGTGAAGGGTGTTCAGACTCCATGACTCACTAACTATGAATATTTGAACAAGTTATGAAATCTCCCTGAGCCTTAGTTACCTCATCCATTGAAAAATACCAATCTTTAAAGAATTAGTGAAATGTATGTAGAGTACCTAGCACTTATATCTTCTACACAGTTATCTCATCCATTGAAGAATAATACCAATCTTGTAAGAATAAAGTGGGATGTATGTAAAGTACCTAGCACTATGTCTTCCACACAGCAGAAACAAAATAAGGGGTACCACCCTCCTTTGTCCTGTGGGCAATCAGATCAAAATACAACTCCTATGTATTTAATGTACGAGATAAGAGCAAATGAATTGTTCAACATGCCTAAGTTAAGAGATTTACCAATTTGCATCACTGAATGTGAATTTTAAGGACTCTGAAAGATCCTAAAAAGGAAATAACACAATCACAAATTTTAATTATGAATTAGAAGGCTATTTATTAAAACAGTATCCAAGAAGGAACAAACAGTTCTGCAATGATGTAACTGAGTGGGGTTAATTGTAGAATAGAAGCTGTTAAGGTTTTAGCATTAGATTCCCCAAAGCCTCAAAAGTGGAGAGCTCTGCCATTAATGTATCTTTATTAATAACAAAAATAATAATAACTGGTATTTATTAAGTTCTTATGATAAGCCAAGCACTGGGATAATTACTCTACATAAACTATTTCTTATAATTTTTGCAATCTTGTAATATATGGACAAGCTACATTTTACAAGTTTTCTCAGGTCATCAAAGGCTAAGATTTAAAAGAGTACTATTGACAGTTTTTTACTATATTTCCTTGACATATCACTACTCACTTTTGCATGATGTTTAGTCCTGAAAATCCCATCTCAATATTTGCCATTATTTCTAATAATAAAAATTTATTATGTATCAGGTACTATTTTAAGCATTTCATATTCATTATATCTTATAATCCTCACTATTGCCATAGGAAATTAATTTTCTTATGCAAAGGTCACAAATAAAGGAATTACATGTCTCAAGATTAGATTTTAACAAAGGATTGCAAATACCACATTCCTCTAAATTTTGATGCAGCTAGCAAAACTGTAAGATCTGAAAATAAAGAATATTTTCAAATAAAGCTATCTGATTATTTACAAACATGTAAGTAAAAAAACAGAAATTCTAGCAAGAGACAAGATCAAAATTTGAATTCATATGAACTCAACTCCAAAGCACCTGCTCCTAACCACTATACTTTGTCTTTAAATATGTTTGTGTCTGTTAGAAAGGGGAGTGGAGTGGTAAGTGATGAAATCACATGGTTGGTTGCCTGTCTTTAAAAGGTATAGTACAAAAAAAAGAGGAAGAATATAACATAGCCAACGACAAAAACATTGCACAAACAATATCAATAAAGCAAAATTTCTAGATGAGCTGAAGCTAAAACACATTAAAAACTGAAAAGGGCCACTTTAATTTTTTAATCTACATTTGAGACAAAAAGAACAAAAATTGGCAAGATAACTGCTTGGATCAAATGGTGTAGTATTACCAAGTTACAAAAAGTAAACAAAAGGACAAACTTCTATTTTTCTTCTTCCTTTTCCATCAAAGAGAGTGGACTTCAACTTGAAAGGGTAGGGGAAATGTGATTTAAAAGGGCATTCTAAAATAGACCAATAGAAAGAGAACCCTGTCACTTTACATGAAAGTATGAATTACATTTTAATGTGACAAAAATATCTTATGGATGTACCAGAAAACACAGAAATATTCTGGAAATCTCTCAATGCAATAAAATAAGCATATATTTACCAGGCACAGTACTGATCTATTTGGCAATACAATATATGATTTAAACAAGAGTACCTTCCCTCTATGGCTCATAATGTGGTTGAGATATTTTCAAAACAAACTACAAAGCAATTTGTGGTGTTTGTGTGTGTGTGTGTGTGTGTGTGTGTGTGTGTGTGTGTGTGTGTAAAATTTGATAATTTTGAGTTAGCAGAGAATCAATTCCTTCTAAGAGATTTCAAGAGGACAAGAGTACTAATAGTGAATGTCTTATCTAATCTGGATTTTTAAAATAGGTAAAATCTCATCAGGTAGAATGGATTGAAAGGATACCTTAAGTCAATGAGAATGCACCAGTCATTGGAGTATTGAAGTGAAAAAGTGTAGGATTTACCTGGAGAAATGTAAATGGTGGAGGTTTTTTGTTTTGTTTTGTTTTGTTTTGTTTGTTTTTTTTTTGAGAAAATTAAGAATGATAGATTATACAGGTCACTAGAGAGTAAAATAGGAATTTATTTTATCACTGTAATAGAGTCCCAGTGCACGAAATTTGTGCACGGGGGGGAGGGGTGTCAGCAAGGTGGGTTGTCCCTCAGCCCAACCTGCAGCCTCTCCAATCTGGGACCCCTAAAGGACGACCTTCATTTTTTCCTCCAAGAGTGTGGTGGAAAAACCCTAGATCACCTTCTTGGATTCTTATTACCTAAGTTACCAAGAACACTGCAAGTGGAGGCCTACAGGGAGCTTAGCCAATGAGCTGTCAGAAAAGGTATTTACTCTCAAACTGGTTTGGCTCAGTGGATAGACCGTGGGCCTACAGACTGAAGGGTCCTAGGTTTGATTCCTGTTAAGGGCATGTAGCTTGGCTGGAGGCACATCCCCAGTGGGGAGCATGCAGGAGGTAGCTAATCGGTGTTTCTCATTGATATTTCTGACTGTCTATCCATTTCCCTTTTTCTCTGTAAAAAAAAAAATCAATAATATATATATATATTTTTTTTTTAAGGTGTATCCTCTGCAGCTCATGCAGCTCCTGGGTTGTGTCCACTGGGCTAGGAGCATGTCCCTGCCATCCAGGACCTGGTATGGGTGCCTGGCTGGGGGTGTGGACCCAAACCACAGCTTTGTGTGCAATCCTTTGAAAGCCGCTGGGGATGTTTCTGCCTGCCAGGCCACTTGGTGCCTGCACCCATAAGCTCCGAGTGGCAAGGGGGCATTCTAGGACCCCTTCCGCTCAGAACCTAAGCACAGGCCCACAGGCTAGGAGCAGCTTGGGTCCAGAGGATGTTTCCTGGACCCAGGTCGCTCAGCACCTGCATATGCAAATTAATCACCATCTTTGTTTAGGTTAATTTGCATATTCACTCTAATTGGCTGCGGGTGTAGTGAAGGTACAGTCAATTTGCATGCTTCTCTTTTATTAGATAGGATACCCAGAATGGTGCCTAGTAAAGATTAGTATCAAACAAATAAAAGACAGAAATAAGATTTTGAATATAGGTAAATGTTGCCTTAATTTTCAAAACTGGTGAAAAATTGGATTTTGGAATAGTTAAAACGGATTGATTTTCAAATACTTAAAAAGAAAAATATTACTCATACAAAACTGGCATGGATTTATCAGGAGATGATCCTATTATATTTTCTTCACTTCACTTTTCCAAACTCTCGTTTTTCAAAAAAAAAAAAAAATGCAAAGTTATAGAAAAGTTGAAAGAATAATTCACCAAACACACATATTCACTTATATTTTCCAAATGTTAACATTTTGCCACATATGCACTCTCATTCTCACTTACTCTCCATATACACATATATGTTTTCCTTTTTCTTTTTAATGCCAGTTTTTTAGAGAGGGGGAAGGGGAAGAGAGAAAGAAAACAATGCGTGAGAGAAATTTTGATTGACTGCCCCAACCAGAGATCAGAACGCAAAATCTGGGTATGTGCCCTGACCAAGAATTGAACTGGTTAACTCTTTGGTACATGTGACAATGCTTCAACCAACTAAGCCATACCAGCCAGGGAGGGTGTGTGTGTGTGTGTGTGTGTGTGTGTGTGTGTGTGTGTGTGTGTGTATAGCCTCTGTTTTCATATATAATGTTTTCTTTTTTTCTGAACCATTTGAAAGTATGTTTCAGACATCATCACTTCCTTGAAACTAATATTACTAAATTGGTATTAACAAATACAATGTAGATAGGCTTTCTAAAGCATTTGGCAAAATTTTTCTTGATAATTTTATGAATGAAATGGAAAACTATGAGTATAAGATATGACTAAGTGAGTTCCTAGTTATGAAATTAAATTAACAAACTGAAGAGTGTTCATTAATGGGTCGATTTCACCAGGATGGTCTATAGCACTCAACTTGACTGCACTTGGAATAAATATTTTATCTCCTACTGAAAATTTACACTTGGACAATATCTAATTCAGCTCTTCCCAGCTGTAGTTTATAGAAACCACCTTTATGGTTTTTAAAAATGCTCTTGCCCATCCTCAGAGATTCGGACTTAGTGTGACTGTGGAAGGGCTCCATAAATCTGTGGCAGACACCTATGACTGAGGGTCATTAATTTATGATTGAATCTCCAGTTATTCCTACCTCTCTGCAGGTAATTTAGATTTAAAAACATTCAAATACTTATAACACAAACCATAGTGTACTTCAACATTAATGAAATCTATTTGCCAGTTTCTGCTCATCTCATTTTACCTGCAGCTATGGTTTCAATTAAGGCTTTAAAAAAAATTCATAGTTGTGCTTGCTAGACAAAGTGGAGATCATCTTTCTACATCTTCCAATGGCTAAGATTTTTATCCTGGAATGTGGTTAAACTAGGTCTTAAAACATACAAATTCTAATGTGTAAGCTTTTCTTCTGAATGTTAGTATCAGATGTTTGAAAGAGACCTATATTTCAGAAAATAAATCCCCATAATTTCAAGGCTTTTGGGCATTTTACTTTTTAGATATAAGATAAAAATATGTTAGTAGAGGACCAGACACTAAGCTTACTTCTGGAGAACACTGAGAAACACCAAGTGTTCATAAAGTAAGAACCTTTTCTTTCCTTCTATGTCATGATCTTCTTAATAAGATAAATATAATATAATGTAGAGTTTTTATCTTCTCCTAAGAACTATGCTGTTTTTTAAGGATCTAACTACACACTTTGAAAATCTTTCATCTCTATGAACTCTTTGCAAATTATAAGATAATAATCAGATGACTCCAATGTTGTGGTGTGTGGGAGGTTATCAAGACTTTGCACATGGACTCTCTGTGGACTGGGAAGTTAATTTCCCTATAAATCCATCACCTAAAGCTGGCTGTATAAATCAGAATAGGACAAGAAAAAAAACTGCATCCAACTCTTTAAAAATGCAGTTTATGGAATAAATCTGGAACAAATTGCACACATTATCTGTATGCATTGAATCAGTGTTATTGGATTACAACTTGCCTTTCCCTGCCAGAATAAAGAAAAATAGACAGAGTGGGAATAAATTGTATAAACAAAACAAAACAAAATCTTAAATCTCTTATGCTCTTGAGAAAGGGAAGTTATGTTAACAGGAATATGAAAAGGTAGTTTTTTGTTTACAGATAACTTTATAATAGTGTTTATAAAAATTTAAGAAAAATATCACACCAACTTCTAAGTCCTATGATAATAACTAACACCTTTCAAATGCTTACTATTTGCCAGACACTCATAATTACTTTAGATCAGGGATTTTTAACCTTGGCTGCAAATTAAAATCATCTGGGGAGCTATAAAACTCCAGATGAACAGGCCTCACTGAAAAGCAATTAAATTAGAATATCTGAGAGTGGTATCAGTCCAAGAATTAGTAGTTTTTAAGCTCACCAAGTGATACAATATGCAACTGAAGTTGAGAAATATTGTTTCTGATACATCAACTTATTTCATCCTCATAACAGCCCTTCACTATGGGGTACTTTTCATTTTCATCATCATCATCACCATTACCATCTCTGAATTACAAGTGAGAAAACTGTGACAGAGAGATGTGAAGTTAATTTTCCAAGGCCAACAGAAGTGGGATTTGAATCCAGGCAGTCTAATTCTATTGTGATAATATTATATTATTGCCACCCAAATTGAAAACCACAGATTGACAAAATTTTCATCAACCTCCAAAGTACCAATCACAAATGGTGCCCTAGCAGCTCTTAAATAATTTTAATTTATTTGGTTGAAAGTTAAATGTAGAGAAAATAATGTCTGCTGAGAAAATTAAGTCATCTTTATCAACATTATGATATACCCAAATCATCTGGTTTTTTGAAGTATGTCTATTGCCATCCAGCAGTGTAAAACACTAGCACTTCAGGCCCTCACTCTTTACTAAGGTTTCAAACTGAGTGCTCTAGAGTGCCTATTTTTTAAGAATCTTTATTGTTGAAAGTATTACATATGTCCCCTTTTTCCCCAATTGACCCCTTCTAACCCACCTCTATCGTCCTTACCCCCCACCCCCGCCCCAGCTCTTCACCATATTATTGTCTAAGTCCATGGGTTATGCATATATGCATACAAGTTCTTTGATTTATCTCTTCCTGAAGCATCCATCTTATATGAAAACTGATGTTTGAAATTTTAACCCTGCTAATTGGCTTCTGTAAATTCGTGCTTACTAAGACTACTCCCACTTCAGCTAGACCATTAAACTTTCCTCAGACAAGGTTATCAGTGCTGGTGCAAGGCTAGGCCTCTGGTTGAGATCTCAAGGCCCAGTACTTATGAGCTCTTTAAGAACTTGCAAAAGGGTCTGGAAACACTCTATATTTGGGAGACATAGAAGGTAAAATCATATAAATAGGGAGAATTCCTGCATGTTGGGGCCCAGAATTTGAGAGATTTTCCTCTGGACCTGCGCATAATAAATGTAACTCCATCTCTGGTATTGTTTTGTTCTTTAATATAACATTCCCTCCTTCTCTCTGAGATTCAACAGTCCATTCCATGCTTTTTTCTTTCTGAGTCTATTTTGTTCATTAGATTCCACATCTGAGTGAGATCATGTAATACTTGTCTTTCTTTGACTGGCTAATTTCACTTAGCATAATACTCTCCAAGTTTCTCCATGCGGTCTCAAAGGCTATTTTTAAAACACCTCAAAAAAATTATATTTATAGAAAATTGAAGCAAGACCCATTCTTCCATATATTCTGTGTTGTAGCATTCAATAAGTTCAGATGAAAGCTCACTATTTGACCTATGTTGTTTTAGTTCCTTGTAGAACTACCTTTACTTAAGTATTTAAATATTTATCTGAAAATAATATTCAAATATTTCAACTATGTGATAAAGCAAATAAGATTAGAATTTAACAAGAGTATATTTAACATTCTTGCACTAAGTTTAAAAAACACCGGACACTGTATATCTCTTTGAGTCAATACACTGTATATTTGGACAGAAATTATAGTTAAAAAGTTCCTTCTTATATTGAAATGACATAGCATCTTTGTGACTATTCCCCACTGGTCTTAGCTTTTTCCTACTCAAGTACAATACCAAGACAACAGATCACACCACATGGCATCAAACATTTGAATTATCTCAAGGAAGCAATAGTCTGAAATAATTAAGAACCTGATTTCAGGCTACAGATATACTAAAGTCAGGTTTAAGTATAATGACCAAGCATCCTAGTTTGCAAAGGAATAAGAGGTTTCCTAGGGTATAATAATCTTGGTACGCTGAAACCTGTTTGGCTCAGTGGCTAGAGCATCGGCCTGCGGACTGAAAGGTCCCAGGTTCGATTCTCGTCAAGGGCATATACCTTGGTTGTGGGCACATCCTCAGTAGGGGGTGTGCAAGAGGCAGCTGATCAATGATTCTCTCTCATCAATGTTTCTAACTCTCTATCCCTCTCCCTTGTTGTAAAAAATTAATAAAATATATTTTAAAAAATAATAATAATCTTGGTACTAAACTTCAGAAAGTCTCAGACAAACTGGTATGAATTGGTCATCTTAAATCCTAGATTCACTATTATGACTTTGGGCAAGTTATAAGGCCTCTCATTTTCTTCATTTGCAAAATAGAGATAATACTTTACTTCACAAGGTAATTGATGTGAAGCTAAAAAGAGTTAATGCATGTAGAGCACAATGCTCAATATATATTAATAATAGTAGAAGGTTATTAATATAAGAGAGAGATGTTTGAGTGGAATTCTGAAGATGTTAATGTCGACGAGAAATGTCCAAACCTGTAGAGAATTTTTATGAGTTTACTTGAGCCAAAATGATGACAATTGCTGGAAGCAAAATCTCAACAGATTGAGAAAATGCTCCAGAGAATGGCAGTTTTTTCAGCTTATTTTATATATTAGAATGAAATGGGGAGATGTAAGGAGGGTCACATGAAATCCATTGGTGGAAGACTAAGAGGGCAGGAGAAAGAGAAGCAGGGAACATCCGGGGTTTGGAGACACACACTTCGTTTACACTGGTGGGTAGCAGAGAGTTAATACTTAACATTTACATCACATAGAGATGGTATGCAGGAGAACAAGATAATAATGTGGGGTTCTGTGACCTCGTGTTCCTGTACCAGTGGTTGTACCTTGAGGAATGTGGAAAAGAAGATTACTCTGACATTTCAAAGGTATGTTATCTTAGATACAAAAAAAAAAGGGGGGGGAGCAATAGAAAGGCTCACTTACGGTAAAGATGGATTTTTGTCAGGGAAGCTACACCTAGAATGTGACTACCCATCAGGATCCGCTTTCAGATAGGAATTTTTATGTTCAGATCATCTTAAGTGATTACTTCCAGTCTCTGAGTTTGTAAGGACTGCCATGCAGGCCTCCCCTGAGCTTGTCAGGTTTAGTATGTGGCCCTGTGTTTATCCACGTTAGTTACCTACAAAATTAATACAAGAGAATACTGTGACATGGCTACTAAAATATTTTTTAAAAATGTAACACTAGGCGACATTAATAGGGCTACATACAATATTCAGGATGAAATATCCTGTTCTACTATTTTAATCAGCCAGCATCGAGAATATTCTGATTCATTCTAATGTCCAATAGAGACAACAAGGATGGCAACTGATTTTGAAGTCATATTACTTGAGGCATAAATAAATAAATAAATAAATAAATAAATAAATAAATAAAACTGGGTTATTTAACTTGAAGAAGACAATAATTGGAGGAAAATTAGAAGATACATTCAATTTTATGGAAGAACTTTCATGATAATTGTAACTGCAGAACCAGATAACTTTCTGAAATCATCTGAAAGAGGGCAGCAGAAATGCTGAGAAGTTTAGACATAGAAAATGTAAGACTCAGGAAACAGAAGAACCACAGAGATGTGAGATGTTCTCTGCTGCTACATTTACCTAGAAACAATGGTCAATTCTGAGTGCAAGTAGAAGGCTGAAAATCCATTGCAAATTTTGGTGCAATGCCCAGAAGAGGGCTACTGCACGGGAACATAGAAATCAGTATTGTTTTTGTCAGAGATTTGGGGAAGGGAGCTCAATTATGCAGTCAAATCATCCTCAAAATATGTGCTGCATACGGGGATAAATGGAATAGAATGTTAAAATCATGAGCAGAATGCCTCTGAAAATCAGAGCAGTTTCTCCAGCAATCATATAAGACAAGATTAGAGTTCCAAAGATACACTATGCAATCACTAACCCAAAGATATATTGATATCAGGCAAGTAGATTGGAAATTTTCATAATTTTAAAATGATCAATGAACAAGTAAAAATATAAAAATTGTAAATCTGTGAGCCCCCCATGTAACGATGAATTAACTTTGCCTAGAGTTCTGGCCATTGCCCATGGCTATTGGGAGGTAATCTCTAGTTCCCTGGAATGTTCTTCCTTATAAGAGTGCCTTTGTTTGCCTATGGGCTTTGGTCACTTGGTCACAAGACAAACTAACAATGATTTATGATGGAGCGGGGGGGGGGGGGGGGGGATGGAATAGGAGCCACACCATATTAATTCTAACCTCTAGAGGAATGAGAGATGAAATGTATTACCCTGAAATGCTGGGAGGGGCTAGAAACTAAAGGCCAGCCATGCAGGCAGTACGTGATCAAGCCCCTGGTTGGCAACATTCTCTGAGGAAGATGAAATCTTCACGTTTGGAATCCTCCCAGATTTCACCCCTTGCATCTCTTCCTTTGGCTGATTCTAGTTTGTATCTTTTTGCGATAACAAAACTGCAATTATAAGTATAGTGTTTTCCTGAGTTCAGTGAGTTGTTCTAATGAAATATTAAACCTTGAGAATGATTGGGGGAGCCACCAAATTTTTAGCCCTCAGGGTTTCCTGAAGTTGTGGCTGATGTCTGAAGTTGGGATAACATTTCAGGACTGTTTCATCAAATTGTGCAGGTTTGCCTAATTCTTTACACACCCTATAACAGAGTTTTGAATTACAAAAAGCACACTCCCTGGAAAAGAATTCTCTGAGTGCTGTTTTCAACAATGTCATGATCTTATGTGCCATGCTGCCCTGGCAGCTCTTCGCCTGCCTTTGGTCTTTCTTGCATCAGAGGATACCCCAGCCCATTCGAGTCTTGGGCAGTCTGGTGGCAATCCTGATGGTGTTCCTGATCACTGCTATCCTGATAAAGGTGCACCTGAATGCCCTGCTCTTCTTCATCATCATAAAGCTCAAAATCATGCTCATTAATTCGTTCGGTGCCATCCTGCAGGGCAGCCTTTTGGTCTGGCCTGTTAGCTATATGGCCCCATCATGAGTGGCCAGAGCCTGACAGGCATCTTATCTTGCTTTGCCTCAGTGGCCATGATCTGCACCATTACCAGTGGCTTGGAGCCATCAGAAAGTTACTTTGGCTATTTTATCACAACCTGTGAGGTCATCATTTTGACCATTATCTGTTACCTGGAATGGCATTTCTACTAGCAGCAGCTCAAGCTCAAAGGGCTAGAGAGCAGTAGATCAAGTTGGACCTCATTAGTAAAGGAGAGAAGCCAAGAGCTGGCAAAGAGGGGTTTGAAGTTTCAGCCTCCAAATCTCAGCCCACCAACAAAAGTCACTCAATCTAAGCCATCCTCAAATATATCTTAGTCTTAGTTCTCTCCATCAGCTTCATCTTCACAGCCATTATTGGGGAGTTTCCTGCCATTACTTCTGAAGTCAAGTCCACCATTGCAGGCACTAACACCTGGGAAGACTACTTTATTCCTATGTCCTGATTCTTGACTTTCAATGCCTTTGGGTGAGCCGGAGCCTTACACCACATCTATGTTACCTGAGAAGAACAACCACTAGCTGCCAAGCTGGTGCTGGTCTGGCTGATCTTTGTTTCCCTGCTACTGCTGTGCAATGTCCAGCCCCAGGGCTACCTGACTATGGTCTTTGAGTATGATGCCTAGGTCACTTTCTTCCTAGCTACCTCACCAGTCTCTGCATGTGCTTCGGGCCAAAAAAGTGAAGCTGGCTGAGACAGAAACAGCTGAAGCCATCATGGCCTTCTCTCTGTCCCTGGGCCTGGTGCTAGAGGCTGTCTTATCCTTCCTGTTCCAGGCAATTGTGAGACCATGGACAGACAGAGGGCTGCACTGGCTACAAGCCACTGTTCCTGTCCCTTCCTTCTCCTTCAGGTATGGACAGGAATGGGCTGGAGGTTTTCTCCTGTAAGTGACTTCCCCTTCCTCTTGGCATGTGCTAAGCCTGGGTGTCTAGGCCCTGAAGAGGAAGCCTCTGGGTGAAGAGGTGACATTATGTGCCCAAGTGTCAGAGTCCAGGGAGGGGTTGAAGCCTTTGCATATGTTCAAATTCCCCTACACTTGGATCTGACTAATCCCTACTTGAGCAGGGCAGCAGAGGCTACTAGATTCAGAGTGAGAGTTTGTTTCTGTATCTGTATGCTCCTCTGCCTGTACCAGGAGTGGCTAGAGGCCAGTGATACCAAATTTTTGGACTGGAACACGGATTCTTTGTCCACTGGAATTGAAGAATGAATCCATGAACAGAAAATGATATAGCATAGGTGGAGATTTCAAGAAGAACAAGTACAGACTCACACATGGGGAGAAGGAAAGAGACCCACAGAACTAACTCCCAGGTGGTGAGGGGGAAGAGTCCCACAGAATGGACTCCCACGTAGGGAGCGGGAAAAGGGTCTCACTGAGTTCCCTTTCCTTATGGCTTGTATAGGCTGAAGATCCTGGTGCCTTGATATCCCCTCAGATCAGCCACTATTCCCTTACACTGGTTACTCTAGTAACTCCTGTGCTCAAAGGTAAAATCTCACATGGGACATGTGAGGTTCTCTCCTCTCCTTCCTTATTATTTCCTTATTAACCCTTTGGGCTTTCTTCTTCTCCTGAGTAAAGGGCTTCCTTCTCTTTATTCTGGAAATATAGAACTTTCTTGGCTACTTCCAGATCTTTTGTCTTATGGAAATATATCTGTTGCAGCCTTCTTGACTTATGGATATGGAGCTGTGCCTGGCTTCCTTGTGTTTTGGAAATGTACCTTCTCCCAGGCTGTGGCCCTGTGTTTCTTTTCCACAGAACCCAATCCCAAAAAATCCCTAAACCTGCCTATGTTCTCCAAAAATTCCTGCTTCACCAGGACTGTCAATACTAAGGTCCAGTCTGATATTTCCACCCACATTTTTCCCATGTGTCTCCTCCCCTAACATATCTGTCCCTCCTCTGCTCCCCCTGCCTTGTTGCCACCTATCATGCACACTGTGCAGTTGCCATTTTACTGACTTTTTTATACACAACAGAAACCATGTGCCTCCAGAAGCTCTCTAAATTTTTTGTTCAAAAAAAAAATACATAGGGAGAATCCAAGATGGCAGCCCAGGTAAACACCTAGCCGCAGCCGCACACAACAATTTCAATAAAATACAACTAAAATATAAAATGGACATTACCCAGAACTACAGGAAAGTCGACTGACTAGAAATTCTACAACTAGAAGCAAGGAGAAAACCAGAAGGAAGAGCAGAAGAGCTGTAAAAGCCAAGGGTACAGAGACACACAGCGTGCGCGGAGAGGACAGAGCAAGAGAGGAGGGCGGCTGAGTGCCTGGCTGGCGTTCCCTAGCAGGAAGGAAATAAAAGCTCCGACTGTGTTGGGCCCCAGTTCCGACTGCTCTGAACCCCAGTTCTAGGCCAGACCCCGGGGACCCAGGCTCAAACAGAGGGAGCTGAGCTGTAACGCAGAACCCCGGGGGAGCGGCGAAAGGAGGTCCCTGAGGCACACACATTGCGCACAGAAAAGGGACAGTTGGCTGTGCCACGGAATCACCCTGGTGGAAAGAAGACAGGGGCTCCAGACTGCTCTGAACGCCACTTCCAACTCCACTTCCAACTGAACTGAACCCCAATACTGGGCTCATTGGGGGAGAGCCTAGACTGTTTGGCAGCAGGCAAAAATCGAGGACACCTTTCTCTCAGAGGTGCTTGCAGCAAGTACTAAAGGACCCTGAGACCCAGGAGGCTGTAGGCTCCACCCTGAAACCCCGCCCCATCTGTAGCTGAGAAATACGACAACGAAATAGATCACAAATGAAAGAAATGGAGGACAAAAAGCGACTGGATATAGAGTTCAAGTCTACGCTTATAAGGTTTTTCAAGAATTTCCTAGAAAAGATCGATAAGACCTATGCAGATATGAAAAGAGATCAACTAGAATTAATAAGGAATCAACAAGAAATGATAAGGGATCAACAAGAAATGATAAGGGATCAACAAGAAATAAGAAATACATTGTCTGAAATAAAAATATTATACAGAGTCCTAAAAACAGAATGGGAGATTGCAAGAATCAAGTCAAAGATTTGGAACATAAAGAGCCAGAAGACATTCCTCCACAGAAGCTAGAAGGCAAGAGAATCCAGAAAATTGAAGATAATGTAAGAAACATCTGGGACAACTTCAAGCGAACCAACATCAGAATTATGGGGGTCCCAGAAGATGAGAAAGATATCAAAAACATACTGAAAGAAATAGTGACAGAAAACTTCTCCCACCTGGTGAAAGAATTAGACTTACAAGTCCAGGAAGCACACAGAACTCCAAACAAAAGGAATCCAAACAGGACCACAACAAGACACATCATAATCAAAATTCCAAGAGCAAAAGACAAAGAAAGAATATTAAAAGCAGCAAGAGCAAAGCAGGTAGTTACCTATAAAGGAGCACCTATACGATTGTCAGCTGATTTCTCAACAGAAACCATGCAGGCCAGACGGGAATGGCAAGAAATATTCAAGGTGATGAATAGTAAGAACCTACAGCCAAAGATAATCTATCCAGCAAAGCTATCACTCAGAATCAAAGGTCAGATAAAGAGCTTCACTAATTTAAAAAAAAAAAACTAAAAGAGTTCATCACCACCAAACCAGAATTATATGAATTGCTGAAGGGGGTACTTTCGGAAAAGAAAGTAAATAAAGATAAAAATTATGACCAACAAATACACAACAATCCAAGGAAATTTAAAAAAATAATCTGATAAACAATATTAACTGTTGAATATAATAGAATCAGAGGTATGGAAGGGGAGTGAACTGACGATTCTTGGGGAAAAGGGGATAGGGGGCTGTGGGAAGAGACTGAACATAAACTGTGCATCTATGGATGAGGACAATAGGGGGTGAGGAAAGGGCAGAGGGTGGGGTGGGAACCTGGTGGAGGAGAGTAATGGAGGGGGGGGGGAAGGAACATTTGTAATAATATGAACAATAAAAGTTTATTTTTTAAAAAATACAGAAAACAGGCGAAACCGGTTTGGCTCAATGGGTAGAGCATCGGCTTGGGGACTGAAGGGTCCTGGGTTTGATTCCGGTCAAGGGCATGTACCTTGATTGCGGTCATATCCCCAGTAGGTGGTGTGCAAGAGGCAACTGATCAATGACTCTCTCTCATCGATGTTTCTAACTCTCTATCCCTCTCTCTTCCTCTCTGTACAAAATCAATAAAATATTTTTTTTAAAAAATACATAAAACATTTTTGTCACCAAAGAAAATTATCTCATGTTCATGTCCCTTTGCAGTCATCCCACACACATTGGCAGGTACTAATATTATTTTTATATAAATATTAGAGGCCCTATGCACGAAATTTGTGCAAGAGTAAGCCTTCCTTCCCCCAGCTGCAGCATCGGCTTCCCTCTGGCAACCAGGACCTGGGCTTCCCTCGAAGCCCCAGCTTTGTCTGGAAGGACTTCCAGTTTAATTAGCATATTATCCCTTTATTATTATAGATAATTAGTTTTCTTATTTGAGAACTTTACGTAAATGAAATCACTTTTTTTAGGGAGGCTTCTTTACTTAATATGATGTTTTTAGCGACTTCAAAGTGTTGTATGATTGGTAATTTATTTCTTTGTATTGCTTCAGGATATTCCATTGTATGTATCTAATATTTACCTATTGATGGAAATTTGTTTACCCATTTAGTTATTGATGGAAATCTGAGTTGTTTCCAGTTTGAAACTATTATTGGAAAAAAAAAAACTATCAACATTTGCACACAAATTTTTGTATGAATATATGTTTTCATTTCCCTTGGGTAAACAACTAGGAATAGAATTGCCAGGTCATATGACAGATATATGTTTAATTTTATAAGAAACTGCCAAACTATTTTACAGTGTTTGTTCCATTGTACATTTCCACCAGCAGAGTATGAGTGCTCCAATTGCCCTATATCTTGGACAACATTTGATATTATCAGACTTTTCATTTTTTCCATTCCACTGGAACAAAGGTAGATGATAAGAATGATGTGTATGAATGGTTATCTCATTGTGGCATTAATCTTTGTTTTCTTGATGACAAACAATGTTCAACATCCTTTCATCTGCACTGGAATTCATTCCTTTACATATTTGGAGAGTCGGCAAACCGTCTTTGAATGAATCTCATTTTAGAATCAAAATTTTGTGTGTGAATCTCAGATATACCATCTGCAGTTGTTTCATCTTGGGCCAGTATTCAACCAGTCTAAGTTATAGTCAATTTATCTATAAACTGGGGATAATGCTGTCTCACAGGTATATTTCACAGGTACGTAATATATGTGAGGTGTCTGGCCCAATGCCTCTTACATAGTAGATCTTAATAAATGCTAATTATGATCATTACTATTGAAACATCCATCTTGCATAAAAACTGCTATTTGAAATTTTAACCCTGCTATTTGGCTTCTGTAAATGCTTGCTTGCTTGCTTGCTTGCTTGCTTGCTTGCTTAAATAATAAGGAAATAAGACTATTCCCACTTCAGAGAGGCCATTAAATCTACCCTGGACAAAATTATCAGTGCTGGCACCAGGCCAGGCCTTTGGTTGAGGTCTTAGGCCCCAGCACATAGGGGCTCTTTAAGAACTTGCAAAAGGGGCCAGAAACACCACATATTTGGGAGACAAAGAAGGTAAAACACATAAATAGGGAAAATTCCTCCATGTTGGGGCCCAGAATTTGAGAGACATTTTCATAAAGTGTGACTTCAAACTTTCTGGCATTGTTTGATTATTCCAGTTCTCTGTAACATTATTGGTTCCCTGAGAGTCCGGGAAAACCAACCCATGCTTAGATTTTTAGCCTCTGGTGAGTGGACCTGGTTTGGTGTCTGGGGGAGCTGGATAGGCCTCTGGGAGGTGCCACTCTGCTGATTTAGCAGAATTGAACCAGGGGACTCTGGGCGCTCCAGGACCTCAGCCCAGGACCAGGCTGGCATCTGGAGAGAGTGGACGGACACTTCTGGACCTGTTGACAGAATCATTAAGGTAGGGGCACTATTAGTTCAGCCCACTCCAAGTGAATGGAAGGGGGAGCTTGATCACCTCCCCGGAAGGCATACGGCTTCCTTAGGTAAATTAATCATGAATCTGGTGTATAAATGTAAGTGTGAGAGTCTGTGTGAAGCGAAAGCTACTTTGATTTATTCTGCATTTCTGTTGATTCATCTGGCTAAAACATGTGATTTATTAATGGCTGAATCTGTGATGGTCTGCAGACATCTTAAGCAGTGCTGGTGAATTATTTTTCTCAGAGAAGTTTGCATTCTATCACAGTGGGTGGGAATCAGCCCAATTAGCTAATAAAAAATTTCTGTCTATAGGTTGCTCTTCCCTGAAATGTGAATTTGGTGCATTAAATTTAAATTTTAAAGTCCTAGGGTTAATTTAACGGTATAAATTTGAGACATTTCAAAGAACAAAAAACTTTTATTTACGGCTTTCTTATCTCTTTTGGTGGTCGGAGACTTCCCTGGGCTGGGCTTACAGCTCCTCAGGGCGGAGAGAGTTACTGGCCCTGTCCCTGCCTGTGACATCTTAGTCCAATGTGAGCCACCTGAGGAGAAATGAGGCTGAAGTTATTATTAACTGTCTATAGACCCTGGTAAAGTGGTTGTGTGTTTTGTTTGATTTGCTGTTTTCAGTTATTAGGATCCTCATAGAAGACATAACCTGGTCTTTCCCTTCCTCTCTCATCCTGATTCTAACAGCATCTGTAACTGGATTAAAGATCTTTTCTATCAGAATGCCATGCAGGCTTTCAGTTCACAATTAATCTTTCTACACACCCTTATCCTCCCCCGCTATCTTTCCAGGCTAGTCATTTTTTTCCCACCCGTTGGACCTCAGCCTTTGAAAGGGAGGACTGCTACAGCAGTAGTCTGTAGTTTTCTCTGAAGCTCCCAATCTTTCTATTTATCTATCCCCTCTGTAGGAATTGTCTTCCTCTGACTTAAAATTGGAAAGGGAGACAAGCCACTGGACTTGGGATGGGATGGGATGGGGTGAGGAGGGGGGGTCGGAGAAATCAAGAATAGTAAAGGAAGAGGATTTAAGCTCCTCAAGGGGCTTAGAGTAAAAATCTATGAGGGAAAACAACCGTTACAAGAAAAAAAAGTATCCTTAAATGTAAAAAGCCTAAATATACAAGACCTCAGATCATTTGCCTTGTTTCAGGAAAGAGTAAACAGTTAATGCAGAAATGGTGTGGGGGTGTGAAGGCAGTTAATTATGAAGCAGGGTGAGAGAGGTTTTTGTTGATTTTTACTGGCTTCGGACCGCTCTGCTGGCGTAGGGGTCTGGTCCAAGTGTCTTATCAGAACTTCACTAGATTCAAGGTTGCAAGTTTTCTGCAAGCATAATTAATACATTAAAAAAAACAAAAACTAAACTCCCAGGAGCCAAGCAGAGGCGTATGGAGGCTGAAGTCCTCAGCTGCCCTGGTGATTTAAAACTGGTTCCTAGGCAGACTCACCCCCCCAGAGCTAGGTGAAAGAAGGGGATTAGGGGGATGGATGCCCAAGCTGCCTGCAGTGGCCCTGGAAGAAGCTGCAGCAGCGAGAAAAGCGGGGGACACTAGAAACAGTGAGTAATGAGCATTTTACAACAAGCAATTCAAGACTTAGGCCTTTGGCTTGCTGGCTGCAGCAGTTAAACCAGAAGCCAGTGACTGCTATTGGCCTTCCTGCAGCCCTAGGAATAGAGCTGCGAGCCCGGGATTTGTGAAAGCAGCAGATAAAGCTAGTGAAAGCTCCCTATTTGCAAATGTACTGAAAGGGTTCAGTACCTGTTGCTGCTGGAAGAGGAGGAGCTGAGATCACCTTCCAGTGCACTCCCTTGAGAGAGGCCTGGTCACTGCTCTGCCACAAAGGGGCCTGGTGGAAAGACAAGGAGCCTAATACCCAAGCCACTGCTACTGCAACTCTGGCTGTTTTGGACTGGCAGCTTAAAGTCAAAGAGCAAAGGAAAGGCACTCTTCCTGAACCTTGGAGCCTTTAGGACTTTGAAATTTTGCAAGAGAGGAGGAGTCTGACTGAGGGATGGCACAGACCCTGTTGGGTTGGAAGGCTCTAAGGTCGCGTGTTAAACTTCTAAGTTACGGCTTTCTAGGCAGATATCCAAGCCCAGTTATGTAGGGGTTAAGCTTCCTGTTTACAGCAAAACAATTTTCTTCCCTGCCAGAATAAATTTTAGGGAAATTAGACAGGCTGTGTTTGTGGCTAGAAAGAACTGGCCACCATGCACAGCCCTGACAGTGGCCCACAGAAAACTGTATAATGGACTTAAAAGATGTCTGTGTCTTCATGGACATGACTCCAGAAAGATGAGGTCAATTTTGCTTTGTGTGGGAAGGTCAAGAATAGACTTTAGTCACCTCCCTAATATATTTGTATAGCCCTACCATGTGTCATATAGCAAGAGATTTGGCTACCTAGGGTGGCCACAGTGCCAATATTGTACTTCATTGTGTTAATAATATTGCATTAACCTTACAGATTTTAATGCAGTTGCCAAAAGGGCAGGTGTCCAAATGGGCAAGGAAAATACCCATCTGCTTTTGGTCTCTATTAAAGACAGTTTGGCAGCCTGTATACTGTCTTGAAGGCCTGTGTGGCCATACCCATGTCAGGTGTGGCACAAACCTCAACTTTAGGAAAATGGGGAAGGCCTGTTTGAAACAGATGGAAGTGGTGAGTATCAGCCCTTTGTTACAGGAATTACAGACCCCATGAGGTCCTGTGACATGTGAGACCCCGTAAAGCAATAAAGCTCTCGTAGTCCTTTCTCAGAGGGCATCTCACCCCTCCCAGAGACCATATGAAATTTTAAGGACAAGTAGGGGGAACCCTACTACAGGGACAGCTGTAATTGTCTACTTGAATATAGACACATTTTGAATTTCTTCTTGCCATTTGAAAATAGGTATATTACTCTGAAGAATCCATAGAAAGGACTGACAAGGAAAATCAGAAGCAGTATATTTTTCTCCTTATATAATTCCTCTAAAATTTGGCAATGCATAATAAATCATGGCAATACATTTCTTTGAATAAATTCAATAAGACCATTTTTCTAATAGTGGTTTTATTGACCGGAAACTTTGGAGTATCATGTTTTAAAGAGCCCTGTCTGAACTCTAAAGAATTTAAGCCAATAAAAGTACCAAGGAAAAGCCTGGTATCCTGCTTGGGAGCCCTGAAAATGGCTGGCACTGGGGTTGGTCAGAGTAGAATGGGAGCAATAAGGACACCTCTGCATCCCTGTGGAACTCCCACACACTCTAGGCTGAGGCAAGTAGGAAGGCTACTGAGATGGGCCTTAAAACTTAGTACACAGATAATAATTTAATAAAAAATGTAAAAAAAACAAAAAACAAAAAAAACCACATTTCTTTAAAAAAAAAAAAAAACACCTAGAACATGGGCCCAGGTGCAGTTGCTGCAGGTGAGGGATTCACCTAACTCCGCAGAAACTTCAGGCAATCTGGACAGCAGCTGTATGGCTTGGCTTCCTAGCCCTATAGGGCACACTAAGATTCCAACATGAAATTCCAGCAAAGGTAGTCAGTTACCATACTTGTTTTGTTTATGCAAACAATAGGGCCAAATTAAATACAATAGGTAAATTGGTCTTGATCTGGCTCTTTTGATAAACAAAGAGGTAATTTTGAGGAGAAAAATTCTATTTCAATAGAGGTTATTAAAACTGAAATGTTTTCTTTCCCTTCCATAAGACCATTTGTTACAGTTTGTCTCTGCCAGGTCATAAGTCCACCTCCTCCTGTGCCCAGGCCTAAAAATCCCTCTAACAGAGAGCAAGGAAATCTTGGCTCTGAGAGAAAACTTAGTCCCTCCTCAGCACATAGCAGCTACAAAAGAAGTTCAATGCAAATTTTCCCTAAAAGAATTCAGAGCCAGGATCCTTGAGGTAACATATTAGGCAGTTAGACAGACATGAGCAGAGCAAGGACAATAGGTCAACTAATGCTACAAGATGTAACTAAGTCATATCTCTGTGTATGTAAGACAAGGAGCTAGGCAAAGAGGTACTCACCCAAAGTCTTAGCCCCTAGAAAAGGTTGGTAGCCTATTTGTCCAAAAGACTTGATCCCATTTGGGAGACCTACTTGCCTCTGGTCAGTGGCAGCCACAGCTATGCTTATCAAAAGAGCAAATATGTTAACCATAGGGCAGTAACTAATCCTAACTGTCCCACATGAGGCTGAGGCTTTACTCTGGAAAACACTGGAGTACTGGATGTCAAACCTTTGAGTAACCCATTTTCAGGCTCTCTGGTAGAAAAAAGAAAAATCAGTAGCAATTTATACTGATAGCAGATACGCATTTACAGTGGCTCACATACATAGTACTATTTACAAGGTAAGGTGTCTCCATAGAAGCAAGAGGGAATTGGGCCATAGATAAAGCTGCCAGGGAGCCTACCCTAAAACCAGTGGGGCCTCTACAGATTCCAGTGACTCTTCTAGACTTCAATCTAGAAAAGCTGAAATCCATATCCAGTCTTTATTTGAGTTCTTACAGGCTTTACAGTCTACCCAGGAAGTAATCCAGAAGCACATCTGCCTGTACCAACTTCTTATCCAATTCATCCCTTCCACCATGGTGACTCTGTTTGGGTAAAGAAATTTTCCACCTAAGGACTGACTCCTACCTGGAAGGGACCACCTCCACGGCAGTCAAAGTCAACAGAATCCCAACGTGGCTTCATCACACCTGGCTTAAGACAGCCAGGCAAAATTAAGAGTCAGGGACTTTTTGGACTCTCTAAAGATTACTCCTGGACCTCATTTCAGACCCTTATCTCATAATCAGGCCCACTAACTTTATTAGGCAGAAAATTAAGTTTATAGTCCTCAGGGGTAAATATAACTTCCTCCCTGACAATGACTAAGAGTCAATGATTTGACTCATGTACATAAAACCAGTGGGGAATGAAGCATCCATCTTATGTAAAAACTGCTGTTTGAAATTTTAATCCAGCTATTTGGATTCTGTAAATCCTTGCTTTCTTAAATAATAAGAAAAATACTACTACTCCCACTTCAGAGAGGCCATTAAACCTTCCCCAGATCAAATTATCAGTGCTGGCACCAGACCAAGCTTTTGGTTGAGGTCTTAAGGTCCTAGCACATAAGGGCTCTTTAAGAACTTGCAAAAGGGGCCAGAAACACCTCAATTTTGGGAGACAAAGAAAGTAAAAACATATAAACAGGGGAAATTCCCTCATGTTGGGGCCCAGAATTTGAGACATTTTCCTCTGGACCCATCTGTAATAAGTGTAACTCCATCTCTCTAAGTATTGCTTGCTTATTCTTTGGTTTTCTGTAACAATAGTTTCTTCAAATCGAGATAATACCTATAGGGGTATCTGGAAACTTTGTAAAACAAGCCTTATATACCCAAACCAATACAATTAAAACTATTAGACACTTACTAACAATGTCAGCAAAAAGCAGTTCCATGAGACTATCTCAAAAGAGCTGACGTTGTGGTACTTTCAAGGTGAAGCTATTCATTGAAAATTGTCTCTACTGCTTCTAAGTTCTTATCCTCTTTTGGTCAAAGCCTCACAATTACTTACTGAAAAAAACCACACCCTCCATTTATATCGGAAATCTGTTACAAGTACAAACAATATCTCCCAGCAGAGACCAACATACATTCTTGCCAGCTTTAGGCCAGGGCTCCTGAAATGATGATGATAGATTCTCACATATAAAAGAGTTTCTCTAAATCATTTATGACTATAAAGTCAGTTTGATGCCAGAGCCCACACATCTAGTAAACAGTCGTATTCTATAGGACTAATTTCATGGCCAAGGCTCTTCACCAGTATATAGATCTGCCTGGTTTTCCATTTTAATTTAGGTAATGCATACAAATAGCTCTTATTAACAATTGATATCAACTGTTTCGTATCAACTGCTACCATGCTATAGGAAAGTCATCTCCTTCCAATATTATCTATATTATAATAAAGTTACTATTTTAGAATAATAGCACTCCATACCTCCTGTACATTTTCAGTAGTCTTCATAAAATTAAATCTTTATAATCTTGCCAGTATCGTAGAAAGGTAGCAAGTGGAAAATAGATTTCCACATGAGCTTTGATCATTTGAATGTCTCATTTTGCCATTTGGCCTGTGCAAAAAAGAGAAATTAATCAAAACATTCTTATACAACATCCTTCCCCAAGTAGGAGTATCACCTAAGAAATTAACTCCTGAAGATTTTACAGAGTTTAACACTCTGAAGATGGGAAGTACCTTGCCCAGTATACTCAAAATAGGTTTGCAAAAGGAATGAGTAAATATAAGGATAAATGAATACATGTATGAATTAATGGATAGATAAATAGAAACAAATGAAATATATCTACACTATAACTATAACATGGAATTTTTAAGTTTTCGGTAAATTATATAATTATTTTTCAGCATGAGCAAGTATTACAAATACTTCATATGTATTATCTCATTTAATCCTCACAACCACAAAATAAACTACATGTCAGTATGGGTTATGTTTCCTTAGCTAAGGAAACTAAGGCTCAGAGAGATAAACTAAATTTCTCACAGTCACACAGATAAGTGGCAGAACTTATGATCCCAGGCATTCAGGCTCCAGATTTTAATTTCTTTTTATTATTATTATTTTCATTAAATTATTACTTTTGTACATATACCCTTGCCCCCCCTGCCATACATGCCTTCCCGCCCCAGAGTTTTGTGTCTGTTAGTCGTACTTATATGAATGTATACAAGTCCTTCCATTATCTATACAAGTCCTTCCTTTATCTCCCCCAGATCTCCCTAACATCCCGGCTGTAATTTGACAGTCTGCTGTTGCTTTACTATCTCTATATCTATGATTTTGTTCATCAACTTATAATGTTCTTTATTATCCATAAATAAGTGAGGTCATGTGGTGTTTCTCTTTCATTGACTGTCTTATTTCACTCAGCATGATGTTCTCCAATTCCATCCAGGTTGCTGCAAATGATGAGAATTCCTTCTTTTTTATGGCAGCATAATATTCCATTGTATAGATGTACCATGGTTTTTTGATCCAATAATCTGGTAATGGGCACCTAGACTGTTTCTAAATCCTAGCTATTGTAAATTGTGCTGCTATGAACATAGGGGTGCATATATCCTTTCTGATTGCTGTTTCTACCTTCTTGAGATATATTCCTAGGAGTGGGATTACTGGGTCAAATGGGAGTACCATTTTCAGTTTTTTAGGTAAGCACCAAACTGTTCTCCACAGTGGTTGCACCAGTCTGCATTCCCACCAGCAGTGCACGAGGGTTCCTTTTCTCCGCAACCTCGCCAACACTTGTCGCTTGTTGATTTCTTGATGTTGGCCATTCTGACAGGTGTGAGATGGTACCGCATTGTTGTTTTGATTTGCATCTCTCAGATAATTAGTGACTTTGAGCATGTTTTCATGTGCCAATTAGCCTTCCTTCTGTCTTCTTTTGAAAATATTCTATTTAGGTCCATTGCCCATTTTTTAATTGGTCATTTATCTTCCTTTTATTACGTTGTATAAGCTGTCTGGAGATGTTGGAGATTAAACCTTTATCAGTGATAACATTTGCAAAAAAAATAAGCAGACAGTGGGCTTTCTTGTTGTTTTGTTGATGGTTTCTTTTGCTATGAAAAAGCTTATTATTTTGATATAGTCCCATTTGTTTATTTTCTCTTTAGCTTCCATTGTCTTAGGGGCAGTATCAGTGAAGAAGTTCTTTTGGCATATGTCTGAGATTTTGCTGCCTGTGGATGCCTCTAGTATTTCTATCATTTCCCGTCTTATGTTTAAGTCCTATATCCATTTTGAGTTTATTTTTGTGTATGGTATAAGTTGGTGGTCTAGTTTCATTCTTTTGCATGTATCTGTCCAATTTTCCCAACACCATTTACTGATGAGACTGTCTTGACTCCATTGTATATTCGTGCCTCCTTTATCAAATAATAACTGAGCATAGTGATTTGGGTTGATATCTGGGTTCTCAATTCTATTCCATTGATCTATCTGTCTGTTCTTGTGCCAGTACCAGACTGTTTTGAGAACAGTGGCTTTGTAATACAGCTTGAAGTCTGCTATTGAGATCCCTCCTACTTTACTCTTCTTTCTCAGGATTGCTGTGGCTATTTGGGGTCTTTGTTGTTCCAAATGAATTTTTGGAGAGTTTTTTCTAGGTCAGTGAAATATGTCATTGGTTTTTTAATGGAGAGTGCATTGAACCTATAGATTGCTTTAGGATGTATGGACATTTTGATGATGTTGATTCTACCAATCCATGAACATAGTATGTTCTTCCATCTGTGTACATATTCCTCTATCTCTTTTTTCAGTGTCTTATAGTTTTCCGCATATAGGTCTTTTACCTCCTTAGTTAAGTTTATTCTTAGGTATCTTAATTTTTTTGGTGTGATGGTAAATAGGATTGCCTTTTTTAGTCTCCGTTTCTGCAAGTTAACTATTGGTGTATAGAAATGCCATTAAAAAAATTAATTGGCGTTAATTTTGTATCCTGCTACATTGCCAAATTCATTTCTTAAGACTATTAGTTTTTTTATGGAATCTTTTGGATTTTTTTATGTACAATATGATGTCATCTGTAAATAAGGATAACTTTACACTTCTTTTCCAATTTGGATGCCTTTTATTTCCTCTTCTTGTCTAATTGCAAAGGCTAGTACTTTCAGTACTATGTCAAACAGGAGCAGTGAGAGTGGGCATACCTGTCTTGTTCCTGTTCTTAGAGGGAATGGTTTGAGGTTTTGCCCATTGAGTATGATGTGGGCTGTGGGTTTATCATATATAGCTTTTATTATGTTGAGGTATGATCCTTGTAATCCCACCGTGTTGAGAGTTTTTATTAGGATAGGGTGTTGGGTTTTATCAAATGCTTTTTCTGAATCAATTATATGACTATAAATTTTTTATCTTTCAATTTGTTTATGTGATGTATCATGTTTATTGATTTGTGGATATTGAACCATTTTTGCATTCCTGGAATAAATTCTACTTGGTCGTGGTGTATGATCTTTCTGATGTTCTGCTGGAACCGATTTGAGTTGTCTTTATCTTGTTTTGGTATTAGCATGATCCTGGCTTCGTAGAAGGAGTTTGGTAGTGTTCCTTCCTCTTGATTTTTTGGAATAGTCTGAGGAGGATAGGTTTTAGTTCTTCCTTGAATGTTTGGTAAAACACTCCTGTTAAGCAATCTGGCCATGGCTTTTGTTTGCTGGAAGTTTTTTGATGACTGTTTCAATTTCTTCCCTGGTCACTGTTGTATTGAGGTTTTTATTTATTTATTTTTTCTTTTTTTTTTAAATCAATCTTTATTGTTCATATTATTACAAAGGTTCCTCATTTCTTCCCCCCGCCACCAGGTTCCCACCCCACCCTCCGTCCCCCCCCCCCCCATCCCCCATTGTCCTCATCTATAGGTGCAGTTTATGTTCAGTCTCTTCTTCCCTCAATTTCCCCAATAGTAAATCCCTTTTCAGATAGTAAATCAGTTACTTAGCATTGTCTCATATCAATAATACCTCCACATGCCCAATGATACACTTCACACAAAAGACATTTCCCACTAGGTCAACCAGCCTCATCCAGGCCCCACCCAAGGCACTCACAGATCAACACCCCAGTCCTAAACTAACTCAACACATCCAGATCTAAGCCTTCATCACTTGATTCAGCAGACCCTCAAGTTCCCACGAAAGTTTCCAGCCATGTCTGAGAAGCAGCCGTGGGGCAGGGGCCGGCAAGGAGCGAGCTGTTCTGGGCCTGGCTGCTCAGGGCCTGGCCTCTGTTGCTCTGGTTCATTCCACAACCAGCTGCTCCGGGTCTGGTCACTGCCGCTCCCGACCTAGTTGCTCTGGACTTGGCTGCTGCTGCTCCAGGCCTGGCCGCTCCCAGCCTGGCAGCCGCTGCTCCGGGCCTGGCCGCACCCGACCCGGCTGCTCCCCCGGGCCTGGCCGCTCCCAGCCTGGCAGCCGCTGCTCCGGGCCTGGCCGCACCCGACCCGCCTGCTCCCCCGGGCCTGGCCGCTCCCAGCCTGGCAGCCGCTGCTCCAGGCCTGGCCGCACCCGACCCGGCTGCTCCCCCGGGCCTGGCCGCTCCCAGCCTGGCAGCCGCTGCTCCGGGCCTGGCCGCACCCGAACCGCCTGCTCTCCCGGGCCTGGCCGCTCCCAGCCTGGCAGCCGCTGCTCCGGGCCTGGCCGCACCCGACCCGCCTGCTCCCCCGGGCCTGGCCGCTCCCAGCCTGGCAGCCGCTGCTCCGGGCCTGGCCGCACCAGCCCCGCCTGCTCCCCCGGGCCTGGCCGCTCCCAGCCTGGCAGCCGCTGCTCCGGGCCTGGCCGCACTGTATTGAGGTTTTTAGATTCTTTCTGATTGAGTTTTGGAAGGTTGTATTTTTCTAGGAATATGTCCATTTCCTCCAGGTTGTCCAGTTTATTGGAATAGAGTTGTTCATAGTATTTTGTTACAATCCGTTGTATTTTGGTGGGGTCTGTTGTTATTTCACCTCTTTCATTTCTGATTTTGTTTATTTGGGTCCTCTCTCTTTGTTTCTTGGTTAGCCTGGCTAATGGTTCATCTATCTTGTTTACCCTTTCAAAGAACCAGCTCTTGGTTTTGTTGATCTTATGTATTCTTTCTTTGGTCTCTATGTCATTTATCTATGCTCTAATTTTTATTATTTCCTTCCTTCTGCTTACACTTGGATTTTCTTGTTGCTCTTTTTCTAACTCTTTGAGTTGTAGAGTTAGATCATTTGTTACCATTTTTTCTTGTTTTTTTGCAATAGGCTTGTAGGGATATGAACTTCCCTCTCAAAACTGCTTTTGTTGTGTTTTCATTGTCATTTGTTTCCAGAATGTTTTTAATTTCTTCCTTGATTTCTCTGGTAACCCAGTCCTTGTTTAATAACATGCTGTGTAGTCTCCATGTGTTTGATTTCTTTGGGTTATTTTTATTGTAGTGAATTTCCAATTTTATGCCACTATGATCTGAGAAGATGCTTGATATGATTTCTATCTTCTTGAATTTGAAGAGACTTTGCCTATGTTCTAAAATGTGGTCTATCTTTGAGAATGTCCCATGTGCACTTGAGAAGAATGTATATTCTGTGGCTTTGGGGTGGAATGTTCTGAAGATGTCGATTAATTCCATCTGGTAGAGTGAGTCTTTTTAAGATTAATATTTCTTTGCTGATTTTTTGTTTAGATGATTTGTCCAAAGATGACAGTAGAGTGTGAAAACCTCCTACTATGATTGTATTCCTATTAATCTCTCCCTTAATGTCCTCCAGCAGTTTTTTTTTTTTTTTTTTTTTTTTTTTATGTATTTGGGTAGTCCTGTATTGGGTGCATATATGTTTACCAGGGCTATGTCTACTTGTTGGATTGCTCCCTTTAGTATTATGAAGTGGCCTTCATTATCTCTTGTTATGTCCTTCACTTTCAGGACTAATTTGTCAAATGTAAGTATTGCTACCCCAGCTTTTTGTTTTCATTTACATTGGCCTGGAAAAACTTTTTCCATCCCTTTGCCCTCAGTCTGTGTACATCTTTTTTTCTGAAGTGGGAATCTTGTAGACAATAGATATATGGGTCTTGTTTTCTTTTTTATTTAATAAGTTTTACTTGTTCATATTATTACAAATGTTCCTTTTTTTCTCCCCCCCCCAACATTGCTCTCCACCAGAATCCCACCCCCCCTCTGCCTTTTCCCCACTCCCCATTGTCCTCATCCATAGGTGTGCAGTTTATGTTCAGTCTCTTCCCACATCCTCCTCTCCTCTTTTCCCCAAGAATCGCCAGTTCACTCCCCTTCCATACCTCTGATTCTATTATATTCAACAGTTAATATTGTTCATCAGATTTTTTTTTAATTTATTTGGTTTTTAGATTCATTTTTGATAGTTACGTATTTGTTGTTCATAATTTTTATCTTTATTTACTTTCTCTTCTGAAAGAACCCCCTAAGGCAATTCATATAATTCTGGTTTGGTGTTGATGAACTCCTTTAGCTTTTTTTTTTTATTAGTGAAGCTCTTTATCTGACCTTCGATTCTGAGTGATAGCTTTGCTGGATAGATTATCTTTGGCTGTAGGTTCTTACTATTCATCACCTTGAATATTTCTTGCCATTCCCATCTGGCCTGCATGGTTTCTGTTGAGAAATCAGCTGACAATCATATAAGTGCTCCTTTATAGGTAACTACCTTCTTTGCTCTTGCTGCTTTTAATATTCTCTCTTTGTCTTTTGCTCTTGGAATTTTAATTATGATGTGTCTTAGTGTGGTCCTCTTTGGATTCCTTTTGTTTGGAGTTCTGTGCACTTCCTGGACTTGTAAGTCTAATTCTTTCACCGGATGGGGGAAGTTTTCTGTCACTATTTCTTTCGGTATGTTTTCAATATCTTGCTCTCTCTCATCTTCTGGGACCCCCATAATTCTGATGTTGGTTCGCTTGAAGTTGTCCCAGAGGTTTCTTACATTATCTTCAATTTTCTGGATTCTCTTGCCTTCTAGCTTCTGTGGAGGGGTGACTTCTGGCTGTTTATGCTCCAAATCTTTGACTTGATTCTTGCGATCTTCCACTCTGTTTTTAGGACTCTGTATAATATTTTTATTTCAGACAATGTATTCTTTATTTCTTGTTGATCCCTTATCATTTCTTTTTGATCCCGTATCATTTCTTGTTGACTCCTTATTAATTCTAGTTGATCTCTTTTCATATCCTCATAGGTCTTATCAATCTTTTCTAGGAAATTCTTGAAAAACCTTATAAGCGTAGATTTGAACACTATATCCAGTCGCTTTTTGTCCTCCATTTCTTTCGTTTGTGATCTATTTCATTGTCGCATATCTCAGCTACAGATGGGACGAGATTTCTTGGTGGAGCCTACAGCCTTGGCTTCTGTCAGCCCCGCCCTATGCAGCTCCTGAGTCTCAGGGTCCTTCAGTACTTGCTGCAAAGCACCTCTGAGAGATAGGTGCCCTCGATTTTCACCTGCTGCCAAACAGTCTATGCTCTCCCCCAATGAGCCCAATATTGGGGTTCAGTTCAGTTGGAAATGCAGTTGGAGGTGGCATTCAGAGCAGACTGTAGCCCCTGTCTCCTTCCAGCCAGGGCAATTCCTCCGCACAGCTGACCGTCCCTTCTCTGCACGCAATGTGCACGCTGCCGTGACCTCCTTTCGCAGCTCCCCCAGATTTCGCCTTACAGCCCAGCTCTCTATGGATGAGCCTGGGTCCCCGGGGTCTGGCCTAGAACTGGGGTTCAGAGCATTCAGAACTGGGCCCAATACAGTCGGAGTTTTATCTCCTTCCCACTAGGGAATGCCAGCCAGGCACTTGGCCTCCCTCCTCTCTTGCTCCATCCACTCACTCTGTGTGTCTCCATACCTTGGACTTTTACAGCTCCTCCGCGCTTCCTTCTGGTTTTCTCCTTGCTTCTCGTTGTATAATTTCCAGTCAGTCGACTTTCCTGTAGTTCTGGGTAATGTCCATTTTATATTTTAGTTGTATTTTATTGAAATTGATGTTTGCGGCTGCGGCTAGGTGTTTACCTGGGCGCAGCCATCTTGGATCCTATGGGTCTTGTTTTCTTATACAATCTGTTACCCTATGTCTTTTGATTGGAGCATTTAATCCATTTACATTTACAGTTATTATTGATAGGTATTTATTTTACGCCATTTTTATTCTATACCCCTGTGTTCCTTCTTTACTTCCTATTTCTTTAGTTTTACAGTAGACCTTTTAGCATTACTTGCATTGCTGGTTTGGTGGAGATAAATTCCTTTAGTCTATTTTTGTCTGTGAAGCTCCTGATTTCACCTTCAGTTTTGATTGATAGCCTTGATGGGTACAGTATTCTTGGATTCAAACCCTTCCTTTGCACGATTTTGTATATTTCATTCCATTCCCTTCTGTCCTAATGAGTTTCTGTTGAGAAATCAGTTGCTAGTCTGAAGGTGGTTCCTTTATATATACCTTTCTGTCTCTCTCTCTGGCTGCTTTTAAGATTCTTATTTTGTCGTTGGTGTTTGCCAGTTTAATTATAATGTGCCTTGGCATCAGTTTTCTGGGGTTTATTTTGCTTGGGACTCTGTGAGCATCTTGGATTTGTGTGGGGGTTTTCTTCTCTATCTCAGGAAAATTTTCTGTCATTATTTCTTGAAATACATTTTCCATGTCTTCCTCGATTTCCTTTCCTTCTGGAACCCCTATTATTCTAATATTGTTTTGTTTTGTATTGTTCCAAAATTCCCTTAGGCTCTCCTCCTGCTTTTTTTTTTTTTTTTTTTTTTTTTTCTAGAAGCTGCTCTAATTGGGTATTTTTTTTTCCATCTTGGCTTCTAGCTCACTGATGCGGTCCTCTGCTTCTTCTAGTCTGCTCTTGATGCTTTCTATTGAGTTCTTCATAGTAGCGATGTCATTTTTTATTTCTTCTTGAGTCATCTTCATTTCCATTTTCTCTTGGGTCTTACTCATATTGTCAAATTTGTCTTCCATTCTTTTTAGCCATCTTATGATCATCATTCTGAATTCTTGCTCTGGTAGGTTGCATGCCTCTAACTCGTTTACTTCTTTCTCTGGTGTTGCCTGCTTTTCTTTCATTTGTGGGCTGTTTCTTTGTCTCCCCATAGTCTCTCTTTTCAGGATGTCTGGTTATGTATATCTCTCCTTGGTCATCGGGCTGGAGCAAAGGGCAGGGTTGGTGTCCTGGAGCGTGGCTTCCCAAGGCAGCCGCCGGCGCCTCCCGCTGCTCCCAGAGCCAGAAACCAGATTTTAATTTCTTAACCTTTAGTATAACCCTATCTAGTGCATAATACATTTGCAAAAATGTATTATTTTAGTAAAAGAGTATATGTAAATATAAAAGGTAGGATTAAAGAGGTACTCAAATATGGGGGGGGGAATGTAGAAGCAAAGATTTAAAACCAACTTATTCCTATAATGAGAAATGGTACTCAGTGCTGTGCAGGGGTTCAGACTTTGGGATTCCCTATGAAGCTGGATTCAAATTCCAGCTCTGGAACTAATTTAACTTTGCAAACTTGAGCATATTAGAAACTCTCTGGCCCAGCCAGCATGGCTCAGTGGTTGAGCATCATCTATGAACCAGGAGGTCATGGTTCGATTCCAGGTCAGGGCATATGCCCGAGTTGTGGGCTCGATCCCCAGTAGGGGGTGTGCAGGAGGCAGCCGATACATGATTCTTTCTCCTCATTGATGTTTTTCTCTCCACCTCTTCTTTCTTCTCTGAAATCAATAAAAATGTGTTTTAAAAAATCTCTCTGGATTTCAGTTTCCTCAACTGTAAAACAGGTAACACTAGAACCCACGTTAAAAAGCAGTTGAGAGGATTAAATGTTACAAATAAAGCCCAAAATGTCCTGTACAGGGCATAGCAAGAACTCAGTCATGTTAGCTATTATTATATTGTTATTATTATCATTATTGTTAACATTCAAATTTGTCAATTGTACGGTAAAATTGGAAATGGCAAATTATTTTGACATTTTAAGATATTCTATATAATAAAAGGCTAATATGCAAATTGTCCCCTCAGGAATTCTACTAACCAAGAGTACCACCACTCACTATGATGTGTGCTGACCATCAGGGGGTGGCATGGAATGAAAGAAGGCCCCGATTGGCCCTAATCACCAGCCAGCTTAAGGACCTTATCTGTGCAAAATTTCATGCACCAGGCCAACGGTCTATAATATTTGCTATGATGTGGACATATCCTTAAAAATCAAAATTAATTCAACCTCAAGGAAGACAAAAAAACAAATTCATCAAGATGATCTAACAAGGATGGTAATATTTAAACTCATAAGTAAATAGACTAACAATATATGCTATTTCATAAAACAAAAAAAGTGGAAGAATAAAATTAAGAAACACATTTATCTAAAATACATTGAGCCCAATCAATCCCTAGCTAAAACACGTTAAAACCTGTCTCCCATTGACCCTAGCATCAAATCTCCTTTCCTGTTTCAGTGAAAACAAACACTTCATGAGTCTTGGTAGGAGCTGTCTCTGAGACAGCTCCTTCTCCCTACCTACTGGCACCAAGAAGACAAGCAAGTGACCTGGATTCATCCAAAGAGAAGTGAACACCCTGGACCTTGACTCTGAAAGAGAGAGACGCGAAGGTACAGGGAAATCGGGGAAGTGATTATGGGGACAGCAGTGGCAGTGAGGCCGGTGTTGGCAGCAGTGAAGGTGGCTGCAGTGACCATCCCGCAGGAGTGTCTGGGACCACAGTGCAGCTTGAAGCAGCCTGTTTCTGAGGGTTTCTATGGCCTTGTTTCTGGCCACTTTGATATTGATGTGGTTTGCAAATCTAGTCCTCCAAATTTCCATTTCGTCTGTGAACTACCCAAGTCTCCCAGTACATTCAGTTTCTGTTTTGGGCTTGTTTTTTGTGTTTTTGTTTCTTTAACCAAAGTCCATCTCTGTTTCTTGTAACCCAGAACTGTGACTAATACATTTTTTTCGAGTTATTTATAATAAAGAATATAGGCAAAAAGCCTAAATGTCTAAAAATAAGGGAAGAGTAGATTGTAGTATATCCATACAAAAATATGATACAGTAATAAATATTTTAAATACACTTGGAAATTGGCATATGAAAGTCATACATAGTTATTTTTAAAATAATATTACCTAGCTGTTCACAAGTAAGAAATGCTGGTTAATTTTTCCTAAATAAAAATGATATAAACACTGCATTACTTAAATTAGAAATAATAAAGTATCACCAAAAAAGTAAAATTATGGAATCACAATGACTAAATATTGGTTAATAAATTTTAAATTCTTTAAAAAAAAAATACATTGAGCCCAGCCAGCTTGGCTCAGTGGTTGAGCATCAACTGTCAACTTCTTGCTTGATCACCAGTGGGGAACATGCAGGAGGCAGACAATCAATGATTCTCTCTTATCATTGATATTTCTATCTCTTTCCTTCTCTCTTCCCCTCTGAAATTAATAAAAATATTTTTAAATAATAACAATAAATTACATTGATATTTTTAAGGAGCTCTCATTCCTTAAAGTTCTATCTTCTTATGGCCAAGGACTATAAAGGGCTGATTAATGAGAAGTCTAGTATGTAAGGTATCATCTACAATAATAAGCACACATGCAGACCTACCAATAAAACTTACAAGATGACTCCTTAGCTGGGAATTGTCATAAACAAGAATGCCCATTATGTCTAGGCAAGTGCTCCTCTATTCTTTTCTCTGTGTTAAATACTTTGTTTCCATAATTAAAAGATAACAATAATCTGTAAAGCAGGTACCATTTGGTCCCCATTGACAGATGAGGAAACTAAGTTCATTAAGATGAAAGAACTTCTCTAATGCCTCACAGTTTTTTAGTGATGGAGCCACTCGGTCACAAGACTTTAGAGAGCTTGGTCATTCAGTTATCCCCAATACATTTTTCCTGATCCCTGTGGACCTCCCACCCACCCACCCACCACTCCACTTCAGTGCTTCTCTAAGCTACCAAAGGTATTTTTGCATTTAGTACACTGGATTCTAATCGTGTGGATCTGTGTGTCTCCTTAGATGACATGAGTTCCTTGAAGTAGGGAGCATGTTTTTCAAACCTGAGGATACAAAATAAGCACACAAAAAAGGTGGCTATTACCAGTAGTCCCAAAACTCATCTATTGTCCTAGCTTTGCATACTCTCCAAACTAGTTGTGCATGCACCTACCAGAGAGCTAGTCTCCTACTGGCCCTCTCAGCTCAGGGCCCTAGTACACTAATGAGTTCTCTTTCTGAACTGATTTTTAACTATTCTATCAGGTAAATATTATAAGTTACCTCAAAATCTCTTGGGAAATAAATGTGGGTTTATTTATAAATGAATGTATGTGTATGTGACAGTTTAATGAAATCTGAGAAAAGTAAAGTTTGAAAGTTAAAAGGATCCATGCCGGAATGGGGAGAGATGGTTTACTTTTTCCTTTTTGCAGATGAAAGAAGTACAGTCTGTACCAAACTTGCAAACTGGTTCCTGAAAATGTTTTGTGTTTAGACCACAGGATTTTCTTTACTTGATTTTGTTGTTCTGGGTTAAGGCTCACATATATTAATTATAATGAGTTTAGAATTACAAAAACAGAAAAGTGTTGCTGTAGTCTAACTTTCACCAATCTTAACGTCCACTCTTGCATTTCATTAAAACACAGGTTGCTGGTTACATGGCAAGTTTAGGTTGAAATTTCTGATTATGTAATATCTAACAAGGCAAACCAAGGAGAAACACAGTTCAACACAGAAGTCATGGATTTTTTTCCACTTATATTGTTTCAGGTGCCACAGAAAATCAGAAAAATCCATGACACACCAGGCAGTAAGGCAATATGTGTCAGGCAGGCAGCCAAAGACAGACAATAGAATCCAGAGCCAGAGACAGAAATGGGTGGAGGACAGGTCATGAGCAGATCAGTCAGCCTCTTAGGAGCAAGTGTGAGCATGATCAAGATAAGCAGTGAATCATGGCCAAATAGGCAAATTGGAAGCCTTACTTTAGGATCCTGAGGAAAAGGGTGGGGAGAGGAGAGGGAGGGGAGGAGGGAGACTAAAGGGTGAGGGGATAGGGAGAGATGCTGAAAGCCAAAAGCAGAAGAGGAACAAATTACAAATGGAGAATGCAGTCACATTGCGTCAGAATCAAGTGGACTTTGGCAGCTAAGGCAGGTCCCTGTTCCAGCTTCAGCTGTTCTTCTTCCCCTCCTGCCACGTGAATTTGGCCTGGGGGCTTGCAGCAGAGGCAATGGAAACAGCTGGCTCAGTAAGAGTATGGGGGTGAGAAGCTGAAAACAGTTTATGCAAAGAAAGTGTATGTTTTGTTTATAAAGGAAATTAGAAATGTGCTAAAGAAGGTATTTGAATATAAATGAGGTATTTGTGTATTTCAATACCCAAAAGAAAAATCTCTCAATAGCAAGAATAGCTAAGCTTAAAAAAGATTTAACGGAATACAAGCACACACTTCAGTAAATACGTTAATGAACCATATAGCTAAACATGCATGGCATTTTCAATTCATGCCTCAGTCTAGAAGACTCCTGATCATCTCCCACTCTTTTTAAAGGGCAGAGAGCTGTTTAACAACCCTTCAGTGTTCCAGGCAGCAAACAGACTCTCAACTATTAATGGCAAAGCTGCCAGAAGTCAGACATACCTGGGAACAGATGAAAGGTTTCGTTTGTTCACCTTCAATGTTACACTAGTTCCCACTCAGGATCTCTGAACACATTACTGGAAATTTTTAAAACACACAGTTACTGGTGCAAAGAGGTTTCTGAAAACATACAAAGCACACATTCAATAAGAAAGTCCACCTGAAAATCCTGTGAAGGCAAAATTGGATTGGAACATTACAGCATGCCTGTTTTTTTTTACATATACCAAAGCAAGTTCAAAGACTCAAAGATTTTCTTGAAAATGATAAAAACATATGTCAAATGAGGTTTCACCTTGCATGCCAAATCCAACTCACTAGCAATTGCTTCTTGAAGCACCATATATCTGGTCTAATTAGTGATGTCTGCCACAGCCTAGAGAGGAGGGAGCAGATATTCACATCATTTAAAAATCTATCTTACTTTGAGTCCTAAGCCATCTGGGCATACTACTTTCTTCTCTAGAGTTGCAAAATGGCATTTTTGGGGCTGGGTTCACATTGAAGATATGTTTTGGCCTTCATAATAATTTTAAAAATTAGTTACCAATATTTGAAAACGGGAGATTTCACATTTTTAAAGATTTAAAGTTTCTCTTAAAAATGGAAATTTCTAACAATTTTATTCCTCTCTTTTCAAATGGCCACTGTCACCTGAAGCTTAGTAGAAGCTGCTGCCTTTAGATGAGATGTTCTCTCTCAATTTCCTTCTTTCTCTCATTTACATTGCCTGTCTGGCCTCTTTAGGATATGTGTTTGTGACTCCCTACTCTATGCCTCTGTATTACTGTTACTTAATCAGACTTCTCAAAATTAATGAGGACTTTAAGGTTCACTGTTCCCTTTTCCATTTCAATTCTGTCATTAACCAGAATGACTTTACCTTCTAATACCCTAGTTTTTTTGTGTGTGTGCTTTATTAATAACTTCATATTAAACAGATGTTTCTGCCTTTATTTCCAACAAGTCTACTATTTCTTCTCAACCAGATGTTTAGTCCCTTTCCCCTTTCTATATTTTCCAAATATAGTAGCCCCTTTCTGGGTCTACTTTGATCCCATGGCCCATCATGCCACTGCTTCACTAACAAGCATTAACAAACAAAAAAACAAAAAAAAAGAAAAGAAAAGAAAAAGAAAAAAAGAAAAAAAGAACAAAACAACATTGAAACCTGTAAAGAATTTTTGTGAGTTTATTTGAGCCAAACTGTTGACATGTGCTGGGAAGCAGAACCTCAATTAATTGAGATAGTGCTCCAGAGAATTGAGGGTTATATCTATATTTATACATTGCAATCAAAGGAAAGGGACGTAGGTGAGTTACATGAAATTCATTGGTGATAGATTAGGGAAGTGGGACAAAGCGAAGCGGGGAAACCTCTGGGATAGGGTAAAAGGTTAAATGATGGACATGAGCTTCTTTGACAGAGATGGATACAGGATACTCTAACGCAATTAACAGTTGACAATTAAATTGATAACAATAACCATGAGACAAGGTAGGAAAAAATATCCAAGCATAGCAGCATCTGAAGAAAAAAAAAAAAAAACTTAAAAAACAGGAGGAGAGCCTAAGGGAACTTTGGGACAACACGAAATGAAAGAACATCCATATAATAGGGATGCCAGAAGGAGAGGAAACTGAGCGAGTAATAGAAAACCTGTTTAAAGAAATAATGACAGAAAACTTCCCTGATATAGGGAAGAAAAAACTCACACAAATCCAAGAAGTTTACATAATCTCAAACAAGATGAACCCCAAAAGACCAACACCAAGACACATTATAATTAAATTGGCAAACACCAATGACAAAGTAAGAATCTTAAAGGCTGCCAGAGAGAGACAGAAAATTACCTACAAAGGATCCCCCATCAGACTAGTGACTAATTTCTCAACAGAAACACATCAGGCCAGAAGGTAATGGAATGAAATTTACAAAGTCATGCAAAGAAAGGGTCTGAATCAAACTGAACCTCCTCTCCAATTCTGCTTTCCCACCCTATTAATGACATCAATACATACCCAGTCTCTGAAGCCAGACACTTGAGTCATTCTATGGTCCACCCCCATCTTCCTCACCCAATTTCTATAATTCCAGATCTGAAATATAAGCAGTGCAAAGAATAAACAGTCAAGATACCACCTTGGCAATGAAAAGAGTTTTTAGAGGTAAAATAGGCAGGTTTAGGAAATTTTATGAATTAAAGGGTCCATGGAAAAAGCACAGGGCTACAGAGCTGCAGAAGGTACATTTCCATAGAATAAGGGAGTTGGGAGCAGCAGAAGGTGTACATTTACAGAATAAAGGAAGGAAGCCCTTCATTCTGAGAGGGAAGAATAGGAGAACAATAAGGGAGAAAAAGGAGGAAACCTCAAGTACCTCACATGAAGTTTGAGCTCTGAAGTTGGCTATAGTAACCAAATCAGAGGGGATTGTGACCAATCAGAGGGGATGTCATGGCACAAAGAACTGGAGCATTTATAAACCATAGAAAAAAGGGACTTAATGGGATTTTCTCCCCACATGGGAGTCTGTGCTTGTTTCTTAATAAATTTACACCTTTTACTATATCACCTTTTGTCCATGTTTCATTCTTGAACTCCAACTGGACAAGGACCTGGGAACCATCCTGCCCAGAGGAACACCACATGTTTCAGTTCAATTTTCCCGTTTCAGCAATAAGAAAAACAAAAATCACCCTGGGAGTTGACTGTACTTTGGCCCTGGGGAATCCATTCATCCATAGCACTCCAATTTGAAATTTCTAAAATGAAAATCTGATCATATGATTTATTTTCAAAGTCTTTCCATAGATTTAAGAATAAAAGCAAAGCATCAATTTAGAGCACAGGCCCTTCTTGAGTCATTCCTTAACTAACCTTCACTTCATGACTCTCCTCCACGTGTTACTTAAAAGGGAACCTTGCACTGAGCAGGTCTGCCTAGGGCCAGCCGATGTTGTGTGGGTTTCCTGTAGGAAAAGTTTTGTGTAGGAAAAGTTTCACCACAGTCCAGGTGAATTTTAGAGGATGTTTATGAAAGCTGGGGACAGTAACACAAGGAAGGGCTGGGAAAATGAGCCTAAGCTGCTAAGCTTTGGCTCACTAAGAAGTCAGAGAAAGGGGGGCCTTGGAAACAGGTACAGGGGGTTATCTGGGACAAACTGCTGCTGCCCATTGCTGCCCTGGTTGCAAGCCTTGTGGGGTCTCTTAGAATTTAGGAGATGCATACCTGTGGGGGAAGAAGTAGGGAGAGGTTCCAATGTGTTCCTGGGAAGGAGAGCAAGCTCTGAGTTGTCTCAATGCTTGTGTTTCTCTCTTGCAGACCAGAATCTTAGGGGAAGTCTCAGAGGAAAGTTTCAACAGAATCTTCAACAGTTTTCTAGGTGTGCTCCTTCAGAGTTGTGGTCTCCATTGGTTGGTCACTGTCACCCACCTGGTTTTGTGCTTTTCTGGGTCATGAGCTGAAATACAACTGAGGCCTAGATATTATTTCTAGAGAGGTGACTTTCTGCATCTGCTGTAAATTGATGTCAGTTTATTCAGCTATCTGTCTATTTCCCTATTTCACTTGTCCTGGCTTACTGGCCTATCTCACATGTGCCCTTTATGCACCAGCTATACTGAACTCCTTGCACTTTCCTGAATGTATTGCACTGTTTCATATCTGTACTTTCATTCACACTGTTACCTCTGCCTAGAATTAGTCCACGTTCCTTCTCTCTCTCTCCCTCCCTCCCTCTCTCTCTCTCTCTCTCTCTCTCTCTCTCTCTCTCTCTCTCTCTCTCTCATCTGCTTGGCTAACTCAACCTTTCCTTCAACACTTAAACATAAGCTCCTCCAGGAGGCTTTCCCTGACTCTTGAAGGGGAAAAGAATTGGCCACCCTAAAATATGTCTTTTTGGCATAAGGATTGCTGTTTGTTGGAAAGGAAACTGGTTGTTGTTTTTTCAATCCTCACCCAGGTATATATTTTTTCATTGATTTTTAGAGTGGAAGGGAGAGGGAGAGACATAAAGAAACATCAGTATGAGAGACACACATCAATTGGCTGCCTCCCGCATGCCCCTGACCAGAGCTAGGAGCCTGCAACCGAGGTTCATGCCCTTCACCAGAATCAAACCAGGAACCCTTCAGTCCTCAGGCTGATGACAAGTTATCCACTGAGAAAAACTGCTAGGGCTAAGCTGGTTATTGTTAAGAAACAGCAGACCTGACCTAAGAAAGGCTCTGAAAACTGAGTAGTTATCCTTTTAAGGAGACATTTATGTGTAAGAGAACTCTTCATTTGTAAGGGTTTCTCCCTCTCTGTGTCAGGAAGAAAAGGAAGACCAAATCTATTGAAACTCTTACCAATGGAGAAGGAAAGTGCCTATATCTGCCTAACAGTCTTACCCCTGATAACTGTGCTTTTCCTAGTAACATCCCATAATTGACAAGCTCCAAAAATCTTTTGTCTTTATCTGGAGATGGTATTTAAAGTGGTGGCTTACCTCATTGCAGGGAATTACTAAGTTTTCCTAGCTCTCTCTCAAGTATACAATAGGTATGCTTGTTATTATACTTCTGTTTTTCTCCTATTACTCTGTTTTTTATTACAGAGGGAGGAGGCTTTCAGTCAATAACCTAGAAAGGTAGAGGGAAAATTATGTTTCCTCTCCTACAGTGTCCTTTTTTGCATTGCCAGTACTCTTATGTACCTTTATCATAGCACATTATCACACTGACTTATGATTATTGACTTACATCTATGATTCTTTTATCAGGTGGTAAAATTCCAAAAGCAGGGATTGATTGAATAGCTATTTCTGTATGTCTAGTGCCTGTACATTATTCAATACATAGTAGATGCTTAATTAGTATTTGATAAATAAAATTTGAAACATATTAATGGAAAGTTAATTAGGGACTAGAAAAGACTAAAATTTCATATTACTATGACTTCTTTTGTACACTGACTTAAAATTTATATTTTAATTAAAAGATTTTATTTTAGTTATGTACCTATGAGAAGTCATTGAGAATGTACAAGAATTCATACCACTCGTCACCTTTGTGTTACTTTATCATGAGTAAGTTCATTGAAGTGCTGCCTGACAAGATACTTGTGGCTTCTGTTAGGGTAAGAAGGTTGCATTATGTCACCAAAGATTTCTCTTTCCTTTACCAAACTTCTACTGTTGTACAAAGAATGCCTATGCAAGTTGTACCCCCTGGCCACCATGCATTTGGGGGTCTTCTGCCACGGTTCTGCCTGTCTTGCCTCATCTTGCTCATACTTGCTGCTGTTTATTACTGCTACTTTAATAGAATGAGCCAAAATGGACCTAAATAGAATATTTTCAAAAGAAGACAGAAGGAAGGCCAAAAGGCACATGAAAACATGCTCAAAGTCACTAATTGTCCGAGAGATGCAAATCAAAACAACAATGCGGTACCATCTCACACCTGTCAGAATGGCCAACATCAACAAATCAACAAACAACAAGTGTTGGCGAGGTTGTGGAGAAAAAGGAACCCTCGTGCACTGCTGGTGGGAATGCAGACTGGTGCAACCACTGTGGAGAACAGTGTGGAGTTTCCTCAAAAAACTGAAAATGGAACTCCCATTTGACCCAGTAATCCCACTTCTAGGAATATACCCCAAGAAACTAGAAACACCAATCAGAAAGGATATTTGCACCCCTATGTTCATAGCAGCACAATCTACAATAGCCAGAATTTGGAAACAGCCTAGGTGTCCGTCAGCAGATGATTGGATCCAAAAACTTTGGTACATCTACACAATGGAATACTATGCTGCCATAAAAAAGAAGGAATTCTCATCATTTGCAGCAACCTGGATGGAATTGGAGAACATCATGCTGAGTGAAATAAGCCAATCAATGAAAGAGAAACACCACATGACCTCACTCATTGGTGGACAATAAAGCTCTTTATGAACTGATGAACCAAGAGACAGAGATAGAGAAAGTAAAGCAACAGGCAGACTGTCAAATTACAGTGGGGAGGGGAGGAAGATCTGGGGGAAATAATTGATCAAACGAAGGACTTGTATACATGCATATAAGTACAACCAATGTTCATAAAGCTCTGGGGAGGGAGGGGAAGGGTGGGACGGAGGGAGGGGGGTAAAAAAAATCAATAAAATATGTAAAAAAAAATCAATAAAATATGAAAAAAAAAATAAAAAATAAATAAACTCTCACCCGAAAAAAAAAAAAAAAAAATAGAATGAGCCAAGCAGGCTCCCCAAACAAGGTAAGAAAACTTTCCAGGAAGAGCAAGATAATTGTTAAGTTACAGGCTTTGCAGATCAAAATTGCTCAAAGCCTGCTTTTGTGCCTGAAACAAATTTAAATAGTTGTGATTCTGCTCCCTTTACTAAAGGCTCCCCAAACCCTACCTCCAAAATCAACACCTTCTTGCCAATGAATAACCTAATTCAGACCTCTACAGTGCTTTTCAATGAATGGGTCAAGAGGTACACTCTGAACCCTTCCTGCTCAATCCTAGGCCAATGTGCCCTGTCCAGTTACGCTGCAGGCCCTTCCCAGGAGGAGAAGGTGGTATATATATATGTGAGGGACATTTACCACTATTATTAAGCCAAGAATTATGATAAAGGGACTCTGGACTATTCATACTCTAAGCTATCATAATATAGATGAGCCTTATCAACCCACAGTAAGCATGAGCTACATGTCACACACTGACAAAAATTCAGTCTAGTGACTCAACCTTTCAAAATGTTGTAGCTTATCATTTTTGCATGACCCTGGATGTGGTTGGCCTTCCTATGTGTATTATGTGTTCCTAATTGTAACACAAGTATTTTCAGAAGGCTTTCTTCTCTGTCCAAAAAAAGATTGGCATCTTGTTGTCAAAATAGTCATATCTGTAATTTCCATCAATCACGTGAACACTTTTGCCAGTACTTTTGAAAGCCAGTACATTCATCCACCTAACTCCCCTTCACAATTTCTGATCAGACCACATTGTGTTGATGTACTTTTTACTCTGGATTATTTCACGTCCTCAAGACTTTAAGAGTTGCATCTCAGCAAAAATTTCGTATTGACATATCTTCATATTGATACCTTAAATAATCTTTTTAAATTAATCAAATGGATCACTCTAGTAACCATGAAATCTTCCTTTTTGCATTTTCAAATCTCTTTTTCAAAACTTTTTATTTAATCTCTATTCAGATAGAATATATCCCAACAAGCCTTCAAAATTCTCAAATATTGCCAGTGGCTTCCCAAAACCAATCAATTACATTGAAGCTATATGGGAAACATTTTTTTACAACTATCTGTAAGTATTCCTGAATATATTTAGGTCTAGGTAATTCAAACTGAGAAATGCAACCTATTAAAGTGCAACGCTTTTCATGTTAAATTTAAGCTATGACCAAATCACATTTCTTGTGGTTTGATTAAGCTAGAGAGTTTAAATTTTAATACTAGCTAAATTGTCAGAATTCATTCCCTTTTAAACAATTTCATTGATGTGAGAAATTTCAATCTGAACAAAACATTAGTTCTGAAAACACCCATTTTATGTTTTCCTATCAAATAAAAATCACATGTCTCCTCTTCAAGTAACTGAAGTGGCCTCTCAAGTCATCTGACCTTCAGGTTTACCTAAGCAGAGATAAGAGATTTTCAAAGTTTCAGTTCCTGGAACTGTGTCTGTACATTTATTGGCTGGGCTGTCAATGGAGGGAAGGCATAGGAGAGGGATTGTCCCAAGATGTTCCATGTCAACCACTGGTTCTGGCTCAGGACTATCAATACCTTGCTGCCTTCCTGACTAACAAATGAAGAGAAATATGACATCCACAGCAATGGCTTCCATTCCATTCTATCTGCCAATGCTGGCATGTTTGGCATTCAGCCATGAGAAGCTATTGCCCAAATGCAGTTAACTAGCTTGAGTTGAGTATGACAGATATTCTAGAAATTCTACATTTCTTATAAGATTTGCTGGTTTGCAAAAGATAGATATAGAGACAGTAAAGCAACAAGCAGATTGTCAAATTACAACGGGGAGGGGAGGAGGGTCTGGGGGAGACAATAAATCAACCCAAGGACTTGTATACCTGCATATAAGTACAACCAATGGACATAAAACTCTGGGGAGGGAGGGGATACATGGGAGGGAAGGAGGGGGGCAAAAAAAAAATCAATAAAATATGTAAAATAAAAAAAATAAATAAATAAATAAATAAATAAATAAAAAAAAAAAAAAAAAAAAGATTTGCTGGTTTGCCCAGCTGGTGTAGCATGATTGAGCATCGACCTGTGAACCAGGAGGTCACAGTTCGATTCTGGGTCAGGGCACATGCTCGGGTTGCAGGCTCAATCCCCAGTGTGAGGCATGCAGGAGGCAAACCATTAGTGATTCTCTCTCATCACTGATGTTTCTGTCTCTTTCTCCCTCTCCTTTCCTCTCTGAAATCAATAAAAATATATTTAAAAAAAAGATTTGCTAGGAAAGTAAAACATTCCCCTTGTCATTTTATTTTGATAACATGGAAGAGAGGGGGGCATAGAAAACTTACACTACCCGCATAGGTTCTTTTGGCTGGTTAAATAATTAAGTCTACATGAGACAGTTTAGATTAACAAGAGAAAATAACCAAATTTAGTTATATACATATATATGGGAACCCCACATACATAAGAGAGTCAGAGACCCCACATACATGAAAGATTCACAAATGGAGAAAATGAGGTATATATGATATTTTGAGCTAAGGATGAGATAAGATACCTTGGGACTTCTGAGGGGAGGAAGTTCATTTGCAAGATAGTGAGAAGAACAAAATTTTAGTCATTAGAACAGTGGTTCTCAACCTTTCTAATGCCGTGACCCTTTAATACAGTTCCTCATGTTGTGGTGACCCCCAACCATAAAATTATTTTTGTTGCTACTTCATAACTGTAATTTTGCTACTGTTAATGAATCGTAATGTAAATATCTGTGTTTTCTTATCATCTTAGGTTCTACAGCAGTGGCTCTCAACTTATGGGTCAGAACCCACAGGTTGAGAACCGCTAGCAGGGTCACCTATGACCATCGGAAAGCACAGATATTTACATTATGATTCATAACAGTAGCAAAATTATAATTATGAAGTAGCAACGAAAATAATGTTATGGTTGGGGGTCACCACAACATGAGGAACTGTAATAAAGGATTGTGGCATTAGAAAGGTTGAGAACCACTGCTTTAGAAGATTTCTATGCCCTACAGAAAGATCAAAAAACATCACTTAGTTGGTTGGAATGTCATCCTGTACACCAAATAAGGTTGCAGATTCAATTCCCAGTCAGAGCATATAACCTAGGTTGTGGGTTTGATCCCCAGCTGGAGCACATATGGGAGGATCTGAGAAATGTTTCTTTCCCCCTCTCTCTCTTTCTCTAACCCTCTCCCTTCCTCTCTCTCTAAACTCAATGAAAGGAAAACCAAGATGGCAGCATAGGGTAGACACCCGAATGCAGCCTACCACAACAAATTTGAAGTTAAAACTGGAAAACAGAGGAGGCATTTCCCTAAAGCACAGGACAGCTAGCTGAGAGGAGGCTCTGCCATCTGGGAAGTAGAGAGAAGGCACACTGAACCTCAGGAACTGTGAAGGTATGGACAACTGTGTGCAAGAAAAGGTGCTGGCTTACTCCCAGCATATGGAGAGGAAGGGCCGGACCTAGATTGCTGCTGGCTGACTCCTAGTGCACGGAGAGGGCAGGCCGGGCTGAGTTCCCTACTGGCTTACTCCTGGCATACAGAGAGGGCAGACAGCTAATGCACGGCTGGCTTTCTTGTTCGAGAGGAAAACAGATCATCTTATTTCTCTGATAGATGGCCTCAGACAGGGAGAGATCAGACTGTCAGGCAGCAGGCAGAGATCTCTCTGAGGTGTGTGAAGCCAGAGGCCATTACTGCAGGACTTGGGGAGGAGCCAAAGGGAAAACAAAGCTTGTCTGCACCAACCCGAGACTCCATCCCATCCAAGCTGAGCACAGAAGTTCTCCAAGACACTGGCTTTCTCTAAGGAGGGACTGGCCGAAATCCAAAGCTAGCCTGCGCCTTTACCAAAGAGGTGCACACGTCTGCAACCAATCTTCTGAAACTCACCATGAATAGGACTTTTCTAAGGCGAGACTGACAGGGAACCAAAGATTGTCTGCACCATCCCAAGACCCCTCCCCATCCAAACGGAGTACAGAAGCCCTCCTAGCTGAGACACTGCTGATCCTCACAGCCAATCGCCTTGGAGATCAACACTTCCCAGTGATATCAACAATAAGCAAGGCTTAATAACAATACTGCTCACACAGCCCACAAAGGGCTACACCAAGACTGTCCACCATAGATAACTGGGAAGGCTGTGCTACTGGGCTCTACCAGAACACCTAGCACACAAAACTATTCCATCAAATCAGGGAAACAACTGAAATGCAGACAAGAGCAAGTGCCCGGCTAGCTCAGTTGGTAGAGCATGAGATTATTAAAATGCAGACAAGAGGAAGGACACAAAGGAAGGAGATGGAGGAAAAGAAAAGATTGAACATTGAGTTCAAAACTACAGTTATAAGGTTATTCAACAATATCCTTAAAAAGGCCAATAAAATAAATGAGACTTATGAGAATATGAAAAGAGAGCAACTAGAAATAATAAGGGATCAACTAGAAATGAAGAAAACATTGTCTGAAATAAAAAATATTACACATAAAAACAGACTGGAAGATTGCAAGAATCAAGACAAAGATTTAGAACACAAAGAGCCAGAGGACACTCCTTCACAGAAGCAAGAAGAGAAGAGAATCCAGAAAGTTGAAGATAGTGTAAAAAACCTCTGGGACAACTTCAAGCAAACCAACATCAGAATTATGGGAGTCCCAGAAGATGAGAGAGAGAGCAAGATACCGAAAACATACTGAAAGAAATAGTGACAGAAAACTATCTCCACCTGGTGAAAGAATTGGACTTACAAGTCCAGGAAGCACACAGAACTCCAAACAAAAGGAATCCAAAGAGGACCACACCAAGACACATCATAATTAAAATTCCAAGAGCAAAAGACAAAGAGAGAATATTAAAAGCAGCAAGAAAAAAGCAGGTAGTTACCTATAAACGAGCACCCATACTATTGTCAGCTGATTTCTCAACAGAAATCATGCAGGCCCAATGGGAATGGCAAGACATAGTCAAGATGATGACTAGCAAGAACCTACAGCCAAAAATACTCTACCTAGCAAAGCTATCACTCAGAATCGAAGGCCAGATAAAGACCTTCACAAATAAAAATAAAGCTAAAGGAGTTGATCACCGCCAAACCAGAATTACATGAATTGCTGAAGGGGGTTATTTAGGAAGAGGAAGAAGATAAAGATAAAAATTATCAACAACAAATATGTAACTATCAACAAGTGAATCTAAAAACCAAGGGAATGCCGAAACCGGTTTGGCTCAATGGATAGAGTGTTGGCCTGCAGACTCAAGGGTCCCGGGTTCCATTTCGGTCAAGGACATGTACCTTGGTTGCAGGCACATCTCCAGTAGGGGGTGTGCAAGAGGCAATTGATCGATGATTCTCTCTCATCGATGTTTCTAGCTCTCTATCCCTCTCTCTTCCTCTGTAAAAAAATCAATAAAAATATATTTTTAAAAAATAAATAAAAATTGGTTTCTAAAAAATAAATAAATAAATAAATAAATAAATAAATAAATAAATACCAAGGGAATTAAAAAATCTGATGAACAATATTAACTGGTGAATATAATAGAATTAGAGGTATGGAAGGAGAGTGAACTGACGATTCTCAGAGAAAAGGGGAGTGGGGTGTGGGAAGAGACTGAACAAAAACTGTGCACCTATGGATGAGGACAATGGGAATGGGGAAAGGACAGAGGGTGGGGTAGGAACCTGGTGGAGGGGAGCAATTGAGGGAGGGGGGAAGAGGGACACATTTGTAATAATCTGAAGAATAAAGATTTATTTTTTAAAAAAATCAATGAAAACATATCCTAGGGTGAAGATAAAAAAACATTATTTCTGTTGGTAACTGTTATTATGGGGATGGCTCTGCATTTAAATTCTTCTAGGTAGTTAAGGAGGAATGTGGCAGAAGTTTCTCTTGAGCCTGCAGGGTCTCTGTTGCCCTCAAAATAATCTGCATACTGCTGAGGCACATTTTGGGGGTGACTTGTTCTGAACTCCTATAATAATATGTTTTGTTGGATAAGAAAACAAAGTATTTGAAAACTACCAATGAGTAATTTAGTAACACTTTATTAATAATGGCTCCTACAACTCAGTTATATAAATAATGGCTCTTACAACTCAGCATACACATCTGGAGCAGTATACATTTAAATGGACTCAAAGTGAAATGGTATATAATTTAACGCTGGCTTTATTTTTGTGCTGCTAAGTACCAGGCCTTAAATAATTGCATAAATCATTAGTCAGGAGAGATATTTATCTCTAGTCAATTACTAAAACAATTTCCAGAGAGGCGTGAAAACATGTTGTTTTCCTAATATCTCAGGAAGGAGAGCTAGAATCATACTAAGAAGAGGAGAATCAAAGCAAAGAAAAGTCGGTCTGGGCCATGAACATACTAGTAGTCAACAAATGTAGGACAGGACATAATGCCCCCCAAAAAGGAAAGGCATGGTAATGTTAGAAGTTCTGAGGTTGTAGCAAATCATATTATGATCTCCCTTACATTTCCCAGGCACATCCAGGTTAATTGACCAGTTAAATACCAAGGCCAATGCGAGGCAAAGGTGATATCACCATCTTTACACTATAGAAATATAGAGGAGTGCAATAATGACTATCCTGTTTCCCCGAAAATAAGACAGTGCCTTATATTAATTTTCGCTCCCAAAGATGCGTTAGGTCTTGTTTTCAGGGGATGTCTTATTTTTCCATGAAGAATATGGTACACATTTATTGTTAAATAAAAATAAAGGAAATTTATTACCTGTATATGGTACGGTAGTACGGTAGTCGTCAACACAAACCAGACAAACTGTGAATTCTATAGTATCAGGAATTTACTCATTTATTCAATGACAATCATGTCATCATCTTCTGGAACATCATCATAACAATCCAATTCCTGAATTTCCTGGTGAATTTCTTGTGACTCCATTTCTTTCAGAATCAGTGGACCAAATCTCTCATGTTTAGCCGAGGGGTGGCCTTATTTTCAGGGGGATGCCTTATATTTCACTCAGAAGGAAACCTGTAATTAGGTCTTATTTTCGGAGGATGTCTTATTTTCAGGGAAACACGGTAGTCGTATAATAAATGGGGTTTGGAGGGCTGAGAAATCTGCATCTGTCACAAGCACTCCCAGATGATCCAAATGATCCAGATGGAGGGGTTTCACAGATCATGCTTTAATTAGTACTGCCTCAGAGTATATTAAAACCATCATAACCAAAGAATCCTAGAGCTAGAAGGTCCACAGAGACCATCGCATCACTTCCAGCAGTCAGAGCCAAACAAAAAAAAAAAATAGTGTGAGCCACCTTTGGGAGGTAGTAAACAGCCTATCACTGAAGGTACTCCAGCAGAAACTCAATAACTATTTAGCAAGAATATTGTAGTGGAATTTCAAATGCCACATGGGGAAGTTAGTCTGCGTGATCTTTAGGGCAGTTTCAAGTAAGTCTGAGATTGTATTATCTCTAGTTCTGGGAAAAGATAGAAATCCCATTCCCAGAAGTAGAAATAATACTAAAATGTGTTCCAGCTTATCAGATCATGGGGTGATGTGTAGAAAAAATTAAATACAAAATGAAATAAAGCTAAATGTTCTGAGAAACAAAGTTATGTACTGATGTCCATGGCGAGAAAGAGTCTAGAAGGAAGAGATTGCTTGGTCTAACTTGAAGGAGCAAGAGAAGAGAAGCTACTATGGAAGAGTACTTTATAACCTATATCTGACAAGCTAAGAGCTTGATACTAGTCTTTTCCTGATTTCATCATGGGACAGAGGTTAAAAAATAGAAGGACAGTATCAACAAAACCAAGAAAACCTACTCAAAGAGAGAAGATATTAGCCAATATACATCTGATAAAGGGTTAATATCCAAAATTTATAAAGAGCTCATGCAACTCAAAAACTAAAAACAAACAATTCAATTTAAAAAAGGGCAAAGGATCTGAATAGACACTTCTGTATAGAGGTCATGCAGATGGCCAACTGATATATTTAAAAATGCTCAATCACTAATCATCAGAGAAATACAAATTAAAACCACAATGAAATATCACCTCACACCGTTAAGAATGGCTATCAATAAATCAACAAGTGTTTCCAAGGATGTGGAGAAAAGGAAATCCTTGTGCATTGCTGGTGGGATTGCAGATTGGTACAATCACTGTGGAAAACAGTATGGAATTACCTCAAATTGTTAAAAATAGAACTGCCTTATGATCCAGCGATCCCATTTTGGGGTATATATTTAAATAAATCCAAATTGCTAATTTTAAAGAATATATTCACCCCTATTTTATTGCAGCATTATTTACAATAGCCAATATAATGAAACAACTTACGTGCTCATCATTAGGCAAGTGGATAAAAAAGCGGTGATACATATAAGCAATGAAATATTGCTCAGCCACAAAAATGAATGAAATATTAACCTTTGCAACAGTATGAATGGAGATAGAGGGTATTATGCTAAGTGAAATAAGTTAGAGAAAGACAAATACAATATAATTTCACTTATATATGAAATCTAAAGAGTAATATAAACAAACTCATACATATAAAAAATGGACTGATGGTTGCCAGAGGGGACTGGTTTGAGGGACTGGATGAAAAAAAAAAGAATGAATTAGTAAGTACAAATTGATAGTTACAAAAGAGTCATGGGGATGTAAAGTACAGCATAGAAAATACAGTAGATAATGACTATGTATGGTGCCAGGTTGGTACTAGAAATACTGGGAAAACACTTTGTAACATATGATTGTCTAACCACTATGCTATACATTAGAAATAATATTACAAAATAATATTAAATGTAGACTGTAATTAAAGTTTTATTAATTATTTAAAAAGAAAATAGGACAGTAGTGAGATGGAGAATGAGTAGGAGTGGAAGCCTAAAGGAATAACACCAGACCACAAAGTGAATCACTAATGAAGATATTCCATATATTGTATTCATTGGAGAAGGGACTATAGCACAATGTTCAAATTTAATAATTCAGACAATTAAACATGTATAAGAACAGTTCTAACTCAGGGCAAGATTGGCAGGGTTTATGATAATTGTATATTACCTTTTGAAACAGCATGAATGGACATAACAGTCATTAAACACTTTCTAGTGCCCACAGCAGTAAAAATAAGGATATTGGAAACTAGCATTTGTGTAACACTCTGTATATTCTGGAACTTCTATTTTGACCTGTCATTTAATCCTTACAACAGCTCTATGAGATGGGTAGTATTCTTTATGCCCTTTTTACACATAGGAAAACTGTTTCAGAGCCATAACAATAAATGGCAGAATTCTAAGCTATGACTCTGATTCTAAAACCCATGCTTCTGCCACCACTGCAGTGTCTCTCACATTTAATATGCAACTTAGTATTATCTGAGGAGCTTTTTAAAAATACCACTGCCCAAGCCCCACTCCCAGGATTCTGATTCAACTTTTTTGTTTGGAAAGGGTGGAAATGGGCATCAATATATTTTTCATAACAACTAGAGGAAAAGCACAAAACAAATGTACAGTAAAATTGTGCCAATCAGTGGTCATTCCTTTTCCTTTCTTTCTTTTTTACTGCATAGTATTTTGATTATATGGACATACCACAATACTTTTAACCCTTCAGTAATTGATGCACATTTGGGTGGTTTCCAGTTTGGAGCAAATATGAATAAAGTTGTTAAGAATGTCCTCATATATACCAGTTGATAAATATAAACCCTTATTAGCTGGCTTTAAACCATACATTATCCAGAAGAGCAATACTGCCCTCGAGAGGATAAAATTGGTTCTTGGGAAAGTGAAAAACATCTGGTTCATGGCCCTCCAAAAGGTCCTAATACATAAACAGATCTATGCTATATTTGACATATTAGAAGTTTATGGAGAGGTGGGCATGATAAATAACAAAATATCTGAAAAGGCCCCTGAAGGGTACATGGTAATGAAAAAAAGTTTTGGAAACACCACTTTATATCTAGGAGTAAAATTGTAATATATGTGTATATTCAACTTTATATATACTACCAAAGAATTTTCCATAATGGTTATATTTTAAAAGCACCAGATGTAACTCTAATGTATATCTAGAGTTCAAAACAATAGCACTCCACCATAACTTTCACAATTGGTAGAACAGTGTCATCAGTTCAAATATATGGGTTGACAAGGTCCTGTCTCCCTGCCTCCATCTTCCTTGATCATCACCACAATCTCCAACCAGGGCTATCTCAGATGCAGAGGGCCCCCTTGAGGAGTGAGGGAGCCCAGGCCCATACTTACCACAGTCTATGATGCCAGGGGTAGGAAGAACAATCCCCCTAATTTATGGCTGTGGAAACCAATAGGAATTGTGGCCAAGTGAGATGGAGGGCTGCTAAACTCCCAGGTGTTTCTATTAAAGGGCCCCATACAGATTCTGAGTTCCAGCATTGGGGCACCAGGGATATACAGAGAAGAACTAAGTTTCTGGCAAAAGAATGAGAGCTGGAAGGGCAACTTTCAGACAGAAGTGTTGACAAAGGCCATTCTTCCTTTGCTGAGCCCTCTCACAACAATGAAGCATGTGGATGCTATATCTGAGTCTCTATAAACCTGGATAACACTGTTTACCCCACCCTTGTGATTCCCTGAGACTCCATACCACCCAACTTGTAGACCAACCCAAGCCATTTCCATTGACTTTTCCATACAAGCAGCCTGTCTTGGCTCATGCTTTGGACACTCCTAAAATAAACAATATCTGGCAGATGTATGTTGCTCAGCACTAGCAACAGCCCATCCTGGGCACCTCCAAGTCCAGCATAAGTAGACACCATCTATAGATGGCTTTGTAGCTCATAGTGGGCAGGGAACAGGTGGCAGGTGACTATGGCCTCCACCTCCTGGGAGACCCTAAGCCAGAACCTGATGGACATCTTCAGACCATGTTGAAGCACCACCCAAACACCTCCACAAGCAACATGTATGAGTCACACTCAGCCGGCACTAGAGCCCCACTGAAGTGATTCCTTCTCCATGGAGTCAGCTCCTGCACAGCTAATCCTCCACATTGGTAACAGCCAGTCCTTACAGATAGTTGCCCTGGAGATAAATCCCTCCTATTGAGGTGACAACAGCAATCAGGCTCAACTACAACAGGAAGGTGTACATAGCCCACATGGGGTGGGAGATACCTGGAGTACCCAACTCAGGTGTCAGGAAGGCTGTGCCACTGGACCCTACAGGACACCAACTATATAAGGCCACTCTACCAAGCCTGGGAAATGTAGAAGTTCTACCTAATACATACCACAGGGAGGCAGAATAGATGAGGAGACAAAGGAACATGTCCCAAACAAAAGAACAGAACAAAATTTCAGAAAAAGGAAATAAAGAAAATGGAGACAAGAATTCTACCAGATGTAGAGTTCTAAATACTGGTTATAAGGATGTTCAATGAACCTAGGGGAAGAATAGATGAACTTAGTGAGAAGTTCAACAAAGACATTGGAAACAAAAAAAGAGAGATAGAAAACATAAAATATAATCATTCAAAAATGAAGAATACACTAACTGAAATTAAGGAAATATTAAAGGGAATCAATGGTGAAATAGATGAAACAGATAGTTATATGTGCGATTTGGGAAGTTAAGCAGAAAATACCCAATGAGAAAAGAAAAAGGAAAAAGAATTTTAAAAAATGAGGTAGTATAAGGAGCCTCTGGGACAATATCAAGCATACCAACATTTGCATCATGAGGGTTTCAGAAGAAGAGAGGGAGCAAGGGATTGAAAACCTATGTGAAAAAAATGATAGAAAACTTCCCTAACTTGGGGAAGGAAATAGACATACAAGTCTAGCAAGTACAGAGTCTCAAACTCAATGTAGCTAAAGAGGTACATGCCAAGATATATCATAATTAAAATCCCAAAGGTTAAAGACAAAGAGAAAATCTTAAAAGCAGCAAGAAAAAAGCACTTAGTTATCTACAAGAAAATTCCCATAAAACTGTCTGCTGATTTGTCACAGAAACTTTGCAAGCCAGAAGAGAAGCACCGATCAGACCATCAAACCTCAGAGAGAAAGTAGGGTAGGATGAGGGTAAAGGGGATAGATCAACCAAATAACTTGTATGCATGCATATAATCCTAACAATTGGACACAAACAACATGAGTGGGGGTATGGGGGGCAATGAGGCAATAAGTACACATATGTAATATTTTAATCAATTAAGAAAAAAAATTTTAAGTGATGAAAAAAAAGGACCTACAAGAGATATTACTCTACCCAGCAAAGCTATCATTTAGAATTAAAGGATATATAAAGAACTTCTCAGCTAAAGGAGTTCATCACCATCAAACCAATATTACATGAAATATTAAAGGGTCTTCTTGAAGAAGAAGGAGGAGGCAGAGGAGGAGAAGAAAATAGAGGAGGCGGGGAGGAGGAGGAAAAAGAGGAGAAGGAGGAGGAGGAGGAGAAGGAGGAGGAGGAGGAGACAAATAATAAAATGGCAATAATATTAACAATAACTTTAATGGCAAATAGACTAAATGCTCCAATCAAAAGACATATGAAGGCTGAATGGATAACAAAACAAGACCCTTACAGATGTTGTCTACCAGAGACTTGCTTCAGATCAAAAGACATACAGAGACTGGAAATAAAGGGATAGAAAAATATATTTCATGAAAACGGAAACAAACAAACAAAACTGAGGTAGCAACAGTAGTTACAAAATAGTCAGAGGAATATAGAGGACAGCATAGGGAATATAATCAATAATAATGTAAAACTATGTATGGTATCAGATAGATACTAGATTTATTGGAAGAATCACTTGGTAAGTCATAAAATGTCTAATCACTGGGTTGTACACCTGAAACAAATAAAATATTGTACATTAACTGAAATTTAAAACTATTCATTGAAAGTTAATTTTAAAAAGTTACATTCTTTGAAAAATATTTTTAATATATTTTTATTTATTTCAGAGAGGAAGGGAAAGGGAGAGAGAGAGAATTGTCTATTAAGCCCACAACCCAGGCATGTGCCCTGACCAGGAATCAAGCCATGAACTCTTGATATATAGGTCGACACTCAACTACTGAGCTACGCCAGCTGGGCTGAAAAATATTTTTTTAATTTTTTATTAATTTTTTTTACAGAGAGGAAGAGAGAGATAGAGAGTATAAAATATCGACGAGAGAGAAACATCAATCAGCTGCTTCCTGCACACACCCAACCCTGGGGATGTGCAGGCAACCAAGGTACATGCCCTAGACCAGAATCGAACCTGGGACCTATCCAATGAGCCAAATAGGTTAGGGCTGAAAAATATTTTCAGTGTGTTATATTGGCATGATTATTTTTATGTCTTGAATTAAGAAATGGCAGTCAATAAGTGTTAACTTTATGAACAACAAACCTGCTTACTCCCCTACCAGACAATACACCCATTCTCATACAAGCCCACCCATTGCCATCTTCCCTGATGTTAGAAACAGGCAGCCTTCTTCACCTCTGCTTTTTAAGCTGGGGTTATTTTTATCTCCTGATGCTGAATCTTTTTTTTTATTTAGCATCTGCCCCATTCCAGATATTTTAGGCTCTAGCGTGATATAAGTGTAGTTATACTTTTTTGTGCCCCAGTGTGTCTTATTCGGAAAAGGATCAAAGGCTCCCTGCACTTTCTGAGTCTCCAACCAGTTCTTCAAATAAAATGCTGTCCCCTTACTGCATTTTAATTTACTAGTATACTCTTAATTTGAAGGCTGTGAATATTTCTTTTGACCTTTCTATGATCTTTATTTTCTACATTTAGACAATCACATAACATCCTCTGATAGAGAAAAATAATTTACAATTGTAAAATTCTTATTTTTAAAAAGTATTAGTTTGTGTTTTCCTGTTGTATTTGGAAGATTATTAAACTTGAACAGATGTGAAATTGAAGGAGCATTCTGGGGGCAGTAACTGGAAAAAACAAACCTTCCTCCACTACTGGCTCCCTCAGTAAATCAAGGCTCAACTACCCACAGCATAATGGTGGTGGTGGTGGTGTACACATGTAAAGGGTTAGCTCTGGAAACCAGATAGCATTTCCATTGTTAAAAGCTTAGCCTGGCTCTTACTACACCTCAGTCATTCAGCATCTCTGGTGAAAAATCACCATATAAAGGAATGTAACCTTGTTAGCTTCCATTATGTCCCCGGGCACATATTAATCCTCTCAAACATACCTGGACTTCCATAGCCTCTGAACCAAGTAAGACAACGATTATCTGGAAAGAAATATTGGATCAGTGTAGAAAAGATGCAAAAAACAGATCCCCTTCTTTTAAGTTATTTTCAATTGAATAAAAGTGAACCATGATCTCCCTCTAGTGACCAAAAAGAGAGTAGCCACCAAACTATCTCTTGCATTCCTTTTGTTGTTAATACTAGTAGGGTGGTATTTTGTTTTTGTTTTTTTAATTTATCTTTATTGTTGAAAGTATTACAGATGTCCCCTTTTTTTCTCCATTGACCCCTTCTAGACCTTACCCACCCTCCAACCCCAAACCTTTACCAAAATGTTCATATTTATCCTTAGCAGCACACACACACAAATGCGCACACACACCATGTGTATAAGTTTCTTTTTATTTCTCTACAACCAGACAATAAGATTTTATGGAGAAGGATGAGAACACAGACAAATTATAGATGCCACAATTTGGATACTAGCTACATATGCACAAATTGCTTTATTGCTAAGCATAGGCTGTTTCATAAAATATTAAAATATTGAGGAAATGTTTGGTAAGCTGGTGTCTGAAAAAAGCAATCAAAAAGATGAAACAGCTGAAACCGGTTTGGCTCAGTGGTAGAGTGTCAGTCTGCGGACAGAAAGGTCCCAGGTTCGATTCTGGTCAGGAGCATGCACGTTGGTTGCGGCACATCCCTGGTATGGGGTGTGCAAGAGGCAGCTGGTCTGTGTTTCTCTCTCATCGACGCTTCTAGCTCTCTATCTCTCTCCCATCCTCTCTGTAAAAAATCAATAAAAATATATTTTAAAAAAAAGATGAAACAAATGAGCCACACTAAAAAGGCTGTCTGTACAAGTAATCATGTTTTTGTGAAAATGAACCTAAAGATAAGGGAAGTAAAAGTAAAAATAAATGAATGGGACTGTGTCAAACTAAAAAGTTTCTGCACTGGTGTCTTAAAAAAGTTGATGGTGAGGGGCGGAGCTTGAAGATGGCGACCTAACAGTCGGACTTGTTCTGACTCTGGTCCCAGAACGGATAAAGGTGGCTTCTGAGTCGCTCAGGGAGGGTTGATTGGCAGCTAAGGGACAGCGGAGTTCTCAAGGAGGGTAAGGAAGGGTCCGCTGGACAGGATTTCTTGACCAGGTGGCCAGCAGGGCCATGGCAGTGGCGGCGAGCTGCGGGCTGCTGGCGTGGAGGGAGGGCTGCATCATCTTCCCAGGAAGGGAGGAGCTTCTCTGAGGCGTGGAAAACGCACAGCAGGGAGGTACATCGAGCAGCTGAGACTCCCGGAGCGACGCAGACACGTGAATTCGGGGGAGTTCTTCAGTCACCCACGGAAAGGTCAGAGTTTGCGGGGATAGCCTGAGGGATCTGGGTCCCGCGGCAGCGCAGGCAACGTCAGTATCTGGCCCAGCCTCCACCGTAACCAGGAGCGTGCACTACCGCCCACTGAGCAGAGCTCAAAGAAGGCTGCAGCGGCACCTAGCGCTGGGTTCGAAGTAATCCCCCCGAGAAGCGAGACTTTTTTAAAACACCAGGGGACACGGGATAGAGTGTTAAGAATAGCGGCTGTCCCACCAAGGGAGGAACATCTGGACACCATGGCACTGGTTCCCATTCACCCCCTTGCTTCTGAATACTAGGGAAGGACTGCCCAGTTGGGCATAGACGGGGAAATTGCAGGGGGAATTTGCCTTCTGGGAACAAGGGATCGGAGCCAGAAGACATAGTCTGGGACCCAGCTGGCGCCCTGCAAGCTAGAGCCATAGAGAAAGAAGGCCAGAGCAACCAAAAAGACTGGGAGGTCAAACCAGAAACACTGACATCTAAGAGCTGAATTACAAAATGCCCTTTTTTTTTTCTTTTCTTTCTTTTTTTTTTTTTAATTAATCAAAAATAAATGGAGACAAATAACTAAGATATAGCCTGCTTAAAATTAAGGTTTACCTTACAAAACTGAGGTGCAGTGGAATGCTGGGGACTGCAAGACTGTCTGGTCCGAGAATCAGGAGGGCCAAATACATTAACAGAAGAAGTGAATGACCACTACTGGACATTTTTATGCTAATTTTACTATACTTTATTTTATTTTCATTTTTTACATATTTTATTTAATTTTCATTTTTTATAACTTTTACTTAAGAAAAATTTTTTCAATTTTATTCCTTACTTGATTTTACCTTTTCAATTATTACATTTTTCAATCCCTATCATCACTATTACTACTGCTATTTTGCAAAATTTTTTTCTTTCTTTTTTTTTCTTTTTTTTTGTTTGTTTGTTTGTCTGTTTGTTTCCTCTCCAGTACCACTTTATTTTTTCTTTATCTTACATTGGGAATAACCTTCATTCTATTTTAATCACTACTATAGCATCATTCAACCCTATCTCAACTTGACCTTTACACAATCACTCTCTTACTAAACTTTACTCTTTTAGTCTATGGTTTATCCTATCCCTTTCCGGCTTTAGTTTTTCCTCTATTCTTTCTGTATACCCCTTGCTAATGCTCTCACTATACTTATAGACCTAAGTTCCAACCCCTGATCCAAGTGTATAAATACCAATTTCTGTACTGTATTAACTAGTTAAAAAAAACTGTTCTCCCCTCTATCCTTTTCGCATCGTTTGGGTGAAGGTTGATTATTGTGAATTTTTATGCTTTTTAGTGAAATTGTTATGCTTATTCCTGTGTTGTTATTGTTGCTTTGTATTTTTTTTTAAATCCTCTGTTTTTGTTTGTTTCTATTATTTCTGTATATGATAGCCTTACTTAATAATAGTGGATATTGTAGTTTGTATTAATCTCCAAGTATTGTTACTGGCATTGCCTGGGTTCAGTGGTTGTTCTATGGCAATTTTCTCCACATATATATAGTTTGTTTCCGATTTCTCTTTTAGTTTGCTTTTTCTTTCCCTTTCTCTCTCTCTCTCTCTCTCTCTCTCTCTCTCTCCTTTCTTATTTCCACTGTTTTCCAACTTTATTTTGTCATTACTTTTTTCTTCTTTTTCTATTTATTTATCCTTCTTTTTTATTTTATGTACTTAATTTTTTTAATTTTAATTTTAATTTTATAAAAATTTTTCTTTATTTTATTTTTACCTTTCTTCCTTCTCCCCTATCCCCTAAGTTGCCTTTCTCTAGTGGTCACTTTTATTAGTGGTTATTAATATTGTAAATACATTCCTGTTAAGTGCCTCCTCTGTTGTACCCAGTAGTATTGTATTTTGTACCTTTAAATCAACGCAGGAGAAGGAACACCACATAACCAGATATCCTGATAAGAGAGCCATGGGGAGACAGAGTAATAGCCCGCACATGAAAGAAAAGCAGGTATCACCAGAAAAGGAAGTAAAAGAGTCAGAGGCAAGCAGCCTATCAGAGCAAAAATTCAGAATAATGATCATAGGATGGCTAAAAAGAAAAGAAGAGAAATTTGACAATAACCAAGAAGAAATGAGGAAGAACCATGAGGAATTGAAGAAGAACCAAGAAGAAATGAAAAATGACATCACTACCATGAAGAACTCAATAGAAAGCATCAAGAGTAGACTAGATGAAGCAGAGGACTGCATCAGTGAGCTAGAAGATAAGATGGAAAAAAATACCCAAGTAGAGCAACTTCTAGAAAAAAAGATTAAAAAGCAGGAGGAGAGCCTATGGGAGCTTTGGGACAATACAAAACAAAATAATATTCGAATAATAGGGGTTCCAGAAGGAAAGGAAACTGAGGTAGACATGGAAAAAGTATTTCAAGAAATAATGACAGAAAACTTTCCTGAGATAGAGAAGAAAAAACCCACACAAATCCAAGATGCTCGCAGAGTCCCAAGCAAAATGAATCCCAGAAGACAGACTCCAAGGCATATTATAATTAAATTGGCAAACAACAACGACAAAGTAAGAATCTTAAAAGCAGCCAGAGAGAGACAGAAAGTTACATATAAAGGAACCCCCATCAGACTAGCAGCTCATTTCTCAACGGAAACTTATCAGGCCAGAAGGGAATGGGATGAAATATACAAAGTCATGCAAAGTAAGGGTCTGAATCCAAGAATACTGTACCCAGCAAGGCTATCAATCAAAATTGAAGGGGAAATCAGGAGCTTCACAGACAAAAAAAGACTGAAGGAATTTATCTCCACCAAACCAGCAATACAAGAAATGCTAAGGGGTCTACTGTAAAAATAAAGAAATATTAAGTGAAGAAGGAACACGGGTATAGATTAAAAATGGTGTCAAATGAGTACCTATCATTAATAACTTTAAATGTAAATGGTTTAAATGCTCCAATAAAAAGACATAGGGTAACAGATTGGATAAGAAAACAAGACCCATACATCTGTTGTCTACAAGAAACCCACCTCAGAAAAAAAGATGCACACAGACTGACGGTGAAGGAATGGAAAAAAGTATTCCAGGCAAATGGAAAAGAAAAAAAAGCTGGGGTAGCAACACTTATATCTGACAAATTAGATCTCAGAGTGAAGGACATAATAAGAGATAATGAAGGCCACTTCATAATACTAAAGGGAACAATCCAATAAGAAGAAATTACCCTGGTAAATATATATGCACCCAATACAGGAGCAACCAAATACATAAACTGCTGGAGGACATTAAGGGAGAGATTAATAGGAATACAATCATAGTAGGAGATTTTAATACCCCACTGTCACCCTTCGACAAATCATCTAAACAAAAAATCAGCAAAGAAATATCAATCCTAAATAACTCACAAGACCAGATGGAATTAATTGACATCTTCAGAACACTCCACCCCAAAGCCACAGAATATATATTCTTCTCAAGTGCACATGGGACATGCTCAAAGATAGACCACATTTTGGGACATAGGCAAAGTCTCTTCAAATTTAAGAAGATAGAAATCGTATCAAGTATCTTCTCAGACCATAGTGGAATAAAACTGGAAATTAACTATAATAAAAATAATCCAAAGAAATCAAACACATGGATATTAAACAGCATGCTATTAAACAAGGACTGGGTTACCAGAGAAATCAAGGAAGAAATTAAAAACATCCTGGAAACAAATGACAATGAAAACACAACAATCCAAAATCTATGGGACACAGCAAAATCAGTTTTGAGAGGAAAGTTCATATCCTTACAAGCCTATTGCAAAAAACTAGAAAAAAAGGGTAACAGATGATCTAACTCTACAACTCAAAGAGTTAGAAAAGGAGCCACAAGAAAAGCCCAGTGTAAGCAGAAGGAAGGAAATCACAAAAATCAGAGCACAGATAAATGACATAGAGACCAAAAAAAACAATACATAAGATCAACAAAATCAAGAGCTGGTTCTTTGAAAGAATAAACAAGATAAATGAACCTCTAGCCAGGCTAACCAAGAAACAAAGAGAGAGGACCCAAAAAAACAAAATCAGAAATGAAAGACGTGAAATAACAACAGACCCCACCGAAATACAACGGATTGTTACAAAATACTACGAACAACTCTATTCCAACAAACTGAAAAACCTGGAGGAAATGGACATATTCCTAGAAAAATACAAACTTCCAAAACTCGATCAGGAAGAATCTAAAAATCTAAATAGACCAGTGACTTGGGAAGAAATTGAAATAGTCATCAAAAAGCTTCCAGCAAACAAAAGCCAAGGGCCAGATGGCTTCACAGGAGAGTTTTCCCAAACATTCAAGGAAGAATTAAAACCTATCCTCCTCAGACTATTCCAAAAAATCCAAGAGGAAGGAACACTTCCAAACTCCTTCTATGAAGCCAGCATCACCCTAATACCAAAACCAGATAAAGACAACTCAATGAAAGAGAATTACAGGCCAATATCCCCATGAACATAGATGCCAAAATCCTCAAAAAATTCTAGCAAATAGACTCCAGATGAACATCACAAAGATCATACACCATGACCAAGTAGGATTTATTCCAGGAATGCAAGGATGGTACAATATCCGCAAATCAATAAACATGATACATCACATAAACAAGTTGAAAGATAAAAATCATATACTCATATCAATTGATGTGGAAAAAGCATTTGATAAAATCCAACACCCTTTCCTGATAAAAACTCTTAACAAGGTGGGAGTACAAGGATCATACCTCAACATAATAAAAGCTATATATGATAAACCCACAGCCAGCATTATACTCAATGGGCAAAAACTAAAACCATTCCCTCTAAGAACAGGAACAAGAGAGGGGTGTCCACTCTTGCCACTCCTGTTTGACATAGTACTGGAAGTACTAGCCATTGCAATTAGACAAGAGGAGGAAATAAAAGGCATCCAAATTGGAAAAGAAGTAATAAAGTTATCCTTATTCGCAGGGGACATGATATTGTACATAAAAAACCCAAAAGACTCCATTGAAAAACTAATTGACTTAATAAATGAATTTGGCAATGTAGCAGGGTACAGAATTAATGCCAAGAAATCCATGGCATTTCTATACACCAACGGTGAAACTATAGAAACAGAGGCTAAAAAAGCAAGTCCATTTTCCATCACACCAAAAAAATTAAGATACCTAGGAATAAATTTAACTAACGAAGTAAAGGACCTATACACGGAAAACTATACAACACTGAAAAAAGAGATAGAGGAAGATGTAAACAGATGGAAGAACATACCATGTTCATGGATTGGTAGAATCAACATCATCAAAATGTCCATACTTCCTAAAGCAATCTATAGGTTCAATGCACTCCCCATTAAAATACCAACAGCATATTTCACCGACCTAGAAAGAACTCTCCAAAAGTTCATTTGGAACAATAAAAGACGGCGAATAGCCACAGCAATCCTGAGAAAGAAGGGTAAAGTAGGAGGGATCTCAATACCAGACTTCAAACTGTATTACAAAGCCACTGTTCTCAAAACAGCCTGGTACTGGCACAAGAACAGACATATAGATCAATGGAATAGAATCGAGAACCCAGATATCAACCCAAATCACTATGCTCAATTAATATTTGACAAAGGAGGCAAGAATATACAATGGAGACAAGACAGTTTCTTCAATAAATGGTGTTGGGAAAATTGGGCAGACACATGCAAAAGAATGAAACTAGATGACCAACTTACACCATACACAAAAATAAACTCAAAATGGATGCAGGACTTAAACATCAGACAGGAAACCATAAAAATACTAGAAGCATCCACGGGCAGCAAAATCTCAGACATATGCCAAAATAACTTCTTCACTGATACTGCCCCTAGGGCAATGGAAGCTAAAGAGAAAATAAACAAATGGGACTACATCAAAATAAAAAGTTTTTTCACAGCAAAAGAAACCATCAACAAAACAACAAGAAAGCCCACGGTGTGGGAGAACATATTTGCAAATAACACCACTGATAAAGGTTTAATCTCTTAACATCTACAGACAGCTGATATAACTAAATAAAAGGAAGATGAATGATCCAATTAAAAAATGGGCAATGGACCTAAATAGAATATTTACAAAAGAAGACAGAAGGAAGGCCAAAAGGCACATGAAAACATGCTCAAAGTCACTAATTATCCGAGAGATGCAAATCAAAACAACAATGCGGTACCATCTCACACCTGTCAGAATGGCCAACATCAACAAATCAACAAACGACAAGTGTTGGCGAGGTTGCTGAGAAAAAGGAACCCTCGTGTACTGCTGGTGGGTTTGCAGACTGGTGCAACCACTGTGGAGAACAGTGTGGAGTTTCCTCAAAAAACTGAAAATGGAACTCCCATTTGACCCAGTAATACCACTTCTAGGAATATATCCCAAGAAACTAGAAACACCAATCAGAAAGGATATATGTACCCCTATGTTCATAGCAGCACAATCTACAATAGCTAGAACCTGGAAACAGCCTAGGTGCCCGTCAGCTGATGATTGGATCCAAAAACAATGGTACATCTACACAATGGAATACTATGCTGCCATAAAAAAGAAGGAATTCTCATCATTTGCAGCAACCTGGATGAAATTGGAGAACATCATGTTGAGTGAAATAAGCCAATCAATGAAAGAGAAATACCACATGACCCCACTCATTTGTGGTTAATAAAGATCATTATAAACTGATGAACCAAAACATAGATATAGAGACAGTAAAGCAACAAGCAGATTGTCGAATTACAGCGGGGAGGGGAGGAGGGTCTGGGGGAGATAATAAGTCAACCCAAGGACTTGTATACGTGCATATAAGTACAACCAATGGACATAAAACTCAGGGGAGGGAGGGGATATGTGTGAGGGAGGGAGGGGGGCAAAAAATTCAATAAAATATGGAAAATAAATAAATAAATAAAAATAAATAAATAAAATAAAAAAGTGCACATGTTTCCTGTATTTTGGCAATTCGTATGGATGGCACTAAAATCCCACCTTTAATCATTTCTAAGGGCAAGAAGGAAAAGATTGAACTTGTTTGGGGCATTTTTATTCTTGAAATTGAAAAAGCCTGGGCCACACAAGCAGTTATAAGGAAGTGGGTGGATTTAATGCTGCTGGTTCTAATGCGAGGGAGCCAAAGAGGTCTGGTAGTCTGGGATGCTGCCAGCACTCACTGTGCTAAAGACATGAAGACATTTCTTTTTTTTTATTGATTTTTTTGAAGGAATGTTTAATATTAATATTGTGAGTTATTATCTTTTTGCATATCCAAGTTACACATTTCAAACAAATCGTCATTTATATTTATAGTATACAGATGCAAAGCTTTAATTTCCCACTAAATCATCACTTTCTTAAAATGGTACATGTGATGTTATGAAATTAGCTATTAAGCATTCGAAATAGTGGAAAAGAGGTCCTTCAGTCTTTTTTTTTTTTTTAATATATATATATTTTTTTTTTTGATTTTTTTTTTGCCCCCCCTCCCTCCCTCCCTCCCTCCCTGTACTGCTGGTGGGTTTGCAGACTGGTGCAACCACTGTGCTTCTAGTATTTTTATGGTTTCCGTCTGATGTTTAAGTCCTGTATCCATTTTGAGTTTATTTTTGTGTATGGTGTAAGTTGGTGATCTAGTTTCATTCTTTTGCATGTATCTGTCCAATCTGCCCACCATTGACTCCATTGTATATTCGTACCTCCTTTGTCAAATATTAATTGAGCATAGTGATTTGGGTTGATATCTGGGTTCTCGATTCTATTCCATTGATCTATATGTCTGTTCTTGTGCCATTCCAGGCTGTTTTGAAAACAGTGGCTTTGTAATAGTTTGAAGTCTGGTATTGAGATCCCTCCTACTTTACTCTTCTTTCTCAGGATTGCTGTGGCTATTCGCCGTCTTTTATTGTTCCAAATGAACTTTTGGAGAGTTCTTTCTATGTCAGTGAAGTATGCCGTTGGTATTTTAATGGGGAGTGTATTGAACCTATAGATTGCTCTAGGAAGTATGGACATTTTGATGATGTTGATTCTACCAATCCATGAACATGGTATGTTCTTCCATCTGTTTACATCTTCCTCTATCTCTTTTTTCAGTGTCGTGTAGTTTTCCGCATATAGGTCCTTTACTTCGTTAGTTAAATTTATTCCTAGGTATCTTAATTTTTTTGGTGCAATGGTAAATGGAATTGCTTTTTTAGTCTCTGTTTCTATAAATTCGCTGTTGGTGTATAGAAATGCCATAGATTTCTTGGCGTTAATTTTGTATCCTGCTACATTGCCAAATTCATTTATTAAGCCAATTAGTTTTTTAATGGAGTCTTTTGGGTTTTTTTATGTACAATATCATGTCATCTGCAAATAAGGATAGCTTTACTTCTTCTTTTCCAATTTGGATGCCTTTTATTTCCTCCTCTTGTCTAATTGCAATGGCTAGTACTTCCAGTACTATGTCAAAGAGTAGTGGCGAAAGTGGACATCCCTGTCTTGTTCCTGTTCTTAGAGGGAATGGTTTTAGTTTTTGCCCATTGTGTATGATGTTGGCTGTGGGTTTATCATATATAGCTTTTATTATGTTGAGGTATGATCCTTGTACTCCCATCTTGTTGAGAGTTTTTATCAGGAAAGGGTGTTGGATTTTATCAAATGCTTTTTCTGCATCAATTGATATGACTATATGATTTTTATCTTTCAACTTGTTTATGTGATGTATCACGTTTATTGATTTGCGGATATTGTACCATCCTTGCATTCCTGGAATAAATCCTACTTGGTCATGGTGTATGATCTTTGTGATGCTCTGCTGGAGCCGATTTGCTAGAATTTTGTTGAGGATTTTGGCATCTATGTTCATGAGGGATATGGGCCTGTAATTCTCTTTCATTGAGTTGTCTTTATCTGGTTTTGGTATTAGGGTGATGCTGGCTTCATAGAAGGAGTTTGGAAGTGTTCCTTCCTCTTGGATTTTTTGGAATAATCTGAGTAGGATAGGTTTTAGTTCTTCCTTGAATGTTTGGTAAAACTCTCCTGTGAAGCCATCTGGCCCTGGGCTTTTGTTTGCTGGAAGATTTTTGATGACTGTTTCAATTTCTTCCCAAGTCACTGGTCTATTTAGATTTTTAGATTCTTCCTGATTGAGTTTTGGAAGGTTGTATTTTTCTAGGAATATGTCCATTTCCTCCAGGTTGTTCAGTTTATTGGAATAGAGCTGTTCGTAGTATTTTGTAACAATCATTTGTATTTCGGCGGGATCTGTTGTTATTTCACCGCTTTCGTTTCTGATTTTGGAAGACATTTCTTCACGAAAGAAAAATTGATCAGATAATGATTGCTGCAGGAAGGACGGCCTATCTCCAGACTCTTGATATTGCAATAAACAAGCCATTCAAAGACAATTTGTACATGGAAATTAATGACTACATTGAAAATAGAATGGAGAGAAATCAGTGTGGAAACTATGTGAAACCTAAACTGCAAGAAGTTGTGATTTGGGTGAAGAATTCATGGGAGAAAATCACTGACAGTTGCATTGCAAATGCATTGCGAGCAGGCTACCTTGACAAGAAGTACTCATTTAAAGACAGTGCTATTGCTAAACATGAGAGATTTGGTCCACTGATTCTGAAAGAAAGGGAGTCACAAGAATTTCACCAGGAAATTCAGGAATTGGATTGTTATGATGATGTTCCAGAAGATGATGACATGATTGTCATTGAATAAATGAGTAAATTCTTGATACTATAGGATTCACAGTTTGTCTGGTTTGTGTTGACAACTACCCTACTACCGAACTGTATAGAGGTAATAAATTTTCTTTATTTTCATTTAAAATAAATGTGTATTGTATTCTTCTTCATAAAAAATAAGACACCCCCTAAAAATAAGATCTAGTGCATCTTTGGAAGCAAAAATTAATATAAGACACTGTCTTATTTGGGGGGAAACAGGGTAGGTTGGGGCATTGCCAACAGCAATGGCTGAAAGTCAGCCCTCTCTGCCTTTCCATGTTTACAATTCTCCATATCCTGAGCCACAATAAACAATAATTGCTGGGGGCACATATGCAAGAAAGTCACCCTCATTTTCCGACCAGTTGGCCAACAGTCCTGCTTTTTCCTGTAGGAGTCTGGGACCCCCGAGTCTCTCCAGAAACTGGATTTCAGAGTGATTGGGAGCTTGTCTCCCTGCGGGTTATAAAAAACCAGCTCACCCAGTCGCCCACCACCAGCCTGATTTGCGTGCCTCTGTAACTCAAGTTTTTATTGCTTGTTCTCGCTTTCCTTCTATTTGTAGAACTTCGACTCAGCCAGCTTTCCTCTGGTTCTGGGTGATAGATATTTTGTCTTTTTTTTTTTTAAACTATTTATTTATTTATTTATTTATTTATTTATTTATACATATTTTATTGATTTATTTTTGCCCCCTCCTTCCCTCCCACACATCCCCTCTCTCCCCTGAGTTTTATGTGCATTGGTTGTACTTATATGCATGTCTACAAGTCCTTTGGTTGATCTATTATCTCCCCCAGATCCTCCTCCCCTCCCCGCTGTAATTTCACAATCTGCTTGTTGTTTTACTGTCTCTATATCTATATTTTGGTTGATCAGTTTATAATGATCTTTATTATCCACAAATGAGTGGGGTCATGTGGTGTTCCTCTTTCATTGATTGGCTTATTTCACTCAGCATGATGTTCTCCAATTCCATCCACTGCCTTAAAGGAAGACCTGAGATTTTTGTTTTTGTTTTTGTTTTTTTAAATCACTGCCTTAAAGGAAGGCCTGAGATTTTTTTTTTCTCTCTTTTCAGCAGAAAAGTTTATTTTTTTATAAGGACAAACAACTGAAACCACATCCATGTCCTTTACAGACACAAAACAAAGCAGCCATTTAAAGCATTATATATTGAAGGATAAGACATATAATGGTGAAATGCTTCACCATCTGAAGTTTACATCAAACTCCTCAATTGACAGCTGAACTTTGCTAGAGGGAATACAGCTACAGAACCAAAAGAGAACAGCTGTTTTTTACAACACAAGCATTTTCAGACTACATTGGTAGGGGTGTGTTTCGGTAGTGAAGGGCAGAGGGGAGAAGAGCTCTTTCCTTCTCACAGGACTTTAGGCTGCCTTGCAGAGGGCCACGGCAGAGAAGCGGACTTCCCCCTGCTCATGCTCAGTGAATTCTCTGGAGACCTTGGCAGCATCCTGCAGGAGTGAGTCCACTGAGCTGGTGCCGTGGTTCACCGGGAAAGGCATGCGTCCATCAAGTTCATAGAGGTGGCCATCCACGTTGTTGAATAGAATAAAGTGAAAGTTCACTTTGTCATCTACCTAACACTGGCCTTCCTGGGCCACAGCGTCATGGGCTGTCTGAATGGCCTCATTCTTTTCAAAGCGTTTTGCTCTGTCTTCAGGGGACAACTTCTCCGTTTCAGAAAGAAACTGTTTCAGGACTGACCCATCCTCAAATTCCAGTTTGTCTTGATTGTTGGCCACGGCGTGTATAAGTCCAATGGTGCCACAGGAGTTCCCAATGGTCTGCCTCATAAAGTGAAATATAGTGGCAACCATACTTTGGTAAAAACTGCTATTTGAATTTTAACCCTTCTAGTCTGGCCCTTGCATCTGATTAAAACACAGGCTACTTACCTCAGCTTCCAGGTGAAGACCTGGAGGCTAAGGCAATTTTCCCTTGCCTGGGACCAGGACCACAAGAGAATGATTCCCACTGACTCAGTAGCTTCAGGAATAGAAACTGTAGATAACCTTTAGAGACAAACCGCTGAGCTCTGCTTCTGTGTTATCACTATTGCAAGATAGGGCCACATTCCAATGTCCAGCAGGATGAGACTGGGAACCAACCCTGCGGGCTGTCCCAAGTCTTTAGGATTTAGTCTTTAGGATTTAGAATTTAGAACAAAGGAAAATTCCTGTGGTTTGAACCTTTAAAAGGGACTGCCTGCCCCTAAAATGGTGCAGTTCATTTGGAGTCCACCTGCGTGTGGTGCTCTTGTGGCTGTCCTGGCCAGTTCAATAAATCCTTGCCTGCTTTTTTAAATTAATTAATCAGCCTCCGGTGGTCTTATTTTGAACCCAGGGTTCGACCCCACAACATAAAGTACACCTTAGGGCTGACGTCTTGTCCCTTCAGTTCTTCTATCTGTTTTTTTCCTGAATTTCTCATGCTGGTTGGTGAGCGGAAAGAGCAGCAGCAGCAGGCAGGTGGGCCTGGGCACCGAGCACAGCGCGTCCTCCTCCAGCCCCAGCACATCCACAAAGAGCCACTGGCCGGCCACCTCCAGCCAGGCCAGCACCTCGGGGTTGAACACCATGGGTTTGAGCTGCATCTTCGTGGAGTACAGGTGAGCGAGGCCACAGGAGAGGAGGACAAACAGCCAAGACCTGAGATTTTTTATTTTTAATTACTGCCTTAAAGGAAGACCTGAGATTTTTGGGTTTTTGTTTGTTTGTTTTAAAATATATATATTTATTCATTTTTTACAGAGAGGGAGAGAGATAGAAACATCTATGAGAGTCATCGATCATCTGCCTCCTGCACACCACCTACTGGGGATGTGCCTGCAACCAAGGTACATGCCCTTCATGGGAATCGAACCCGAACCCTTCAGTCAGCAGTCCAACGCTCTATCTATTGAGCCAAACCAGTTTCGGCAAGCAGAGCTTTCTTAATTAATCATCAGCCTCCGGTGGTCTTAATTTGACCCAACAATGCTGCAGTCCGGCCCAATCTTCCCGGCACAAGCCGGCTGCGGACCCTACATAAGAAATAAAGGCGCTTTTCAAAACATTTTTGATCTGTGTCCCAGTGGGGAATCTCCCCTGGGTTACAATGCACAGCAAAATATTTCCTGTTACGCACACCAAACAAGTCAGTCGAAGACTGATGACGTGGCAATCGACCACAAATTATTCCTTGTAGGAATTACTATAGAGAAATGTTGCGCCTGTGCGTCTGCGCAGAGACGTGTGGCGCAGAGACGTACGGCGCGTAGGCACGTAGTGCGTAGGCGTGTAGTGCGTAGGCGCGTAGTGCGTAGGCGCATAGTGCGTAGGCAATAAGGCGCCTAAGCTGGGAGTGAGGAGACTGGCAGCACTAGCTGCAATGGCTGAGCAACCGGGGGAGCAAAGTGCCAGTAAAGCCACTTTGGAAGTGAATTCAACACCATAATAGTAAGTCATTAGCAAATGTTGTGGTTCCTTATTAATAATTATGTATTACAGAATATTGTAAAAATTTTAATGAAATGTTTCTTATATACTTTTATATTAGCGGGGTCTCAAAAGTATTCATTTTGTGCACTATACAGCACAAGGGCTGCCAGTTTCTGAAGCCCATTTCTTCTATAGACTTTAGGGTCCTGTAGCCAGGAGGAAGGGGCTTGGAAAGTCCACCAAAGCAGTGGTGGTATTTGGGATCCCTCTCCTCATCCGCCTGGCCAATTGGGTGACCATTGGCCTGTTGTTCAGATTTGATACCCTTGTACCTATTTATTATTATTATTATTATTATTATTATTATTATTATTATTATTTTGTAGCGAAGGGCAAAGGGAGAGTAAGGGGGTTGACATGGCGTGAAAGCTGCTGTGTCCTTGTCAGCCCTGCCAGAAACCTGCTGTGTCCTTGTCAGCTTAGGAGACTGACATGGGAGTGAGGATCTGCACAGGGGCTATGGGTCCAGGTCCCCAAGTTCAAGTGTTTGACCAGGTGCTTTCTGAACAAAGGAACCTGTAGAGTCGCGCTTCTGAGCAAAGACTTAGGGCTCTCCGGTACCTGTGCTCAGGCTAATAGGCAGCCAAGACTCAGGACCAAAGCAACTGCCATGCCTCTGTGGCATTAGAGAAAGCTTCCGGAAAGACCATTATGGTCCTCTAGGTTTGATACAAGTGTCCCTTTCAGCACTCTGGGTCCTTATGCGGTTTGTGCCACAATCATGTGCCTACTGCAACACCCAGGACCTAACTTCCCGATTCCGACTGAACCTAAGCCCAAATGGTCTTGCACTGACCCTCAAACCACGCCCACAATCTAACTTCAAGGACCTGCCGAGCTAATGAGCATGCCTGCATTTGTGTGTGTGTGTGTGTGTGTGTGTGTGTGAGTGTTTCTTTGTGTGTCCAACAAGGGTCGGAGAGGGATGGGTAACTTCCTAGGGGGCGAGGCTTGGAACTCTCACATACAGTGAGTTCTGCAAGTAAAGTGAGGGGAGCTGACCGCTAACAACTCAATCCAGAGGATGATGTCCTCTCCACAAAGGGATCCGAGCCCCTGTGATCGGTTCCCAGAGTACACAGTGCCCAATGGCTATGGGTTCACTCTGTCCGAAAGGCAGGAATGCCCCAGGTGGGACTCTGGGTATCCTGGGACACAGTCTCTCTTTTAGGCAAGAATACTAGAATGCCACACATACACCTCTGCACTCTATGCTGCCCTGCACCTGTTGGCCACTGCCTGGTCTTGGAACAACTCCTGCTCTGGCAGGTGCACGAACAAGTGCCATAGGGAAATACTCCGGGATTCATGAAGAAGCTGTACCTCCCATGGCTACAGCCTGCTACCCTTTCCCAGTCTCCCTGGTGGTTGGGTCCCAGGCCTCCTCTGGGCGCACAATGCAGGGAGCCCATGAGTGGACCTGGCTCCCTCAGCAGCGCCACCTCCAGGGCCTCAGGGCCAGATAGGAGCTGCAGCTGCTGAGCTTAGAACATGGCTGCCACCGAGGTAACGCCCCTCAGCACAGGGGAGTCGGGGCGCCCAACTTGGGAAGCGCTGCTCCTTCCAGGGCCCCCTGTCTCTTTCTTAGGCACCATGCAGGTGCGCGGGCCACTCGGACCTGCCCAACAATGCTCCCGGATGCCCAGACCCTGCCCGCTCGCAGGTTTTCCCCATGGGATCGCCAGGTGCAGGGAACTTGCTGGCAGGTCTGCTGCAGAAGGATTCTGCCCGCCCCATGGCACTGTGGCTCCACAGATCCCATCCTCCCTGTGAGCCCGGCCTCTACCTCTCCCTTTTTGTGGGTCAAAAAAGGCGCAGGGAGGCACCAGAACCCTTCCAAAAAGAAGCAGCCTGGTTACTCCTAGGGTGCTTGGGAGGCTTTGGGGTTCTGTCGCCAGAAGGAAGGGGCTTGGAAAGGCCACCAAAGCAGTTGTGGCATCTGGGATCCCTCTCCTCATCCCTCTGGCCGATCCCATTCCCCCATCCGGGGAGCGGGAACCTTGTCCTCTCGGGCTACTGGTGCAGGGGGATCCTCAGGGGTCTTCCCTGGGATCCTCCGGGGGTCTTCTCCACCCTGTCTTAGCGCTCCAGTCCCTTGCCACATGGTGTCACAGCTCTCACTGCTCGCTCTGGACAGCGGCATCTACAGTTCCCCTGGACTCCTGGCACCCTGGCCAGTCCTCTGCTCTTCTCTGGCCGCTTGGTTTTCAGGGCAGGGGGCCGGCCCCTGCCCACAGCCAGGGGATTAAGGGGTCCGGCCAATCTTGCGCGCAGCAGTGGTTAAACCAATTGTCGCATGCAGGGAGAAATCCAATGGACCAGCTGAGAGCTGAGTAAGAAGGACTCCCTGAAGATCATTTCTTATGTATCCCGTTCGGGAATATTCACATGGTAGTGTCCGTATTCTTCTGATCACCCTCAGAGTGTTCAATTGGGTGAGCATTTGCCCGTTTTTTCAGATTTGATTCCCTAGGTACCTTTTATTTTTTATTTTTTTATTTTTTTTTTTTGTAGCGTAGGGCGGAGGGAGAGTGAGGGGGCTGGCCCTGGGAAATGCCCGATTCACATTAGCGGTACAAGGCTGCCATCCAGCGGTAGCGATTTGCCCCGAGTGAAACCTGCTGTGTCCTTGTCAGCTTATGAGACTGACATGGGGTGAGGATCTGCACAGGGGCTATGGGTCCAGGTCCCCAAGTTCAAGTGTTTGACCAGGTGCTTTCTGACCAAAGGAACCTGTAGAGACGCGCTACTGAGCAAAGACTTAGGGCTCTCGGGTGCCTGTGCTCAGGCTAATAGGCAGCCAAGTCTCAGGACCACAGCGACCGCCATGCCTCTGTGGCATTAGAGAAAGCTTCCGGAAAGACCATTATGGTCCTTTGGGTTTGATACAAGTGTCCCTTTCAGCACTCTGGGTTTTGTGCCACAATCAAGTGCCTACTGCAACACCCAGGACCGAACCTCCCGATTCCGACTGAACCTAAGCCCCAAATGGTCTTGCACTGACCCTCAAGCCACGCCCACAATCTAACTTCAAGCACCTGCCGAGCTAATGAGCATGCCTGCATTTGTGTCTGTGTGTTTGTGTGTGTGTGTGTGTGTGTGTGTGTGTGTGTGTGTGTGTTTCTTTGTGTGTCCACCAAAGGTCGGGCAGGGATGGGTTCCTTCCTAGGGGGCGGGTCTTGGAACGCTTACATACGGGGACTTCTGGAGGTGAAGTGAGGGAAGCTGACCGCTATCAACTCAATCCAGAGGATGATGTCCTCTCCACAAAGGGATCCGAGCCCCTGTGATCGGTTCCCAAGGTACACAGTGCCCAATGGCTATGGGTTAATTCTATCCCACATGGCAGGAATGCCCCAGGTGGGATGCTGTGTGTCCTGGGACACAGGCTCTCTTTTAGGCGCAAACACTAGGATGCCAAACATATACCTCTTCACTCTATGCTGCCCTGCACCTGCTGGCCTCTGCTTGGTCTGGGCCCAGCTCCTGCGCTTAAGAGTGCGAGCACAATCGCCGTGGGGAAGTGCTCCAGTGGCCAGGAAGAAGCTATACCTCCCATGGCTACAGCCTGCTACCCTTTCCCAGTCTCCCTGGTGGTTGGGTCCCAGGCCTCCTCTGGGCGCACAATGCAGGGAGCCCATGAGTGGACCTGGCTCCCTCAGCAGCTCCACCCTCCAGGGCCACAGGGCCAGATAGGAGCTGCAGCTGCTGAGCTTAGAACATGGCTGCCACCGAGGCCACGCCCCTCAGCACAGGGGAGTTGGGGCGCCCAACTTGGGAAGCACTGCTCCTTCCAGGGCCCCCTGTCTCTTTCTTAGGCACCATGCAGGTGTGCGGGCCACTCGGACCTGCCCAACAATGCTCCCGGATGCCCAGACCCTGCCCGCTCACAGGTCTTCCCCATGGGATAGCCAGGCGCAGGGAACTTGCTGGCAGGTCTGCTGGAGAAGGATTCTGCCCGCCCCATGGCACTGTGGCTCCACAGATCCCACCCTCCCTGTGAGCCCGGCCTCTACCTCTGCCTTTTTGTGGGTCAAAAAAGGCGCAGGGAGGCACCAGAACCCTTCCGAAAAGAAGCAGCCTGGTTACTCCTAGGGTGCTTGGGAGGCTTTGGGGTTCTGTCGCCAGAAGGAAGGGGCTTGGAAAGGCCACCAAAGAAGTTGTGGCATCTGGGATCCCTCTCCTCATCCCTCTGGCCGATCGCATTCCCCCATCCGGGGAGCGGGAACCTTGTCCTCTCGGGCTACTGGTGCAGGGGGATCCTCAGGGGTCTTCCCTGGGATCCTCCGGGGGTCTTCTCCACCCTGTCTTAGCGCTCCAGTCCCTTGCCACATGGTGTCACAGCTCTCACTGCTCGCTCTGGACAGCGGCATCTGCAGTTCCCCTGGACTCCTGGCACCCTGGCCAGTCCTCTGCTCTTCTCTGGCCGCTTGGTTTTCAGGGCAGGGGGGCCGGCCCCTGCCCACAGCCAGGGGATTAAGGGGTCCGGCCAATCTTGCGCGCAGCAGTGGTTAAACCAATTGTCGCATGCAGGGAGAAATCCAATGGACCAGCTGAGAGCTGAGTAAGAAGGACTCCCTGAAGATCATTTCTTATGTATCCCGTTCGGGAATATTCACATGGTAGTGTCCGTATTCTTCTGATCACCCTCAGAGTGTTCAATTGGGTGAGCATTTGCCCGTTTTTCAGATTTGATTCCCCAGGTACCTTTTATTTTATTTTTTTTATTATTATTTTTTTTTTTGTAGCGAAGGGCGGAGGGAGAGTGAGGGGGCTGGCCCTGGGAAATGCCCGATTCACATTAGCGGTACAAGGCTGCCATCCAGCGGTAGCGATTTGCCCCGAGTGAAACCTGCTGTGTCCTTGTCAGCTTATGAGACTGACATGGGGTGAGGATCTGCACAGGGGCTATGGGTCCAGGTCCCCAAGTTCAAGTGTTTGACCAGGTGCTTTCTGACCAAAGGAACCTGTAGAGACGCGCTACTGAGCAAAGACTTAGGGCTCTCGGGTGCCTGTGCTCAGGCTAATAGGCAGCCAAGTCTCAGGACCACAGCGACCGCCATGCCTCTGTGGCATTAGAGAAAGCTTCCGGAAAGACCATTATGGTCCTTTGGGTTTGGTACAAGTGTCCCTTTCAGCACTCTGGGTTTTGTGCCACAATCAAGTGCCTACTGCAACACCCAGGACCGAACCTCCCGATTCCGACTGAACCTAAGCCCCAAATGGTCTTGCACTGACCCTCAAGCCACGCCCACAATCTAACTTCAAGCACCTGCCGAGCTAATGAGCATGCCTGCATTTGTGTCTGTGTGTTTGTGTGTGTGTGTGTGTGTGTGTGTGTGTGTTTCTTTGTGTGTCCACCAAAGGTCGGGCAGGGATGGGTTCCTTCCTAGGGGGCGGGTCTTGGAACGCTTACATACGGGGACTTCTGGAGGTGAAGTGAGGGAAGCTGACCGCTATCAACTCAATCCAGAGGATGATGTCCTCTCCACAAAGGGATCCGAGCCCCTGTGATCGGTTCCCAGGGTACACAGTGCCCAATGGCTATGGGTTCACTCTATCCCACATGGCAGGAATGCCCCAGGTGGGATGCTGTGTGTCCTGGGACACAGGCTCTCTTTTAGGCGCGAACACTAGGATGCCAAACATATACCTCTTCACTCTATGCTGCCCTGCACCTGCTGGCCTCTGCTTGGTCTGGGCCCAGCTCCTGCGCTTAAGAGTGCGAGCACAATCGCCGTGGGGAAGTGCTCCAGTGGCCAGGAAGAAGCTGTACCTCCCTGGCTACAGCCTGCTACCCTTTCCCAGTCTCCCTGGTGGTTGGGTCCCAGGCCTCCTCTGGGCGCACAATGCAGGGAGCCCATGAGTGGACCTGGCTGCCTCAGCAGCGCCACCTCCAGGGCCACAGGGCCAGATAGGAGCTGCAGCTGCTGAGCTTAGAACATGGCTGCCACCGAGGCCACGCCCCTCAGCACAGGGGAGTTGGGGCGCCCAACTTGGGAAGCGCTGCTCCTTCCGGGTCCCCCTGTCTCTTTCTTAGGCACCATGCAGGTGCGCGGGCCACTCGGACCTGCCCAACAATGCTCCCGGATGCCCAGACCCTGCCCGCTCGCAGGTCTTCCCCATGGGATCGCCAGGTGCAGGGAACTTGCTGGCAGGTCTGCTGGAGAAGGATTCTGCCCACCCCATGGCACTGTGGCTCCACAGATCCCACCCTCCCTGTGAGCCCGGCCTCTACCTCTGCCTTTTTGTGGGTCAAAAAAGGCGCAGGGAGGCACCAGAACCCTTCCGAAAAGAAGCAGCCTGGTTACTCCTAGGGTGCTTGGGAGGCTTTGGGGTTCTGTCGCCAGAAGGAAGGGGCTTGGAAAGGCCACCAAAGAAGTTGTGGCATCTGGGATCCCTCTCCTCATCTCTCTGGCCGATCGCATTTCCCCATCCGGGGAGCGGGAACCTTGTCCTCTCGGGCTACTGGTGCAGGGGGATCCTCAGGGGTCTTCCCTGGGATCCTCCGGGGGTCTTCTCCACCCTGTCTTAGCGCTCCAGTCCCTTGCCACATGGTGTCACAGCTCTCACTGCTCGCTCTGGACAGCGGCATCTACAGTTCCCCTGGACTCCTGGCACCCTGGCCAGTCCTCTGCTCTTCTCTGGCCGCTTGGTTTTCAGGGCAGGGGGGCCGGCCCCTGCCCACAGCCAGGGGATTAAGGGGTCCGGCCAATCTTGCGCGCAGCAGTGGTTAAACCAATTGTCGCATGCAGGGAGAAATCTAATGGACCAGCTGAGAGCTGAGTAAGAAGGACTCCCTGAAGATCATTTCTTATGTATCCCGTTCGGGAATATTCACATGGTAGTGTCCGTATTCTTCTGATCACCCTCAGAGTGTTCAATTGGGTGAGCATTTGCCCGTTTTTCAGATTTGATTCCCCAGGTACCTTTTATTTTATTTTTTTTATTATTATTTTTTTTTTTTGTAGCGAAGGGCGGAGGGAGAGTGAGGGGGCTGGCCCTGGGAAATGCCCGATTCACATTAGCGGTACAAGGCTGCCATCCAGCGGTAGCGATTTGCCCCGAGTGAAACCTGCTGTGTCCTTGTCAGCTTATGAGACTGACATGGGGTGAGGATCTGCACAGGGGCTATGGGTCCAGGTCCCCAAGTTCAAGTGTTTGACCAGGTGCTTTCTGACCAAAGGAACCTGTAGAGACGCGCTACTGAGCAAAGACTTAGGGCTCTCGGGTGCCTGTGCTCAGGCTAATAGGCAGCCAAGTCTCAGGACCACAGCGACCGCCATGCCTCTGTGGCATTAGAGAAAGCTTCCGGAAAGACCATTATGGTCCTTTGGGTTTGATACAAGTGTCCCTTTCAGCACTCTGGGTTTTGTGCCACAATCAAGTGCCTACTGCAACACCCAGGACCGAACCTCCCGATTCCGACTGAACCTAAGCCCCAAATGGTCTTGCACTGACCCTCAAGCCACGCCCACAATCTAACTTCAAGCACCTGCCGAGCTAATGAGCATGCCTGCATTTGTGTCTGTGTGTTTGTGTGTGTGTGTGTGTGTGTGTGTGTGTGTGTGTGTGTTTCTTTGTGTGTCCACCAAAGGTCGGGCAGGGATGGGTTCCTTCCTAGGGGGCGGGTCTTGGAACGCTTACATACGGGGACTTCTGGAGGTGAAGTGAGGGAAGCTGACCGCTATCAACTCAATCCAGAGGATGATGTCCTCTCCACAAAGGGATCCGAGCCCCTGTGATCGGTTCCCAGGGTACACAGTGCCCAATGGCTATGGGTTCACTCTATCCCACATGGCAGGAATGCCCCAGGTGGGATGCTGTGTGTCCTGGGACACAGGCTCTCTTTTAGGCGCGAACACTAGGATGCCAAACATATACCTCTTCACTCTATGCTGCCCTGCACCTGCTGGCCTCTGCTTGGTCTGGGCCCAGCTCCTGCGCTTAAGAGTGCGAGCACAATCGCCGTGGGGAAGTGCTCCAGTGGCCAGGAAGAAGCTGTACCTCCCTGGCTACAGCCTGCTACCCTTTCCCAGTCTCCCTGGTGGTTGGGTCCCAGGCCTCCTCTGGGCGCACAATGCAGGGAGCCCATGAGTGGACCTGGCTGCCTCAGCAGCGCCACCTCCAGGGCCACAGGGCCAGATAGGAGCTGCAGCTGCTGAGCTTAGAACATGGCTGCCACCGAGGCCACGCCCCTCAGCACAGGGGAGTTGGGGCGCCCAACTTGGGAAGCGCTGCTCCTTCCGGGTCCCCCTGTCTCTTTCTTAGGCACCATGCAGGTGCGCGGGCCACTCGGACCTGCCCAACAATGCTCCCGGATGCCCAGACCCTGCCCGCTCACAGGTCTTCCCCATGGGATAGCCAGGCGCAGGGAACTTGCTGGCAGGTCTGCTGGAGAAGGATTCTGCCCGCCCCATGGCACTGTGGCTCCACAGATCCCACCCTCCCTGTGAGCCCGGCCTCTACCTCTGCCTTTTTGTGGGTCAAAAAAGGCGCAGGGAGGCACCAGAACCCTTCCGAAAAGAAGCAGCCTGGTTACTCCTAGGGTGCTTGGGAGGCTTTGGGGTTCTGTCGCCAGAAGGAAGGGGCTTGGAAAGGCCACCAAAGAAGTTGTGGCATCTGGGATCCCTCTCCTCATCCCTCTGGCCGATCGCATTCCCCCATCCGGGGAGCGGGAACCTTGTCCTCTCGGGCTACTGGTGCAGGGGGATCCTCAGGGGTCTTCCCTGGGATCCTCCGGGGGTCTTCTCCACCCTGTCTTAGCGCTCCAGTCCCTTGCCACATGGTGTCACAGCTCTCACTGCTCGCTCTGGACAGCGGCATCTGCAGTTCCCCTGGACTCCTGGCACCCTGGCCAGTCCTCTGCTCTTCTCTGGCCGCTTGGTTTTCAGGGCAGGGGGGCCGGCCCCTGCCCACAGCCAGGGGATTAAGGGGTCCGGCCAATCTTGCGCGCAGCAGTGGTTAAACCAATTGTCGCATGCAGGGAGAAATCCAATGGACCAGCTGAGAGCTGAGTAAGAAGGACTCCCTGAAGATCATTTCTTATGTATCCCGTTCGGGAATATTCACATGGTAGTGTCCGTATTCTTCTGATCACCCTCAGAGTGTTCAATTGGGTGAGCATTTGCCCGTTTTTCAGATTTGATTCCCCAGGTACCTTTTATTTTATTTTTTTTATTATTATTTTTTTTTTTGTAGCGAAGGGCGGAGGGAGAGTGAGGGGGCTGGCCCTGGGAAATGCCCGATTCACATTAGCGGTACAAGGCTGCCATCCAGCGGTAGCGATTTGCCCCGAGTGAAACCTGCTGTGTCCTTGTCAGCTTATGAGACTGACATGGGGTGAGGATCTGCACAGGGGCTATGGGTCCAGGTCCCCAAGTTCAAGTGTTTGACCAGGTGCTTTCTGACCAAAGGAACCTGTAGAGACGCGCTACTGAGCAAAGACTTAGGGCTCTCGGGTGCCTGTGCTCAGGCTAATAGGCAGCCAAGTCTCAGGACCACAGCGACCGCCATGCCTCTGTGGCATTAGAGAAAGCTTCCGGAAAGACCATTATGGTCCTTTGGGTTTGGTACAAGTGTCCCTTTCAGCACTCTGGGTTTTGTGCCACAATCAAGTGCCTACTGCAACACCCAGGACCGAACCTCGAGATTCCGACTGAACCTAAGCCCCAAATGGTCTTGCACTGACCCTCAAGCCACGCCCACAATCTAACTTCAAGCACCTGCCGAGCTAATGAGCATGCCTGCATTTGTGTCTGTGTGTTTGTGTGTGTGTGTGTGTGTGTGTGTGTGTGTTTCTTTGTGTGTCCACCAAAGGTCGGGCAGGGATGGGTTCCTTCCTAGGGGGCGGGTCTTGGAACGCTTACATACGGGGACTTCTGGAGGTGAAGTGAGGGAAGCTGACCGCTATCAACTCAATCCAGAGGATGATGTCCTCTCCACAAAGGGATCCGAGCCCCTGTGATCGGTTCCCAGGGTACACAGTGCCCAATGGCTATGGGTTCACTCTATCCCACATGGCAGGAATGCCCCAGGTGGGATGCTGTGTGTCCTGGGACACAGGCTCTCTTTTAGGCGCGAACACTAGGATGCCAAACATATACCTCTTCACTCTATGCTGCCCTGCACCTGCTGGCCTCTGCTTGGTCTGGGCCCAGCTCCTGCGCTTAAGAGTGCGAGCACAATCGCCGTGGGGAAGTGCTCCAGTGGCCAGGAAGAAGCTGTACCTCCCTGGCTACAGCCTGCTACCCTTTCCCAGTCTCCCTGGTGGTTGGGTCCCAGGCCTCCTCTGGGCGCACAATGCAGGGAGCCCATGAGTGGACCTGGCTGCCTCAGCAGCGCCACCTCCAGGGCCACAGGGCCAGATAGGAGCTGCAGCTGCTGAGCTTAGAACATGGCTGCCACCGAGGCCACGCCCCTCAGCACAGGGGAGTTGGGGCGCCCAACTTGGGAAGCGCTGCTCCTTCCGGGTCCCCCTGTCTCTTTCTTAGGCACCATGCAGGTGCGCGGGCCACTCGGACCTGCCCAACAATGCTCCCGGATGCCCAGACCCTGCCCGCTCGCAGGTCTTCCCCATGGGATCGCCAGGTGCAGGGAACTTGCTGGCAGGTCTGCTGGAGAAGGATTCTGCCCACCCCATGGCACTGTGGCTCCACAGATCCCACCCTCCCTGTGAGCCCGGCCTCTACCTCTGCCTTTTTGTGGGTCAAAAAAGGCGCAGGGAGGCACCAGAACCCTTCCGAAAAGAAGCAGCCTGGTTACTCCTAGGGTGCTTGGGAGGCTTTGGGGTTCTGTCGCCAGAAGGAAGGGGCTTGGAAAGGCCACCAAAGAAGTTGTGGCATCTGGGATCCCTCTCCTCATCTCTCTGGCCGATCGCATTTCCCCATCCGGGGAGCGGGAACCTTGTCCTCTCGGGCTACTGGTGCAGGGGGATCCTCAGGGGTCTTCCCTGGGATCCTCCGGGGGTCTTCTCCACCCTGTCTTAGCGCTCCAGTCCCTTGCCACATGGTGTCACAGCTCTCACTGCTCGCTCTGGACAGCGGCATCTACAGTTCCCCTGGACTCCTGGCACCCTGGCCAGTCCTCTGCTCTTCTCTGGCCGCTTGGTTTTCAGGGCAGGGGGGCCGGCCCCTGCCCACAGCCAGGGGATTAAGGGGTCCGGCCAATCTTGCGCGCAGCAGTGGTTAAACCAATTGTCGCATGCAGGGAGAAATCTAATGGACCAGCTGAGAGCTGAGTAAGAAGGACTCCCTGAAGATCATTTCTTATGTATCCCGTTCGGGAATATTCACATGGTAGTGTCCGTATTCTTCTGATCACCCTCAGAGTGTTCAATTGGGTGAGCATTTGCCCGTTTTTCAGATTTGATTCCCCAGGTACCTTTTATTTTATTTTTTTTATTATTATTTTTTTTTTTTGTAGCGAAGGGCGGAGGGAGAGTGAGGGGGCTGGCCCTGGGAAATGCCCGATTCACATTAGCGGTACAAGGCTGCCATCCAGCGGTAGCGATTTGCCCCGAGTGAAACCTGCTGTGTCCTTGTCAGCTTATGAGACTGACATGGGGTGAGGATCTGCACAGGGGCTATGGGTCCAGGTCCCCAAGTTCAAGTGTTTGACCAGGTGCTTTCTGACCAAAGGAACCTGTAGAGACGCGCTACTGAGCAAAGACTTAGGGCTCTCGGGTGCCTGTGCTCAGGCTAATAGGCAGCCAAGTCTCAGGACCACAGCGACCGCCATGCCTCTGTGGCATTAGAGAAAGCTTCCGGAAAGACCATTATGGTCCTTTGGGTTTGATACAAGTGTCCCTTTCAGCACTCTGGGTTTTGTGCCACAATCAAGTGCCTACTGCAACACCCAGGACCGAACCTCCCGATTCCGACTGAACCTAAGCCCCAAATGGTCTTGCACTGACCCTCAAGCCACGCCCACAATCTAACTTCAAGCACCTGCCGAGCTAATGAGCATGCCTGCATTTGTGTCTGTGTGTTTGTGTGTGTGTGTGTGTGTGTGTGTGTGTGTGTGTGTTTCTTTGTGTGTCCACCAAAGGTCGGGCAGGGATGGGTTCCTTCCTAGGGGGCGGGTCTTGGAACGCTTACATACGGGGACTTCTGGAGGTGAAGTGAGGGAAGCTGACCGCTATCAACTCAATCCAGAGGATGATGTCCTCTCCACAAAGGGATCCGAGCCCCTGTGATCGGTTCCCAGGGTACACAGTGCCCAATGGCTATGGGTTCACTCTATCCCACATGGCAGGAATGCCCCAGGTGGGATGCTGTGTGTCCTGGGACACAGGCTCTCTTTTAGGCGCGAACACTAGGATGCCAAACATATACCTCTTCACTCTATGCTGCCCTGCACCTGCTGGCCTCTGCTTGGTCTGGGCCCAGCTCCTGCGCTTAAGAGTGCGAGCACAATCGCCGTGGGGAAGTGCTCCAGTGGCCAGGAAGAAGCTGTACCTCCCTGGCTACAGCCTGCTACCCTTTCCCAGTCTCCCTGGTGGTTGGGTCCCAGGCCTCCTCTGGGCGCACAATGCAGGGAGCCCATGAGTGGACCTGGCTGCCTCAGCAGCGCCACCTCCAGGGCCACAGGGCCAGATAGGAGCTGCAGCTGCTGAGCTTAGAACATGGCTGCCACCGAGGCCACGCCCCTCAGCACAGGGGAGTTGGGGCGCCCAACTTGGGAAGCGCTGCTCCTTCCGGGTCCCCCTGTCTCTTTCTTAGGCACCATGCAGGTGCGCGGGCCACTCGGACCTGCCCAACAATGCTCCCGGATGCCCAGACCCTGCCCGCTCGCAGGTCTTCCCCATGGGATCGCCAGGTGCAGGGAACTTGCTGGCAGGTCTGCTGGAGAAGGATTCTGCCCGCCCCATGGCACTGTGCCTCCACAGATCCCATCCTCCGTGTGAGCCCGGCCTCTACCTCTGCCTTTTTGTGGGTCAAAAAAGGCGCAGGGAGGCACCAGAACCCTTCCGAAAAGAAGCAGCTTGGTTACTCCTAGGGTGCTTGGGAGGCTTTGGGGTTCTGTCGCCAGAAGGAAGGGGCTTGGAAAGGCCACCAAAGCAGTTGTGGCATCTGGGATCCCTCTCCTCATCCCTCTGGCCGATCGCATTCCCCTATCTGAGGAGCGGGAACCTTGTCCTCTCGGGCTACTGGTGCACGGGGATCTTTAGGGGTCTTCCCTGGGATCCTCCCGGGGTCTTCTCCACCCTGTCTTAGCGCTCCAGTCCCTTGCCATATGGTGTCACAGCTCTCACTGCTCGCTCTGGACAGCGGCATCTGCAGTTCCCCTGGACTCCTAGCAACCTTGCCTCTCCTCTGTTCTCCTTTGGCTACTTGGTTTTCAGGGCTCGGGGGCCGGCCCCTTCCCACATCCCTGTGGTTGAAGAGGTCTGGCCAACCTTGGGCACAGTTGCGGGAAGTCCAATTGTGGCGTGCAGAGGGAAATGCAATGGACCAGCTGATAGCTGAGTCGTTAATACTACCTGAAGATCAATTCTTCTGTATCCCCTTCGGGAAAATTCACATGGCTGTGTCTGTATTCTTCAGATCATCCTTAGAATCACCAATTGGGTGAGCATTGGCTCCTTTTCAGATTTTGTACCCGTGTACCTTTTTTTTTTTTTTTTTTTTTTTTTTTTTTGTAGCGAAGGGCGGAGGGAGGGTGAGGGGGCTAGCCCTGGGAAAGGCCTGATTCATATTAGCGGTACAAGGCTGCCATCCAGCGGTAGCGATTTGCCCGGAGTGAAACCTGCTGTGTCAGCTTAGGAGACTAAGAAGGGAGTGAGGACTTGCACAGGGGCTATGAGTCCAGGTCCTGGGGTTCAAGTGCTTGTCCAGGTACTGGCTAGCCCAAGGAAGCTGTAGAGACGTGCTTCTGAGCCCAAGGCTTAGCGCTGTCGGGTGCTGTCGCCTGCTCATAGGAAGCTAAAACTCAGGACTATGGCGGCCGCCATGTCTGCGTGGCATTAGTGATGCTGCCTGAAAGACCAGTGTGGTATTTGGGTTTGTTACAGGTGTCCCTTCAAGTGCTCTGAGTTATTTGGTCTGTGCCACAGTAATGTGCCACGTTCTACAGTCAGTTCTTGACCTCCAGGACACAGGGGAAGGTAGGAGCTGGAGCTGCTGAACTGAGAACCTGGCCTTAGCTGAGGCCACGCCCCTTACCCCAGGGCAGTTTTGGAGCCTAGCTGGTAGAGTGCTGCTGTTTCCAGGGCTCCCCCTGGTCTCCCCTCTCCTCCTCCTGTTGCTTCCTGCCTTACGTTTTGGTGTGCTGCCCACCCAGGCCCACCCCACAATGCTTCCAGAGCCTGCCTACAGCCTGCCCACTGGACTTCCCCAGGGGGTCTCCAAGCATAGGGTAAGTGTGTTGCAGGCGCAGCTGAAGGATTCCGCTGGGTGGCAATATGGCTCCATCTTTCTCCTCTGAATTCTGGCCTCTCCCTCTGCACTTTTTGGATCAAAAAAGTTGGAAGGATGCCGAAACCGGTTTGGCTCAATGGATAGAGGGTCGGCTTGGGGACTGAAAGGTCCCGGGTTAGATTCCGGTCAATTGACCTAGCTTATTGTTCAGATATGATACCTTGGTTGCAGGCATATCCCTAGTGAGGGTGTGCAAGAGGCAGGTGATCTATGACTCTCTCTCATCGATGTTTCTAACTCTCTATCTCTCTCCTTTCCTCTCTGTACAAAATCAATAAATTATATATTTTTTAAAAAGTTAGAATGAGACGTTAGAAGATTTCCAAGAGGATCTTGGCATGTTTTCTCTCTTAGGGTTTTAAGGTTCCCTCTGTCTCTGATTTTGGGATTCTTGTTTTTAGGACAAAGAAGCCTGGAAAGGCTTCTTAAGTAATTCTTTCATTTATGATCTCTCTCCTCATATCTAGGTGTCTAAATTCCCCTACCTGCTGAGGAGGAACCTTGTCTTTTTTACCCACTAGTGGACTTGTATTTTCAGTGGTCTTCTCTTGGTATACTCAGGGTTCTTCTCCGACCCTGTCCTAGCGATCTAGTCCCTTGCGCCATGGTGTCACAGCTTGCTCTGGGCACTGGGATCCAGAATTCCCCTCTTCTCCTGGCACCCTGACCTCTCTTTTCCTCTCATCAGGCAGTTTCGGTCAGGTTTCAGAGTTCAGAGGACCAGACTCTATCCACATCCAGGGGTTTCAGGCAGTCAATCCAACCTTGAGTGCAGCACTTTAATTTTTTTAGTCCAGTGGAAAATCCAAAGGACCAGCAGAAAGTTGAGTCATATGGTCTTCATGAAGGTCATTTGTTCAGTAATCCATTCAGTAAAGTTCAGTTGGCAATGTCTGTACTCTTCCGATCACCATCAGAGTGGCAAATTGCATGAGACCTGGCCTATTGCTCAGATATGATACCTATATATCTTTTTTTTTTCTTTTTTTTTTTTTTTTTTCTTTTTTGTGGTTGCGATGATTGGAGAGAAAGTATTTGGACCTTGCCAGGGAAATACTTGATTCTCATTAGAGGTCCTTTAAGCAGATTTCCTCTTCCCACCAACCTTGCACTGTCCTTTCCAGCATTTTGCCTCTTGAATGTGTCCTTAGTCCTCAGAGACTAAGAAAGGTGTGAAGTCATGGACAGGGGCTATGAGTCTAGAGGCCAAGAGGTTGTCCAGGTGCTGACTATGTCAAAGTAGCTGTAGAGTGGATTGTCGGGTATCGTGTGGACATATACATGGTGGTGATATCTGTCCCAATGCTCACAGAGGCCAAGCCTCAGGCCATGGTTGTCACTATATCTGGGCAGTACTAGAGAAATATGCCAGAAAGAACCTAGGCCTGTCTGGTGGGTATAGTATAAGTGTTAGTTCATGTGCTTAGGACCCTAGTGGCTACCTTGTGTTGCCAAAGGAGTCCTGGTCTCAGGCTCTAGGCATTTTGTTGAGTCACTTCCTAGGAAAAGAAGTAGGTTCATCTTGGATAGGCAGTGTTCCTAATACTTGTTCTAGTCCATGGTAAATTTAATGATGATTCTATTACAGTAATTAGAGGTTTGTTATCTTTAGCCCCAGAGTATGGAGCCTGGCTATACAGTTCCTTGTGGTCAAGGTGAATATAATGTGGTAATATGAATTGCTGTGTCATAATCCAATGATTTGTAAAGGGACACAGGTCATTCATTTTTTCCCCTTTCTTAAAATGTTTCTTATCACAGTGTACTTAAGGATCAGTTTGTTTTGTCCCAAATTTTTTAAAAATATATTTTATTTATTTTTATAGAGAGGAAGGGAGAGGGAGAGAGAGTTAGAAACATCAATGAGAAAGAAACATCAATCAGCTGCCTCCTGCATACCCCCTACTGGGGAAGTGCCCACAACCAAGGTACATGCCCTTGACTAGAATTGAACCTGGGACCCTTGAGTCCTCGGGACGATGCTCTATCCATTGAATCAAACCAGTTAGGGCTGTTTTCTCCCAAATTTGCGATGTGCAATTGCCCCCAAACACCATTAAATCATAACCACAGAAAATTTTATTTGTACTTTTATATTTTACAGCAAAAATCAAAAGTTTTCGTTAGGAGTAAAATTAAACAGCCCATATACTGTTATACTTGAAGCCACAAAACTTTATTTTTGCATTTAGAAATAAATACCATTATTGTGTTTTCTCTTTCTGGATTCCCCTCCTTTCCCCAAAACTTAATTAGTATTATGTGGAAAACCTTCCCAGACATTTAAAAAATAATATTGTAAAATACAACTTACCATATAACCAGGTTTTACAGTACTGGTCAATAGTAATAAGTACCTGTTATGCTATAGATCTCCAAAATGTTTCCATCTTTAAGAGAGAAACCAAGGTGGCAGCATAGGATAGACACCAGAATGCAGCCTACCACAACAAATTTGAATTTAGAACTGGAAAACAGGGGAAACATCGCCCTGAAGCACCGGACGGCTGGCTGAGAGGAGGCTCTACCATCTGGGAAAGAGAGAGAAGGCACGCTGAACCTCAGGAACTGTGAAGGTGCAGAGAACTGTGTGCACGAAAAGGCGGCCACCTGACTTTGCTGCTGGCTTGCTTGCGGAGCGCAGAGAGGGCAGGGCAGGCCAGGCTGAGTTCGCTACTGGCTTACACCCTGCTTGGAGAGGGTGGACAGCTAATGCATGGCTAGCTTTCTTCAGGAGAAAAACAGAACCACCCTCTCGCTCTGATAGATGGCCCCAGACAGGGAGAGCCCAAACTGTCAGGCATTGGGCAGAGATCTCTCGGAGGTGTGTGAAGCCAGCACTCAGAAACCAGAATCTCATAGGGAGGGGCTGATCGAAGCTTGTTTGCACCACCCCGAGATTCTGCCCCATCCAAGCGGACCACAGAAGCCCTTCCAGTGGCTAGCTTTCCCGTTTGCCGTGAATAGGACTCTCCTAGAGAGGGACAGACAGGAATCCAAAGCTTGTCTGCGCCTATACCAAAGATGTGTGTGTGCCTGCATCTAATCTTGTGAGATTCACAAAAGCTTGGCTGTGCCACCCCCAGGCTCTGCCCCATCTAAGCGGAATACAGAAACCCTCCTAGCTGAGACACTTCTGATCCTCATAGCCAATTGGCTTGGAGATCAACACTTCCTAGTGATACCAACAACAAGCAAGGCTTAACAAGACTGCACACATATCCCACAAAGGGCTACACCAAGACTGTACCTCAGGTAAATGGGAGGCTGACCCACTGAACCATATAGGACACCTTAGCACACAAAGTCACCCTAACAACTCAGGGAAGCTGTGAAAATGCCGAGAGAAGGAAACAGATCACAAACAAAAGAAATGGAGGAAAAGAAGCGACTGGATATACAGTTCAAAACCACGCTTATAAGGTTTTTCAAGAATTTCCTAGAAAAGGCGGATAAAATAAACGAGACCTATGAGGATATAAAAAGGGATCAACTAGAAATAAAGAATACATTGTCTGAAATAAAAAATATTATACAAAGTCCTAAAAACAGAATAGAAGATCGCATGAATCAAGTCAAAGATTTAGAACACAAAGAGCCAGAGGATACTCCTCCACAGAAGCAAGAAGAGAAGAGAATCCAGAAAGTTGAAGATAGTGTAAGAAACCTCTGGGACAACTTCAAATGAACCAACATCAGAATTATGGGGGTCCCAGAAGAAGAGAGAGAACAAGATACCGAAAGAATACTGGAAGAAATAGTGACAGAAAACTTCCCCCACCTGAAATAGACTTACAAGTCCAGGAAGGGCACAGAACTCAAAAGGAAACCAAAGTGGACCACACCAAGTCACATCATAATTAAAATTCCAAGAACAAAAGACAAAGAGAGAATATTAAAAGCAGCAAGAGAAAAGCAGGTAGTTACCTATAAAGGAGTCGCCATACGATTGTCAGCTGATTTCTCAACAGAAACCATGCAGGCCAGACGGGAATGGCAAGAAATAGTCAAGGTGATGGATAGCAAGAACCTACAGCCAAAAATACTCTACCCAGCAAAGCTATCACTCAGTATCGAAGGCCAGATAAAGAGCTTCACAAATAAAAAAAAGCTAAAGTTCATCGCCGCCAAACCAGAATTATATGAATTACTCAAAGGGGTTCTTTAGGAAGAGGAAGAAGATATAGATAAAAATTATGATCAACAAATACATAACAATCAACAAGTGAAACTAAAAGCCAAGGGAATTAAAAAAAACCTGATGAACAATATTAACTGGTGAATATAATAGAATCAGAGGTATGGAAGGGGAGTGGACTGACGATTCTCAGGGAAAAAGGGAGTGGGGGGTGAGGGAAGAGCCTGAACAAAAACTGTGCATCTATGGATGAGAACAATGGGGGGTGGGAAAAGGGCAGAAGGTGGGGTGGGAACCTGGTAGAGGGGAGCAATGGAGGGAAAAAAACTGAGGAACATTTGTAATAATATGAAAAATAAAGATTTATTTAAAAAATGTTTCCATCTTTCATGCCGGGACCAGTTTGGCTCAATGGATAGAGCGTCGGCTTGGGGTCTGAAAGGTCCCGGGTTTGATTCCGGTCAAGGGCATGTACCTTGGTTGCGGGCATATCCCCAGTAGGGGGTGTGTAAGAGGCAGCTGATCGATGACTCTCTCTCATCGATGTTTCTAACTCTCTATCTCTCTCCCTTCCTCCCTGTACAAAATCAATAAAATATATTTTTTTAAAAAAATGTTTCCATCTTTCAAAAGTGATCTCTACACCCTTTAAACAACAAGTCCCTGTTTTCAATCATCCCAGTTACTGGTATCCACCATTTTTTTTCGTGTTGGTTTTTTTTATTATTAATTTGGCCACTTTACATAACCATATATATTGTGGAATCCTAATCGTATTTTTTATTTATTTTTTTTTTTTTTTTTTTTTTATTTATTTTTTTTTATTTTTATTTTTTTTTTTTACTTTTTTTTTTTTATAAGGAATATTTAATATTAACATTGTGAGTTATTATCTTTTGCATATCCAAGTTACACATTTCAAACAAATCGTCATTTATATTTACAGTATACAGATGCAAAGCATTAATTTCCCACTAAATCATCACTTTCTTAAAATGGTACATGTGATGTTATGAAATTAGCTATTAAGCATTCAAAATAGTGGAAAAGAGGTCCTTTCTTCAGTCTTTTTTTTTTTTTTTAAATATATATATATTTTTTTGATTTTTTTTTGCCCCCCCCCCTCCCTCCCTCACATCCCCTCCCTCCCCAGAGTTTTATGTCCAATGGTTGTACTTATGTGCATGTATAACAGTCCTTCGATTGATCTATTATCTCCCCCAGATCTTCCTCCCCTCCCCGCTGTAATTTGACAGTCTGCTTGTTGATATACTATCTTTATATCTATCTTTTGGTTCATCAGTTTATAATGTTCTTTATTATCCACAGATGAGTGAAGTCATGTGGTGTTTTTCTTTCAATGACTGGCTTATTTCACTCAGCATGATGTTCTCCATTTCCATCCAGGTTGCTACAAATGATGAGAATTCCTTCTTTTTTATGGCAGCATAGTATTCCATTGTGTAGATGTACCAAAGTTTTTTGATCCAATCATCTGCTGATGGGCATCTAGGCTGTTTCCAAATTCTAGCTATTGTAGATTGTGCTGCTATGAACATAGGGGTGCATATATCCTTTCTGATTGGTGTTTCTAGTTTCTTGGGATATATTCCTAGGAGTGGGATTACTGGGTCAAATGGGAGTTCCATTTTCAGTTTTTTGAGGAAACTCCACACTGTTCTCCACAGTGGTTGCACCAGTCTGCATTCCCACCAGCAGTGCACGAGGGTTCCCTTTTCTCCACAACCTCGCCAACACCTGTCGTTTGTTGATCTGTTGATGTTGGCCATCCTGACAGGTGTGAGATGGTACCGCATTGTTGTTTTGATTTGCATCTCTCGGATAATTAGTGACTTTGAGCATGTTTTCATGTGCCTTTTGGCCTTCCTTCTGTCTTCTTTTGGAAATATTCTATTTAGGTCCATTGCCCATTTTTTAATTGGATCATTCATCTTCCTTTTATTTAGTTGTATAAGCTGTTTGTAGATGTTGGAGATTAAACCTTTATCAGTGGTAACATTTGCAAATATGTTCTCCCACATTGTGGGCTTTCTTGTTGTTTTGTTGATGGTTTCTTTTGCTGTAAGAAAGCTTTTTATTTTGATGTAGTCCCATTTGTTTATTTTCTCTTTAGCTTCCATTGCCCTAGGGGCAGTATCAGTGAAGAAGTTCTTTTGGCATATGTCTGAGATTTTGCTGCCCGTGGATGCTTCTAGTATTTTTATGGTTTCCCGTCTGATGTTTAAGTCCTGTATCCATTTTGAGTTTACTTTTGTGTATGGTGTAAGTTGGTGATCCAGTTTCATTCTTTTGCATGTATCTGTCCAATTTTCCCAACACCATTTATTGAAGAGACTGTCTTGACTCCATTGTATATTCATGCCTCCTTTGTCAAATATTAATTGAGCATAGTGATTTGGGTTGATATCTGGGTTCTCGATTCGATTCCATTGATCTATATGTCTGTTTTTGTGCCAGTACCAGGCTGTTTTGAGAACAGTGGCTTTGTAATACAGTTTGAAGTCTGGTATTGAGATCCCTCCTACTTTACTCTTCTTTCTCAGGATTGCTGTGGCTATTCGGGGTCTTTTATTGTTCCAAATGAACTTTTGGAGAGTTCTTTCTAGGTCAGTGAAGTATGCCATTGGTATTTTAATGGGGAGTGCATTGAACCTATAGATTGCTTTAGGAAGTATGGACATTTTGATGATGTTGATTCTACCAATCCATGAACATGGTATGTTCTTCCATCTGTTTACATCTTCCTCTATCTCTTTTTTCAGTGTCGTGTAGTTTTCCGCATATAGGTCCTTTACTTCCTTAGTTAAATTTATTCCTAGATATCTTAATTTTTTTGGTGCGATGGTAAATGGAATTGCTTTTTTAGTCTCTGTTTCTATAAATTCGCTGTTGGTGTAAAGAAATGCCATAGATTTCTTGGCGTTAATTTTGTATCCTGCTACATTGCCAAATTCATTTATTAAGCCAATTAGTTTTTTAATAGAGTCTTTTGGGTTTTTTATGTACAATATCATGTCGTCTGCAAATAAGGATAACTTTATTTCTTCTTTTCCAATTTGGATGCCTTTTATTTCCTCCTCTTGTCTAATTGCAATGGCTAGTACTTCCAGTACTATGTCAAAGAGGAGTGGCGAAAGTGGGCATCCCTGTCTTGTTCCTGTTCTTAGAGGGAATGGTTTTAGTTTTTGCCCATTGAGTATGATGTTGGCTGTGGGTTTATCATATATAGCTTTTATTATGTTGAGGTATGATCCTTGTACTCCCACCTTGTTGAGAGTTTTTATCAGGAAAGGGTGTTGGATTTTATCAAATGCTTTTTCTGCATCAATTGATATGACTATATGATTTTTATCTTTCAACTTGTTTATGTGATGTATCACGTTTATTGATTTGCGGATATTGTACCATCCTTGCATTCCTGGAATAAATCCTACTTGGTCATGGTGTATGATCTTTGTGATGCTCTGCTGGAGCCGATTTGCTAGAATTTTGTTGAGGATTTTGGCATCTATGTTCATGAGGGATATTGGCCTGTAATTCTCTTTCATTGAGTTGTCTTTATCTGGTTTTGGTATTAGGGTGATGCTGGCTTCATAGAAGGAGTTTGGAAGTGTTCCTTCCTCTTGGATTTTTTGGAATAATCTGAGGAGGATAGGTTTTAGTTCTTCCTTGAATGTTTGGTAAAACTCTCCTGTGAAGCCATCTGGCCCTGGGCTTTTGTTTGCTGGAAGTTTTTTGATGACTGTTTCAATTTCTTCCCAAGTCACTGGTCTATTTAGATTCTTAGATTCTTCCTGATTGAGTTTTGGAAGGTTGTATTTTTCTAGGAATATGTCCATTTCCTCCAGGTTGTTCAGTTTATTGGAATAGAGCTCTTCGTAGTATTTTGTAACAATTCTTTGTATTTCAGCGGGATCTGTTGTTATTTCACCTCTTTCGTTTCTGATTTTGTTTATTTGGGTCCTCTCTCTTTGTTTCTTGGTTAGCCTGGCTAGGGGTCCATCTATCTTGTTTATTCTTTCAAAGAACCAGCTCTTGGTTTTGTTGATCTTACGTATTGTTTCTTTGGTCTCTATGTCATTTATCTGTGCTCTGATTTTTGTTATTTCCTTCCTTCTGCTTACACTGGGCTTTTCTTGTTGCTCTTTTTCTAACTCTTTGAGTTGTAGAGTTAGATCATTTGTTACCCTTTTTTCTAGTTTTTTGCAATAGGCTTGTAGGGATATGAACTTCCCTCTCAAAACTGCTTTTGCTGTGTCCCATAGATTTTGGATAGTTGTGTTTTCATTGTCATTTGTTTCCAGGATGTTTTTAATTTCTTCCTTGATTTCTCTGGTAACCCAGTCCTTGTTTAATAGCATGCTGTTTAGTCTCCATGTGTTTGATTTCTTTGGATTTTTTTCGTTGTAGTTAATTTCCAGTTTTATGCCACTATGATCTGAGAAGATGCTTGATATGATTTCTATCTTCTTGAATTTGAAGAGACTTTGCCTATGTCCCAAAATGTGGTCTATCTTTGAGAATGACCCATGTGCGCTTGAGAAGAATGTATATTCTGTGGCTTTGGGGTGGAATGTTCTGAAGATGTCGATTAATTCCATCTGGTCTAGCGAGTCATTTAGGATTGATATTTCTTTGCTGATTTTTTGTTTAGATGACTTGTCAAAGGGTGACAGTGGGGTATTAAGATCTCCTACTATGATTGTATTGCTATTAATCTCTCCCTTAATGTCCTCCAGCAGTTTTTTTATATATTGGGGTGCTCCCGTATTGGGTGCATATATATTTACCAGGGTTATTTCTTCTTGTTGGATTGCTCCCTTTAGTATTATGAAGTGACCTTCATTATCTCTTGTTATGTCCTTCACTCTGAGATCTAATTTGTCAGATATAAGTATTGCTACCCCAGCTTTTTTTCCATTTCCATTCGCCTGGAAAACCTTTTTCCATCCCTTCACCCTCAGTCTGTGTGCATCTTTTTTTCTGAGGTGGGTTTCTTGTAGACAACAGATATATGGGTCTTGTTTTCTTATCCAATCCGTTACCCTATGTCTTTTGATTGGAGCATTTAGTCCATTTACATTTAAAGTTATAATTGATAGATACTTATTTGACGCCATTTTTATTCTATACCCCTGTGTTCCTTCTTTGCTTTCTGTTTCTTTAACTTTACAGTAGACCCGTTAGCATTTCTTGCATTGCTGGTTTGGTGGAGATAAATTCCCTTAGTCTGTTTTTGTCTGTGAAGCTCCTGATTTCCCCTTCAATTTTGATTGATAGCCTCGCTGGGTACAGTATTCTTGGATTCAGACCCTTCCTTTGCATGACTTTGTATATTTCATCCCATTCCCTTCTGGCCTGATAAGTTTCTGTGGAGAAATCAGTTGCTAGTCTGATGGGGGTTCCTTTATATGTAACTTTCTGTCTCTCTCTGGCTGCTTTTAAAATTCTTTTTTTGTCGTAGGTGTTTGCCAGCTTAATTATAATGTGTCTAGGGGTTGATTTTCTGGGGTTCATTTTGCTTGGGACTCTGCGAGCATCTTGGATTTGTGTGGGTTTTTTCTTCTCTATCTCAGGAAAGTTTTCTGTCATTATTTCTTGAAATACGTTTTCCATGTCTTCCTCAATTCCCTGTCCTTCTGGAACCCCTATTACTCTAATATTGTTTTGTTTTGTATTGTCCCAGAGTTCCCTTAGACTTTCCTCCTGTTTTTTAATTTTTTTTTCCAGAAGCTGTTCTAATTGGGTATGTTTTTCCATCTTGTCTTCTAGCTCGCTGATGCGGTCCTCTGCTTCTTCTAATCTACTCTTGATGCTTTCTATTGAGTTCTTTACAGTAGCGATGTCATTTTTCATTTCTTCTTGGTTCTTCTTCATTTCCTCTTGGTTTTTACTCATATTGTCAAATTTGTCTTCCATTCTTTTTAGCCATCTTATGATCATTACTCTGAATTCTTGCTCTGGTAGGTTGCTTCCCTCTATCTCGTTTACTTCCTTTTCTGGTGAGGCCTGCTTTTCTTTCATATGCAGGCTATGTTTTGGTCTCCCCATGATCTAGGATGTCTGGTTGTGTAGTTCTCTCTCTCTCCTGCTTTGATTTAAAGGCACCAAATACAACACAACCAGGTACAACACACAGGGGACTGAATCGGGATGTGTTTGAAATATTAATAACCACCAATAAGGGTGACTAGAACCCAGCTAGCAAAAACATACAATCAAACAAAAAGCATATCAAATCAATCTTATAAACAAAAGCATACAACTTCAGTATAGTTGACATTCAACATACAACTTCAAAGTGTTAGAGAGAAAGACTTTTGTTTTGTTTTGTTTTTAGGACAACTGCAAGGGAGGTGTAAATGGGCTCGAAGCAAGTAGTTGGAAATTAGATATATAGAAGTAGGGTGAAATTTTAGGAGGAGGTAGACAGAAGGAATGGGGAAAATCTAGAGCAGGAAAGGGTTAAGATAAACGGGGTACCAAAGGAAAATATCGGAAAGAGGGTGAAGGCATAAAGGATAGGTTGAGATAGAATAAAGCGTTGGAGAAGGAAAGATAGATAAAGCCTGTAGAACAGTAATCCTGAAATTTAAAAAAAAAAAAAAAATATATATATATATATATATATATATATATATAATCAAATGAAATAAAAATAATAAAAATAAACAAAAAAAATAAGATGAAAAAGGTAACTTAGTAGTAGTATAATGTAGTAATTATAAAGATAAAATCAAGTGAGGAAAAAGAAAAAAAATAGTTTCTTGAGTAAATGTTGCAAATAATGAAATCAAAAATAAAAAACAAAAATTTAAAAATTAATAAAATTTAAAAAATTTAAATAAAATTTGCAGAAATGAAGGTCATTCGCTTCCTCTATTGTTATGATCCAGTCCTGATTTTTAGGCGGGTTTTGCTTTGTTTTTATTACACTAGAGTCAATTTGTGAATTAGCCTCTGGGGGCAGTGTTTCTAGGTTGACTTCCCAGACTCTAGAGCCTCTCCAGCTTTTTTTTTTTTTTTTAGTCCTCTCTGAAGCCGGAACTACGGAGGGGGGAGGGGGCAGGTCCGAGCAACCTCAATCTCCTGCAACTCTCCAATACCCTTCCGTGCCAGATCCAAATGTGTTGCTCTTTAGATATCTCCCCTGTTAGGAGCCCCGTCCGCTTTCACGGGTGACACTCGCCCAACAGCGGGGCTTCTACTTGTAATCGCCGCCCTTGTCCTCCAGCTTCCGCGTTCTGCGCGCAGGCTTTGTTTTCTCCGCGAGTGCGCTCCACCCTCTCCCCGCGAAATCTGACCTTTTCGCCGAGCAGTGGGGCACTCCTGTGAGGCCAGGTGTTCGCGCCGCCTGGGATCCGCGTTCTGGGGGTCACAGTTGCTTGTTGGTCGCTGCGGCTGTTGATATTCAGGCCTCTGACACGATCCTATCTTCCTCTCAAGATGGCGAGGTTTCCCTATCCAAGCCGGCAGGTAGCTCCGGGCAGGGACGCAGCCCGCGTGGGTGCTTCCCTGTGAGGGGTACCTCTGTCAGCAGCCCCCCAGCAGTTTCTTTTGGTGTTCGCTGTCTCCCAGCTTGCTAATAAACACCCTAATCGTATTTTTTAAATGGCTGGCTTATTTCACTTGAATATTGTTCTCAAATTCATCCATGTTGTTTAATATGACCAGACAGCCTTCTTTTATTAAAAAAAATATATTTTTTTATAATTTAAAAAAATATATATTTTATTGATTCCCTTCAGACAGGAAGGGAGAGAGATAGAGAGCCAGAAACATCAATGGGAGAGTCATCGATCAGCTGCCTCCTGCACACCCCCTACTGGGGACGTGCCCACAACCAATGTACATGCCCTTGACCAGAATCGAACCCGGGACCCTTCAGTCCTCAGGCCGATGCCCAATCCACTGAGCCAAACCGGTTTCGGGGAAAAAGAAATCTTTATGGGGAAACCAAGATGTCAGCATAGGTAAACACCTAAACTGCTGCCTCACAGAACAATTCAAAACTACAATTAAAAGACAAAACATCTATCACTCACAACCTCAGGAAAACTGGCTGAGTGAAAGTTCTACAACTAGAAGGAAAGAGAAAAGAGCATTGAAACATGCATAAGTGCTGAAAAACTGAGGTACAGAGACACGCGGATTAGGCTGGTGGCTGTACACTGCTTCTTTCAACCTGAATGGAGACAAGCTCCCAATTACTCTGAAATCCAATTTCTGGGGAGATACTGGGGACCCAAACTTCTACAGGGAGAGGCTGGATTGTTGGCCATCGGGTCAGAAAGTGAGGGTGACTTTCTGGCAGATGTGTGCCCAGCAATCATTGTTTACTGCACTGGAGGGTGGGAAGCAGTGACTTAGAAACGAGAATACTCAGAGAAGGCTGACTCACAGCCATCGCTGTTTACCATGCCCTAGCCTAGTGATGCCCTGAGAATGTGCACTGCAAAATCAACAAACACACCCAAGCTCCTCACAGCCGCTTTTGCATATAAATTGCCTGCACTATCATAGCTTAACCAAACTAACTGCAGCTCCGGTCAGACATCTCCAAAACCTCCAAACACTAAGCAGAGGAGAAAAGTAGTTCTTTCTGTAGCTCCTGCTAGGTGGCCTCAGACAATAGCTGACCTACACTCCATTGGAGATCCAAAATCTAGTGTATCTAGAGGTCTGTATGAGAGGACACCAGATTTCAACTACTTTCATAAAGGACACATTCAAGAGGCAAACTCAGTGAGTACCAAAGCCCCACTGAAACAAGTCCTGCCCCATAAGCATATCCCGAGCACAGCAATGCTTCTGTTATAGACACAATGGGTATTCATAGCCAATTGGCCTGGAGGTCAATTCCTCCCAGTGACACCAACAACAATCTAAGACTTAACTACAATAAGGCTATATGCACAGTCCACAAAGGGTTGCACCAAGAGTGTCCACCTCAGGTAATTGGAAGGCTGACCCATTGGAGCATATAGGACACCTAGCCCACAAAGCCACCCTACCAACTCAGGGAAGCAGTGAAAATGAGGGGACAAGGAAACAGATCACAAACAAAAGAAATGGAGGGAAACAAATGACTAGATATAGAGTTCAAAACCACAGTTAAAAGGTTTTTCAAGAATTTCCTAGAAAAGGCTGATAAATTTAACAAGATTCTCAAGGATATGAAAAGGGACCAACTAGAAATTAAACATACACTGACTGAAAGAAAAAATATTATAGAGACCCAACATCAGACTAGAGGAGCGCAAGATTAAGTCAAAGATTTGAAATACAAAGAGTCAAAGGACACTCAACCAGAAAAGCAAAAAGAAAAAAGAATCCAAAAAGTTGAAGATAGTATAAGAAGCTTCTGGGACAACTTGAAGCATACCAACATCAGAATTATGGGGTGCCAGAAGAAGAAGAGAGCAAGTTATTTAAAACCTATTTGAGGAAATAATGTCAGAAATCTTCCCCCACCTGGTGAAAGAAATAGACTTACAAGTCCAGGAAATGCAGAGAACCCTAAACAAATGGAATCCAAAGAGGACCACACCAAGACACATAATTAAAATGCCAAGGGCAAAAGACAAAGATAATATTAAAAGCAGCAAGAGCAAAACCATTAATTACCTTTAAGGGAGCACCTATATGATTGTCACCTGATTTCTCAATAGAAACTATGAAGTCCAGACAGGAATGGCAAGAAATATTCAGTGATGAATAGCAAGAACCTACAACCAAGATTACTCTACCCAGCAAAGCTATCATTTAGAATTGAAGGTCAGATAAAGAGTTTTACAGATAAGATAAAGCTAAAAAAAATTCAGCACCACCAAACCAATATTATTTGAAATGCTGAAGGGTATTTTTTAAGAAGAGGAAGAAGAGAAAAAGTAAAGACAAAAATATATCTATCAATGAACAACAAATACATATCTATCAACAAGTGAATATGAAAATTAGAGAGGGAGAGAGAGGGAGAGAGAGAGAGGGAAAGAGAGAGACAGAAAGAGAGAGAGAGAGAGAGAGATCCTTGGCCTTTAACTGGAAGGATGTTGGTTTCTTCCCTTTCTCTTCCTTTGTGTCTGGGTTAAGTTAAGGCTGATTTTCTTGGAGCTTTTTGAAATCCCCAAGGTTAGATTTGAGACCCTAGGCCCGACAAACTTCGGCTCTTGAGCCACTTGCGCCACTTTTGCCCCTTGAGTGTGGCTCTTCCACAAAATGCCACTGCCTGGGCGAGTCTATTTTGAAGTGGCATTAGAAGTTTAAGTTTGCCGAAACTGGTTTGGCTCAATGGATAGAGCGTCGGCTTGGGGACAGAAGGGTCCTGGGTTCTATTCCGGTCAAGGGCATGTACCTTGGTTGAGGGCATATCCCCAGTAGAAGGTGTACAAGAGGCAGCTGATCGATGACTCATCGATGTTTCTAACTCTCTATCTCTCTCCCTTCCTCTCTGTACAAAATCAATAAAATATATATTTAAAAGTTTAAGTTTAAAAAATTTGGCTCTCAAAAGAAATTTCAATTGTTGTACTGTTAATATTTGGCTCTGTTGACTAAAGAGTTTGCTGGAGTCATTCAAAGATGGCTCACAGGTAAACACCTAGCCGCAGCCGCACACAACAATTTCAATAAAATATAAAATGGACATAACCCAGAACTACAGGAAAGTCGACTGACTGGAAATTCTACAACGAGAAGCAAGGAGAAAACCAGAAGGAAGCTCGGAGGAGCTGTAAAAACCTAAGGTACGGAGACACTCGGCGCGCGCAGAGAGGACGGAGCCAGAGAGGAGGGCAGCTCAGTGTCTGCCTGGCGTTCCCAAGTGGGAAGGAGATAAAACTCCGACTGTGTTGGGCCCCTGTTCCGACTGCTCTGAATCCCAGTTCTAGGCCAGACCCCGGGGACCCAGGCTCATCCACAGGGAGCTGGGCTGTAAGGTAGAACCCCGGGGGAGGGGCGAAAGGAGGTCCCGGCAGCACGTACATTGCGCACGGAGAACGGACTGTTGGCTGTGCTGAGGGATTGCCCTGGCGGGAAGGAGACTGGGGCTCTGGACTGCTCTGAAAGCCACCTCCAACTCCACTTCCAACTGAACTGAACCCCAATACGGGGCTCATTGGGGGAGAGCATAGACTGTTTGGCAGCAGGCGAAAATCGAGGGCACCTTTCTCTCAGAGGCTCTTGCAACAAGTACTAAAGGACCCTGAGACCCAGGAGCCGCATAGGGCTGGGCTGATGGAAGCCAAGGCTGTAGGCTCCACCCTGAAATCCACCCCATCTGTAGCTGTAAAATGCGACAACGAAATAGATCACAAATGAAAGAAATGAAGGACAAAAAGCGACTGGATATAGAGTTCAAATCTACGCTTATAAGGTTTTTCAAGAATTTCCTAGAAAAGATGGATAAGACCTATGAGGATATGAAAAGGGATCAACTAGAATTAATAAAGAATCAACAAGAAATGATAAGTGATCAACAAGAAATAAAGAATACATTAACTGAAATAAAAAAATATTATACAGAGTCCTAAAAACAGAATGGAAGATCGCAAGAATCAAGTCAAAGAGTTGGAGCATAAAGAGCCAGAAGACACTCCTCCACAGAAGCTAGAAGGCAAGAGAATCCAGAAAATTGAAGATAATGTAAGAAATCTCTGGGACAACTTCAAGCGAACCAACATCAGAATTATAGGGGTCCCAGAAGATGAGAAAGAGCAAGATATTGAAAACATACTGAAAGAAATAGGGAGAGAAAACTTCCCCCACCTGGTGAAAGAATTAGACTTACAAGTCCAGGAAGCGCACAGAACTCCAAACAAAAGGAATCCAAAGAGGACCACACCAAGACATATCATAATTAAAATTCCAAGAGCAAAAGACAGAGAATATTAAAAGAAGCAAGAGCAAATAAGGTAGTTACCTATAAAGGAGCACCTATATGATTATCAGCTGATTTCTCAACAGAAACCATGCAGGCCAGATGGGAATGGCAAATATTCAAGGTGATGAATAGTAAGAACCTACAGCCAAAGATAATCTATCCAGCAAAGCTATCACTCAGAATCAAAGGTCAGATAAAGAGCTTCACCAATAGAATGTAGCTAAAGGAGTTCATCACCACCAAACCAGAATTATATGAATTCCTGAAGGGGGTTCTTTCAGAAGAGAAAGTAAATAAAGATAAAAATTATGAACAACAAATACGTAACTATCAACAAGTGAATCTAAAAACCAAGGAAATTTAAAAAAATTGATGAATATTAACTGTTGAATATAACAGAATCAGAGGTATGGAAGGGGAGTGAACTGACGATTCTTGGGGAAAAGGGGAGAGGGGGCTGTGGGAAGAGACTGAACATAAACTGAGCACCTATGGATGAGGACAATGGGGAGTGGGGAAAGGGCAGAGGGTGGGGTGGGAACCTGGTGGAGGAGAGCAATGGTGGGCGGGGGCGAGGGGAAGGAACATTTGTAATAATATGAACAATAAAAATTTATTTTTAAAAAAAGAAAGCAAAAGCAATTTTATGTCCGCTGGCAAAATAAATAAATAAATAAATCATAAAGAGTTTGCTGACCACTGCCCTAGGCTATAGATAAGGGTTAAGGTAACTATGGACAGAAAACAGAAAAATAATATGGGTGGCTGCTTTTTAGCTTTGGCTGTTTAATTGGGATTGCTTTCTGAGGGTCTGTGCAGGACCTTTTTCTAGATAAATGAGAGCCTAACCTCATCCAATTTTGAAAATAAGTGATACCTGGCAGTTTCCAATTTTCCTAAGGAAGGCCAACCAAATTTTCCTTCAAGGCCTGAGGTACTGCCTATGTCTGGCTGGCCCAGACACGGGTCACTAGGAATCTTTTCTGATCCCTGAAGGCCTCTTATCTTTTTTTTTTAATGTATATTTTACTAATTTCAGAGAGGAAGTAAGAGGGAGGGAGAGATAGAAACACCAGTGATGAGAGAATCATTGATAGACTGCCTCCTGCACGCCCCACACTGGGAATTGAGCCTGCAACCCAGCATGTGCCCTGACTATGAATCCAACCGTGACCTCCTGGTTCATAGGTGGACACTCAACCACTGAGCTACGCCGGCTGAGCAAGGACTCCTATCTTTTAATACATCTTTTCTATATAGTCCTTAAGGTCCCCTAAATCAGGAAGGGGACCACTCTCAACTTCTACACTCTTTTAACTGTTAGAGATTAGTAATTTTTGAGCAAGCTTCCTCTTAGTGAATTTGGCCATAAATCCCAGCTGCAACTAAAGAAATAGCCTTATAGGATAGATTATTGTCAGTTTTCTTGAGAACAGGATGTCAGTAAGCCTTACAAGATAGATCTCTGTCAACTTTCCTGATAATGGGATGCAGTTACTTACTCCACCAGGTGCCAGGACCCCATATAAATGACATGTTGACTTTACCTAAGAAAAACTACTTTGTTTAAATTGTTTTAAAATTGTTTGCTCTGCAAAAACAGGAGGTAGTGAATGGGTATAATATGGTTGGACACAAAGGGTCGGGGCTGCTCTCGGGGCTGTGTGGTGAGAGCAGTCAGCCTGCCACTTATTAAAAAGGCTCCCTAAAGTTTAATTTGGTCTGGACTCCAGTAGTTGTTTACTCACATTCACTTCACAACATAACCACCCTTTTTAAAATTTCCAACTTTTATGAGAACCTCAGATATAACTTAATAGGGACTCTCCCTTCCCTTTGAGGGATGGCTGCTCTCCTAGGATTCTTAAGGGATCAGGATTTTGGGGAACATGAAAGGCAGGGCTACAGGTCACTAGCCCAACAATTGCAAACTAGAGTTGTAGGAAGCGTGTTCCATCCAAGATCATGGAGATATTAGGTACCCCTTGTACTGACAGATACCATAGGGGAGACCTACAGTGAGGCTTGCTAAGTCCAGAGGCAGGCAAGCAGGGACACCTCGCTTGGGATTTTCGTAAAGCAGGGTCCACATGTCTGAGTGGAATAAGTCCAGTGCCCAGCCATCACTGCAACCATAGGTAGTAAGTCTGTCCTCAGGACATGGGGAAAACCTATAGGCTTGGTGGCATCTTATTGGGCGAGGATATCCCCCTGGAGTTAAATCCATTTGACTGAGTGAAGTGAGTCCTTCCTCCCTGTGAGTGGCCATCATGGGGAGCATTGGTAAGTCTGCCCTCAGGACACAGAGTAAAATTTCATGCCCCAGGTATTTGCCAGGTGAAAAGGGAGCTGGGCTACTGTGGTATTTAGACAATAGGACAACAATGACCCAGGACAGCCCAGAGACTACCTGGGCCACCTCTAAGTCTCAGCTGGGAATTCATATGTCTCCATAGATGGGGAACTAGTGCACAGTGCCTGGAGATGCCCCTTTGGGTAAAATTTGACCCTGAATCTCTCAAGCTTCTTTTGCAACATAGCCTGGCCCCACTATAATGTGGGCAATGGAGAGGTTTGGCCAATTAGTGGCACCATTAAGTTTCATGCTATCCTGCAGTTAGATCTGTTTTGCTGTTTCCCAGGGGAAGTGAATGGAGAATGAGGCCTCCTTAGAGCAGTGTCTTTTCCACATGTGCAAGCCATTTGAATGCTCAGAAATTACCCTCAGCTATGTGCTACCTGTAAACTAGATTTCTCTGTGATTAGTACAGAGCCTGAAAGAAAATATACCCAACTGTAAAGAAACATTCCAAAAAGTGGATGAATGAATTTTAGTCTTTTGCTAACAATTGCCAATCCTTGAGTTACTAGAAATGACTGCCCTTGTTTTACAGATAAAATCTTCACAAGATCAGAGGTGTCGCTCCAGAAACAATTCAAGCCACCAAATGCTTTTACCTATCTGAAACATTCCCTATGGGGCTTAATATACTTCTAGATAATTGTCTTTGTGAAACCAAATTCCTAGGACTTTTGAAATGCAAGTACCTGTACCTGGTCCAAAACTCTTATCTAGGCTATCATTTAAATTGCAAGTTTTCGGGAGGTAACCCTTATTGAAAGAAAAAAACACTTCAACAAACCCTTAGCACAGTGTTTCCCACATTTCTTTCATGATGAGAATCACTTGGTGGGGTTAAAATACAGATTCCTGAATCCCAACAAAGTGCTAAACTAGAATTTTTAGGAACATATAGGTAAAATTGTATACTTAACTTATTCCTGAATAAGGATCTGCAGAGGAGAAGAAGATCAATGCCATTCTCAGTAGTATGCAAATTCGGTGGAAGAATTAAGTGGCATTAAATACTCTGAGACCTGCCTCATTTCTTCCTTTCCTGCCTTTGAAAAGTGTGTACTCTCGCGGAAACCGGTTTGGCTCAATGGATAGAGCATAGGCTTGGGGACTGAAAGGTCCCAGGATCGATTCTGGTCGAGGGCATGTACCTTGGTTGCGGGCATATCCCCAGTAGGGGGTGTGCAGGAGGCAGCTGATTGATAACTCTCTCTCATCAATGTTTCTAACTCTCTATCTCTCTCCCTTCCTCTCTATACAAAATCAATAAAATATATTTTAAAAAAAGAAAAAAGAGTGTACTCTCTTTTTTCTGTTTTGTTTTGTTCATCCTCACCCGAGGATATTTTTCATTGATTTTTAGGGAGAGTGGAAAGAGGGGGAGAGACAGAGAGAGAAACATTGATGTGAGAGACACACATTGATTGGTTGCCTCCTGCACTCGCCCAACTGGGGCTGGGGATCTGGCCTGCAACCAAAGAATGTGTCCTTGACTGGAATGAACCCAGGACTCTTCAGTCCTAGGCTGACAGAGTGTGTGCTCTCCTTTGGGAAAATTACAGCAGCACATCGCTTGGGCCTGTTATCAACAGGTGACATCTGCTACTCTTGGGACAGAAACTGACACCTAAGTACTGATCTTCTGTCTAAGGGACATCATCTGAGGGCCAAGATCTAAAGCTTCGACTCATGGGAAAGATTCCCTCCACCTGGTGCTCATGCGAAAGTGGAGTCATTTCTAGACTGGGCCCATTTGTAGTAAGATCTCTCTTGGTCTGAGAAAAGTGACTATTCTGCTAAAGAAGTCTCCTAGACTAGTGATCAGCAAACTCATTAGTCAACAGAGCCAAATATCAACAGTACGATTGAAATTTCTTTTGAGAGCCAAATTTTTTAAACTTAAATTTCTTCTAATGCCACTTCAAAATAGACTCGCACATGCCGTGGTATTTTGTGGAAGAGCCACACTCAAGGGGCCAAAGAGCAGCATGTGGCTCACGAGCCGCAGTTTGCCAACCACATTCCTAGACTAAGAGGTACAGTTATCATAGTGACCACTCAGTTCCTCTCAGGACTTGATGCTGGGCATGGCCAGTTCTTCTGTGACGTGGTACATGCCCTTGACCAGAATCATGTGGTACATGCTTAGAACACTAGTTAAGTATACAAATTTACCTATATGTTCCCCAAAATTCTAGTATAGCACCTCTTAGTGCACGGCTTTTAGCCCTTCCTAAAGCCCAAGGTCCATCAGCCTTCTGACAGGCCTCTCGAATTTATTATGCTACTTGCTGGTCTTTGCCTCCAGCAAGCAAGGGGAAGGGAAGTTGTAATGAGAGGGAATATCCCGTGCTCCTTAATTATAGAGGGGGATCCCTTTTCTGCATCCAGCATGGATAGAAGGCGATCCAATTCCTGAGTAGGGGCAATGGGGAATTGAGAAAATTAAAGAAAGAGATAAATCTCGGAGGACCTAAGATGGCTGCACAGGTAGACACCTAACCGCAGCCGCACACAACAATTTCAATAAAATACAACTAAAATATAAAATGGACATTACCCAGAACTACAGGAAACTCAACTGACTGGAAATTCTACAATGAGAAGCAAGGCAAAAACCAGAAGAAAGAGCGGAGGAGCTGTAAAACCTAAGGTACGGAGACACGCGGCGTCCGTGGAGAAGACGGAGCTGGAGAGGAGAGGCGGCTGAGTGCCTGGCTGGCGTTCCCTAGCGGAAAGGAGATAAAAGCTCCGATTGTGCTGAACCCCAGACCCGACAGCACTGAACCCCAGTTCTAGGACAGACCCTGGGGACCCAGGCTCATACAGAGGGAGCCTGGCCTGTAAGGCGGAACCCCAAGGGAGCAGCAAAAGGCAGAGCAACCGGAGGCGCACACATTGCACACAGAGAAGGGACGGTTGGCTGTGCCACTAGATTGCCCCGGTGGGAAGGAGACAGGGGCACCAGACTGCTCTGAATGCCACCTCCAATCCCACTTCCGACTGAACTGAACCCCAGTTCCAGGCTCATTGGGGGAGAGCCTAGACTGTTTGGAAGCAGGTGAAAATCGAGGGCACCTTTCTCTCAGATGTGCTTGAAGCGAGTACTGAAGGACCCTGAGGAATACTGGGACTAAGGAGCTGCGTAGGGCAGGGCTGACAGAAGCCAAGGTTGTAGGCTCCACCCTGAAACTTCGCCTCCTCAGGGAAGCTGCGAAAATGAAGAAACAAGGAAATAGATCACAAACGAAAGAAATGGAGGACAAAAAGCGACTGGATATAGAGTTCAAAACCACACTTATAAGGTTGTTCAAGAATCTCCTAGAAAAGGCCGATAAAATAAATGAGACCTATGAGGATATGAAAAGGGATCAACTAGAAATAATAAGGGATCAACAAAAAATAAAGAATACATTGTCTGAAATAAAAAATATTATACAGAGTCCTAAAAACATTTGATAAAATCCAACACCCTTTCCTGATAAAAATTCTCAACAAGGTGGGAGTGCAAGGATCATACCTTAACATAATAAAAGCTATATATGATAAATCCACAGCCAACATCATACTCAATGAACAAAAACTAAAACCATTTCCTCTAAGAACAGGAACAAGACAGGGATTTCCACTATCGCCACTCCTGTTTGACATAGAGCTAGAAGTACTAGCCATTGCAGTTAGACAAGAAGAAGAAATAATAGGCATCCAAATTGGAAAAGAAGAAGTAAAGTTATCCTTATTTGCAGATGACATGATATTGTACATAAAAAAACCAAAACACTCCATTAAAAAACTAATTAACTTAATAAATGAATTTGGCAATGTAGCAGGATACAAAATTAATGCCGAGAAATCCATGGTATTTCTATACACCAACAGTGAAATTACAGAAACAGAGACTAAAAAAGCAATTCCATTTACCATTGCACCAAAAAAAATTAAGATACCTAGGAATAAATTTAACTAACGAAGTAAAGGACCTATTTGCGGAAAACTACACGACACTGAAAAAAAGAGATAGAGGAAGATGTAAACAGATGGAAGAACATAACATGTTCATGGATTGGTAGAATCAACATCATCAAAATGTCCATACTTCCTAAAGCAATCTATAGGTTCAATGCATTCCCCATTAAAATACCAACGGCATATTTCACTGACCTAGAAAGAACTCTCCAAAAGTTCATTTGGAACAATAAAAGACCCCGAATAGCCACAGCAATCCTGAGAAAGAAGAGTAAAGTAGGAGGGATCTCAATACCAGACTTCAAACTATTACAAAGCCACTGTTTTCAAAACAGCCTGGAATGGCACAAGAACAGACATATAGATCAATGGAATAGAATCGAGAACCCAGATATCAACCCAAATCACTATGCTCAATTAATATTTGACAAAGGAGGCACGAATGTACAATGGAGTCAAGGGTGGGAAAATTGGACAGATACATGCAAAAGAATGAAACTAGATCACCAACTTACACCATACACTAAAATAAACTCAAAATCGATACAGGACTTAAACATCAGACGGGAAACCATAAAAATACTAGAAGCATCCACAGGCAGCAAAATCTCAGATATATGCCAAAGAACTTCTTCACTGATACTGCCCCTAGAGCAATGGAAGCTAAAGAGAAAATAAACAAATGGGACTACATCAAAATAAAAATCTTTTTTACAGCAAAAGAAACCATCAACAAAACAACAAAACAAAAAGAAAGCCCACTATGTGGGAGAATATATTTGCAAATGTTCCCACTGATAAAGGTTTAATCTCCAACATCTACAGACAGCTGATACAACTAAATAAAAGGAAGATGAATGATCCAATTAAAAAATGGGCAATGGATCTAAATAGAATATTTCCAAAAGAAGACAGAAGTCCAAGAGGCACATGAAAACATGCTCAAAGTCACTAATTATCTGAGAGATGCAAATCAAAACAACAATGCGGTACCATCTCACACCTGTCAGAATGGTCAACATCAACAAATCAACAAACGACAAGTGTTGGCGAGGTTGCAGACAAAAAGGAACCCTCGTGCACTGCTGGTGGGAATGCAGACTGGTGCAACCACTGTGGAGAACAGTGTGGAGTTTCCTCAAAAAAATGAAAATGGAACTCCCATTTGACCCAGTAATCCCACTCCTAGGAATATATCCCAAGAAACTAGAAACACAAATAAGAAAGGATATATGCACCCCTATGTTCATAGTAGCACAGTGTACAATAACTAGAATTTGGAAACAGCCTAGGTGCCCGGCAGCAGATGATTGGATCCCAAAACTATGGTACATCTACACAGTGGAATACTATGCTGCCATAAAAAAGAAGGAGTTCTCATCATTTGCAGCAACCTGGATGGAATTGGAGAACATCATGCTGAGTGAAATAAGTCAGTCAATGAAAGAGAAACCACACATGACCTCACTCATTTATGGATAATAAAGAACATTATAAACTGATGAACCAAAAGATAGATATAGAGACAGTAAAACAACAAGCAGACTGTCAAATTACAGCAGGGAAATTAGGGAGATCTGGGGGAGACAATAGATCAACTGAAGGACTTGTATACATGCATATAAGTACAACCAATGGACACAAAACTCTGGGGATGGAAGGCATGTATGGGAGGGGAGGCAATGTTAAAATATGTACACAGATAACAATTTAATTTTAAAAATATTTTTAAAAAATAAATAAAATAAAATAAAAATAGGAAAAAAATATGAACACAGATAATAATTTAATTAAAAAAATAAAGTTTTTCGAGGGTTTCTGTTCACATATCTGTATATTTCTTTCAAAGGCATTTGAGGGGCATCTAGAGCCCACTAACAGTGACTAGATCCTATTGTTAGGACTGAAGGTTATAAATTGTAACAATATCTCTTATTACAATAAAGTTAAATTTATTGCTTAAAAAAAAAAAGAGCCAGAAGACACTCCTGCAGAAGCAAGAATGCAAGAAAATCCAGAAAGTGGAAGATAATGTAAGAAACCTTTGGGATAACTTCAAGCGAACCAACATCAGAATTATGGGGTCCCAGAAGATGAGAGAGAGCAAGATATCAAAAACATACTGATAGAAATAGTGACAGAAAACTTCCCCCATCTGGTGAAATAATTAGACTTACAAGTCCAGGAAGTGCACAGAACCCCAATCAAAAGGAATCCAAAGAAGACCACACCAAGACAAATCATAATTAAAATTCCAAGAGCAAAAGACAAAGAGAGAATATTAAAAGCAGCAAGAGCAAAGCAGGTAGTTACCTATTAAGGAGCACCCATATGATTGTCAGCTAATTTCTCAACAGAAACCATGCAGGCCAGACGGGAATGTCAAGAAATAGTCAAGGTGATGAATAGCAAGAACCTACAGCCAAAAATAATCTACCCAGCAAAGCTATCACTCAGAATCGAAGGCCAGATAAAGAGCTTCACCAATAAAAATTTAAAAAAGCTAAAGGAGTTCATCACTGCCAAACCAGAATTATATGAATTACTGAAGGGGTTCTTTTGGAAAAGAAAGTAAATAAAGATAAAAACTATGAACAACAAATATGTAACTATGAACAAGTGAATCTAAAAACCAAAAAAAATTTTTTTTTAATCTGGTGAACAATATTAACTGGTGAATATAATAGAATCAGAGATATGGAAGAGGAGTGAACTGACGATTCTTGGAAAAAGGGGAGATGGAGGTGTGGGAAGAGACTGAACATAAACTGTGCACCTATTGTTGAGGACAATGATGGGTGGGGAAATGGCAGAGGGTGGGGTGGGAACCTGGTGGAGGGGAGCAATGGAGGGGGGGAAAAAGAGGAACATCTGTAATAATATGAACAATAAAGATTTTTTAAAAAGAGGGAGAGAGAGAGAGAGAGAGAGAGAGAGAGAGAGAGAGAGAGAGAGAATTAAAGAAAGAGACAGACACAGATACAGTAGGGAAAGCTGGGACCAGGTGGGACCACTGTCCTATGATGTAGAGACAGGGACCCAGGCCCCATGCAGTCTGTTTATTTTATACCCCAAAATACCAGGAAGTTTTACCAAAGCTCAAGACAAGGAGATTATGCACATTCTTGGGCTTTTTTGTAAATCATCACTTCTGGGTGGGCCCAAGTCTATTCATTCCTGGTACTTGGCAGGATTTACATAATAAAACCCATTTCCAGGCACCTGGACTGAAGACAACTGGGTAGAAGGTGGAGCTGACAACACCCTTGCCTTTTGGCAAAAGGTGTCTCCAGAATGAGGCTCTGCTGCCATCACTGGATTCAGTTGTCAATAATTAAGAAATGCCCAATGTGCCTACCCAAGTGCTCTCCACACTTACTGATGTTACTCTGTTCTGTCTTTGAGTCACTGGGAAATAGTCATTTGCCCATGGGTTTTGTTTGATGTAAGAAGTGCTGTTGTATTTTAGCGGTATGGAATCAGTCAGATTTAAGGCCACAATTACCCTGATGGTTTATATACTTAGGGTATAATACCTTTGCCACTTTGAATAAATTGAGGCTCTAGCCACAAGTACTAAGTGTGTGCCTCGGAAAAATGGATCTTTTTAGAATATGTGTAGAAATTGGACCTTTCCTGGCATGTTAAGTGTCCCTGTCTAGTTTGGTAAGCTGCTCATAGATACTTAAGCACCAGTGGTGTACAAAACCCAATCGCTACTTGGCACCCAGTGCCAGCACACTCATCTGTCTCAGGAATAAATGAGTTCTGAGAACATTTCTATATCCCTGTGTGAAAGAAAAGAGCCACATGCTAACCTGACAAGCTCAGGGGAGGCCTGCATGGCAGTCTTGCCAACCCAGAGACCGAAGATAACCACAAAAGATGGTTTGAAAATTAAATATCTAACAGGTTATAGTAGGTAGTTGTGTCCCAGATATTTCACCTGACAAAGATCAACTTTGATCCTTTACTGAGCCCCGCCTCTGCCTTTCTGCATCTGAGATAACATATCTGTAAGATGTCTGGGTAACTTGTAACTTCCTTTTTACCCAGGACCCCTCAGGGCACAACGAATGGCCTGGAGACATTCCTCATTGTTATTGTTACCAAGGTAATTGTCAACTGTTAATTACCTTAGAGTATCCTGTATCCATCTCTGTAAAAGAAGCTCATGTCCATCATTTAACCTTTTACCCTATCCCAGAGGTTTCCCGCTTCTCCTTGTCCCACTTCCCTAATCTATCACCAATGAATTTCATGTAACTAACCTATGTCCCTTTCCTTTGATTGCAATGTATAAATATAGAAATGTAACCCACCATTCTCCGGAGCATTATCTCAATCTGTTGAGGTTCTGCTTCCTAGCATATGTTGACAGTAAGGCTCAAATAAACTCACAAAAATTCTTTACAGGTTTCAATGTTTGTTTTTTTGTTAACACCTGGATGTAGGGCTAACAGGTTCCTTATTTCTTTTTAAATATATTTTATTGATTTTCTTTTTTTACAGAGAGGAAGGGAGAGAGATAGAGAGTTAGAAATATCGACGAGAGAGAGTCATCCATCAGCTGCCTCCTGCACACCCCCCATTGGGGATATGCCTGCAACCAAGGTATATGCCCTTGACCAGAATCAAACCCAGGACCTTTCAGTCCCCAAGCCTATGCTCTATCCATTGAGCCAAACCGGTTTCGGCAGGTTCCTTATTTCTTTAACCTCACATACAGTAGCTAAATTAAGTAGAAAGGCTGAGTAGTATATTGGCCAGAAACTCAAACTCCAGAAATGTACTGTGTGATGTCACAGTTGATTACATCATGTGAAAGAAAAGAGCCACAAGCTAACCTGACAAGCTCAGGGAAGGCCTGCGTGGCAGTCTTGCAAACCCAGAGACCTAAGATAATCACAAAAGATGGTTTGAAAATTAAATATCTAACAGGTTATAGTAGGTAGTCATTTCCCAAATATTTTCCCAGACAAAGATCAACTTTGATCTTTTTACTGAGCCCTTTTGCCTTTTTGCTTCTAAGATAACATATCTGTGAGATGTCTGGGTAACTTGTAACTTCCCTTTTTCCGGAGCCCCTGGGGAACAACCAAATGTGGTGGGCGCCTGGACAGATGCCTCAAATTCCTTCTTTATCATGTTAATTGTTCCTGCACTCACCTGAGTACATCCATCATTTTACTTTTTATCCAATCCCAGGAGTTTCCCACTATTTTGCTTTCTCCCGCCTCCTTACTCCATCACCAATGAATTTCATGTAACCCACCTATGTCCCTCCTTTGATTTTGGTGTATAAATAGAGAAATGTAATCCACCATTCTTTGGAGCATTATCTCAATCCATTGATGTTCTGCTTCCTGGCAATTGTCGAAAGTTTGGCTCAAATAAACTCATTAAAAAATTCTTTACAGGTTTCAATGGTTTTTTCATTAACATAAATTGGCGACCCAGATGGGACTCCAAAGAAAACTCACCAGCGATCATCCTTTGGACTTGGACTCAGAGCTAGGCCAGCCAAGGGCCGGCCCCTTGAGCCCGCCGTTTCTCCGTCCATTGAGTGAACGTGGGTGAGTTATCTCTTGGATTCAGAACCTTCCCTCGGTTTGGTAGAAGGTCTGACTTTATTTGAGCTGTTTTAAAATCCTCGAGGTGGAACCAGGGTTGGCAGAACCCAGGCTAAGGCGTAACTGGAGGAAAGAAATGGGTGACTGGTTTTATTTTGGCTTTTCAATTGGGATTGCTGAGTGTCTGAGCAAAAATAACCTTCGCCGTATAAATGAGCTGAACTCATTCAGCTTCTAAGATAAAGGGGCAATTTTTAAAGAAAATTCCGATTCTGAGGTGTTCTTAGGTGACTAAGAATTTTGTGGAGATGTCAGAAATGCAGAAGCCCCATCTAGAAGTTCTGATGCAACTGTTAACTAAATGGCTTATTTGGGGGCCTCCATAAGGCTTGGCCTGCCCAGGCCCCAAACCTTTCCTGTGGTTTTAGACAGCTGGGAGAGAAAACTGAGGCCACATTTGGCCCACTACATAACATATCTAAAGTTCGCTCAGACTATAGATATCCAAAAATAAAAATTAAATTAAAATGGGAAATTTGTCTCCAAGGCAAGAAGCTCCCAAGACCCCAGCCCTCATTTAATACTCCTTATAAGAAGCCTTTACTTGCAAGTACTTTACAGAAATGAGAAGGTTTAACTAGAAAATATTAACTGAGAAATGAATGGCCAAAAATGCAATTTGTTTGTGGTACCTATGTTAATATCTTGCATGCAGAAATTAGAAAATGCCGGCTCTAAAATTAAACTGAATTGAGAATATGGAAAGTACCTCTTGATTTGGAAACTAGAAGCTTCTAAGGAAAGGCATAGAAAAATGTTTCTTCCAATAAGATGGAATTTAGTAAAATAAAAATTTAGAGAGGGACAATTCCCGAACTGGGGACAAAAGACACTGTTTTGGAAATTTGAATGCTGGACATTCTCTGGTGTAAACTGTTAGTGTGTTCTGTGCGCTTGTATAAGTGTTGATGTTTTGTGTCTCTTTATTGTTTAATTTGTTGAAAGAAGAGGAAAGTCCCACTCTGGGGAAGCCTAGTTGTGTGTGGAGGAGTTGAAAGCCTGAGAGAGGTTGCAAGAACGTCCCAGCAGCTGCCAAGAGTTCTTTATCTTGGGGACTCTTCTTGCTCTCCCTCTCAGGGTTCAGCCTCCAGAAATAGTGAGATTTCTGTCTGTTTGTCTGCAGTATAATTGTGGTTGTCTATCTTTTAGGGGTTTCAGTTCGCTCTTTCCTTATTTATTGTGAGAATAAACAAAATCACCTTTTCTGTCAAAGAACAGTTTAGACAGCCTCCGTTTTGGACTGTGACTTGGCAGCTGCCATGACTGCATGGCCAGGACCACATGGCTGCTCCCATTGAAAGAACAAGGGCCAACCCCTCCCTTTGAATTAGCCAGTTGGGAAAGACTGTGTGCTGTGCTCCAATCAAGAGCAAGGGACAGGTCATGTGCATTGTTAAAGCACTCTGCTTCAGAAAGGAACTTGCAAAGATTCTCAGAGTCAAGTTTAAACAGGAGACTTTAGGAGGATGCATGTATACAGCAGGGACACTGGCAAGCCAAGTGTAGGGGCGTCTGCCAGTGATACTCTTGAGTATTTGATTTTCACATGTTGGGAGTTTATTAATTATTTTAAATGCTCAAAACACTGCTTGCAATAAGTCATGTGCCTGATTTTAAAATCTTATATATATTATTCTTTATATATTGATATTATAATTGAATCTAAAGGTATACAAATTTTATATTATTCTCTGTCATTTTACAGGGACTATTACTTAACAAATAAATTGTTGTCTTGGAATGTTATATTTTATATAAAAAAAAAGCAAAGTTTTTTTTTTATCAAATCTATAACCATGCCACTTCAAAATTTTTGTCATTTATGGACGGCTTTATTCTGATACATTTGTAGGTATATATGTCTAGAAAAATCCATGAAACGGACTCGGATTTATTCTAACTTGCAGGCTTCTAAGCAGGTCATCTTTTGAATTGGATGAAGATTTATAGAACTTCAAGGAATAACTGAATTCAGAAACTATTGGCCAATAATCAGAATAAATAAAACAACTATGGGTCTAAATTAATTGAGGTTAATTATTCTTATGATTCTGTTTAAAATATTGTTGACTTTTAAATCTTTTGTTTCCCGAATATAGGGAAAAGTAAAGAGCAGACACTGTGCATTGTAGGAACTAACAAATTGGTAACAGATTCATTTCACAGTGCGCTTTGGGGAGACAAAGATTTCAAGGATCACAGCCGACAACCAAGAGATTTGGTATATTGGAAAATACATAAAATAAAAGAAAAACTCTCCAACCTCGTTGGAAGGGACCTTAACAGGTATTACTAACTAACCCATGTGCAGCTAAACTTAAAGGAGTTAGCTCATGGATTTACATTTCTCATTTAAAAAGGCATCTGTCTGTGAACGGACGTCTACTCTCATCTCTGGTCTCTGACACCATCTCCTTCTGCAGTGGAGATCAAAGACTTTTAAGGACAAGAAACAGCTGAGAACTTTAGAGGACGAGAAGTTGCCGACCACAGAGGCAGACAGCTATCCCAAGAAGACGTCAACAAGGCTTGTATGCTCACAAACTGATATTGCTTGCTTTTATATCATCTGATTGTTATTGATTGAATGTACGTAAATGATTTTTCATATTCTTATTATCCTTATAGTTTCCTAGTGGAAACAATATCTACCTCCCCAGACCTCCTCCCTTATTAGATATGAAAAATTTAATTTGGATACTTGCTAATCTTTCCCATCTAGTACACAATGATGTTCTGATTATCAGGTATGATAGTGAAATTAATGCTTTGTTAGCCACACATTGGTCTTCTATCATCAATATAAGCTTTGGTTGTTGTTGTTTTCTGGCTCTATTATAAATGACCCACCTTAGGCAAATACATCCAAGAATATTTCCCTGGTAATTCCACTGGTAGAATTATATTGAAAGACCCCCAGAGGGAGACCCTCACTCTGTCCCACGGATCGATGGCGACCCCAATCAACCGCAGGAGGCGTCACTTGATGCAAACAGCAAGAGGCTTTATTCCAGGGCGCTGGGGCTCAACTCAACTCTTAACTCATGCAGGAGCAGAGGAGTCAAGCCCCAAGCAGAAAATCTCACAAGCTTATAAAGGCAAAAACCACATATTGGGAGGGGTTACACACAGGAGGGTGAAGAGGGGAACAAAGGAATTCAAAAGGGGAGCTGGGCTCATTATTAACATATTTTATTGTTTTATGACCGGGCTTGTGCTTAGTTAATGGTCCCTTTGATATCTTGTTTCCTTTAATTGCCAAGGCACTGTTTAATCTGTTGCCCTGTTTCTCTTATCTGTCAGAGCGATGTTTGCTCCATTTGTTCCTTGTTCGGGGGCTGTTCCCTGAGACAGCTCTAAGGGCTCTGTTCCCATCACTAGCCAGAGGGAGACCTTGGGTAGTTGAGATAACACAGACAGCTTTTAAACATTTTTATTCTTTCAATATATGGATTTAATCTAGATGAATATTGTATGGTTATAGAGATAGATGATGAATAGCTAAGAAAAACAACTGAATATGATGGTAAAAGGCTTGTAGCAGCAGCCTGTCCTATCTGTCATAGCATATTATGTCCTCGGACTCACCAGCTATGCTCTTATAGTTGAATGTCTGTGAAACAAGAAAGAAATCAATGGGTCCCCATTTTAGAAATTATTGACATCACTTGGTGGGTAGATATGTTTATAATTACCCCACCGTCCTTGTGTCCTGGACTCTTCCTATAGAATACCCAAACTCTAGCTCATTTTGGGAGTCACCTCTACTCATTTAACTATGGCATAGGAAACTCAACATTTTTGGGACTACTCAGTATACTCTAATTGCTCCCATGCAATAGCTACCCAATGGCAACAACATTTCTGGTGGATCCAACAACATTAATCTCCATGAAAGAAGGAAAAGGAGAATACTTGGAGGAATAGGACTGGCTTTGGTATTCTGGACAAGCTGAACTTATAGCTAATGAAGAAAGTCATCCATTAGAAAAAAATTTTTCTTTATCTCAAATAGGTCATATAGAGGGAATGCTGTTTCAGGAAGAGGAAAATGGGTGGAAAGCAGATGGGAAGACAATAAAGTCTTAATTTCATGGATAGAACAGACTATAAAAACTCATGCACAAACCCAACAATGGGAGTGTGCCTGTGCCCTAACTCAACAGGGTCTATTGTCTATGGGAATACAAAATGAAATCTGAAGTGGCTATGAAATAATGGCTGCAGGAGCCCAGGCCAGACACTTATGGGACTCATATGGTTTCCTGGGAACCTGGAAAATTTTGGATGGGAAATGTGACCTACGACATTATGTTTTAAAAGCCCAGGTGCCAGTTAAATCCTAGGCTTAAATTCCCAGTAGTTCAACTGGCTGGCATAGGAACCATCTTCAATAATACTAGAATACTTCCAATGGGAAGTAGATGGGCCATATTTAAAAAAATAATAAACAATGGGAACCCATCTCACTGTCTGATTGTGAAAGTCAGAGAGGTAAATGGTTATGCCCCCAATCCATATAGAATACTGAATTCACTCAGTCCTGGCCCATTGTATCTACCCCCGTAAATAACAACATATGGTATATGGGAAAGGGGCGTTTTTACTGGGAAGGTTTAAAAAAAAAAACTTTTCTGTTATAGTAAGTGATTTTTACTGTAATTACACCAAGTTTACTTTAAATAATACTAGAATATGGTGTAATATTGAAATTATAGGAAAAATAACTTTGCCTGAGGCTCATAAAACCTATGATAATATTGATACTGAAGAACCAATATATTGGGAAATTGAACTTAATCCTCCCCATGAAGTCATTTCTATGGAAACTAATTGGCCAGAAGAAAAATTAGAACTTTTACTAAATAATAAAATAGTAGAGAGTCTCAATTCATCTGACCAAACATATCATAAAGTACAAATGACAGTAGATGAAGAAAGAAAACATATAATTAGCTTAATAAAAAATTATAATAATATAAAAATTTTTCGGTTGTTTGGGATGCTTGTTCCCTTTAGATATTTCCTTGTCTAGTATTAGACATCTTCTGTTCCTAATCACTGTTACTGGTTTACTATTGTTGCTCTTGTCCATGATATGTAAATGTTATATCAGATGCAGAAAGGCAAAACGTAAGACAAACAACAACAAAAAACTCGGATCATGGTGGCTCAAAAATTAGAAATGATCCAGAATACTTTTAATAAGGACATATAGGATCTGACTGCCTCCCATTTACCTGCCTTTTTTAAAAATATATAATTCAACCTCAAATGCCATCTAAGGTTATGGTCTTGCTCATATCCCCAGTGGTCCACCGGTTCAGCAAGACATGCTGACATTGAGACACCCTAGGAATGAGCCTTCCTAGCGCCATGGGACTCCATTATCCGACCAAAAGGTTGGTCATCAATGCATCCTTTGGATTAATGACCAAAAGGGGGAAATGTGAAAGAAAAGAGCCACAAGCTAACCTGACAAGCTCAGGGAAGGCCTGCGTGGCAGTCTTGCAAACCCAGAGACCTAAGATAACCACAAAAGATGGTTTGAAAATTAAATATCTAACAGGTTATAGTAGGTAGTCATTTCCCAGATATTTTCCCAGACAAAAATCAACTTTGATCTTTTTACTGAGCCCATTTGCCTTTTTGCCTCTAAGATAACATATCTGTGAGGTGTCTGGGTAACTTGTAACTTCCCTTTTTCCGGAGCCCCTGGGGAACAACCTAATGTGGTGGGCGCCTGGACAGATGCCTCAAATTCCTTCTTTATCATGTTAATTGTTCCTGCACTCACCTGAGTACAAGTCCATCATTTTACTTTTTATCCAGTCCCAGGAGTTTCCCACTATTTTGCTTTCTCCCGCCTCCTTACTCCATCACCAATGAATTTCATGTAACCCACCTATGTCCCTCCTTTGATTTTGGTGTATAAATAGAGAAATGTAATCCACCATTCTTTGGAGCATTATCTCAATCCATTGATGTTCTGCTTCCCGGCAATTGTCGAAAGTTTGGCTCAAATATTAATAAACTCATTAAAAAATTCTTTACAGGTTTCAATGGTTTTTTCGTTAACAATCACAATGGGTATGCAGGATCAAGTCCAGACCACCTTTGAACCTAGGGTTATTTCTCCTAAGAGTGTACAGTGGCTGGAAAGGTTTATTTTATAGACTTAGGCAAAGATTGGTGATCATTTTCTTTTTTAAATGATGATCTTTACTTAGAGATGTTGATTTGTATTTGTGAAAAAAAATAGTCACAATACTTTATTTTCTTTTCAGGTCTCAGTTTTATTAGAAAACTGGACAGCGTGATCCAGAGGTCCTGCAGCGCTGCCATAGGGTAACCCAGAGTTCAAGCACAGGTGAAGATCAGATCCTGATCTCACCCTTCTGTTTGGTATGTAACTCTAAGTTGGACTTTGATTCTGTGCTACCTCTCACTGTACAGGAGGCTCCTTTAGATCTGATTTGGCACTGTGCATACTCCATTGGTATAATTGTTCATTATGATGATCATGATAGTTCTGCCTGTGCTCTAGGAAATATTAGCCCATTGGGTAAGTTCCAACACTACTAAACTCCAAACTCAAAGCCCAGAGAGGCCATTATTGTACTAAAACTGACTTCATACATCTAAGAGGTATGGATTCCATATCTCAGTTGTACTCTGTGTTGTGCCCCTTTAGTTTTACAATCATGACTTTCTGCAATGTTTTCATCCACTTTATAGTGGTGCCAGGGTGTTTTGGTAGAAATCATGTGTACGTTAGGCTCCAACAAGTATTACATTGCTATGTTCTTAGTGCCCAAGGTTGAGCAAAGGAAGATAGATGGGGTTATTTTGGTAGCCTGAGGCCTCTTGAAGCTATCAGACTAGCCTGATATCTTCACAAATCCTAGAGCTAAGAAAGCATTCATGGAGGTCCAGTTTGTCCCCCTGATGGCTGAGGAGAGGACCTTCGATCATCTCACATTGGAATCCCTACAGGATCATGTGAAATTTCCCTTGTCAAAGGTACTTTGCTATAGGGCCTTCTAGTTAAGTGGTTTTATTTATTCCTCATTGAAACATCCGCTGGGAAGGAGACAGCATGACCTCATTTGTCATTTCTTTAGAGGAAGAAAAGACAGCTATTAAATGCCAGTTTTATATTATTCTTTTGGTCTATATCAAATTGAGGCTCAATAATATTCAAAGATGCATTGCTTATTATCACCTATGATGTATTATTCTGTTGTGATTTTAATAGTAACACACATGTAGGTGATTTAGAACATTATACAAGTTTGATGAGAGTATGAAAGGTATTCTTCTCCAATAGTTGTACTGGCTCATAAACCATATTATTGTCACACTCTCTCCTATTGACATGGTAAGCATGTCAGTATTAAGCAGACATTGGCTGTGTGCCAGCTGCTTATGACTATGTTCTGTGAATCAGCAGTTGGGGAAAGGAGAGAAGAGGGGACCAGGAGAGAGAGGATAGTCAGCATCATAGATCCCTTATGACCTAACCAACTTGCCACTTGTGATTCTAAACAAATCATTAACTGAGAAATCATGAGCTAACAACTTTCAGGGAGGTTTTGAAATTTACAGAACCTAGAACAGATTTTAATCAGCAACAATGGCCCATTTTCCAGGGACTCTGATATGAATGGATACAATAATTCTTGCCAAAACCGGTTTGGCTCAGTGGATAGAGCATGAGCCTGCGGACTGAAGGGTCCCAAGTTCGATTCCGGTCAAGGGCCTGTACCTTGGTTGTGGGCACATCCCCAGTGGGGGGTGTGCAGGAGGCAGCTGATCGATGATTCTCTCTCATCGATGTTTCTAACTCTCTATCCCTCTCTCTTCCTCTCTGTAAAAAATCAATAAATATATTAAAAAATAATAATAATTCTTATATAGTATTTCATATTGCTCACCAGCTCTTTCTTCAGACTTGAATATAAGTGACTTTTTACAATTTCTAAAGGCCAAATCCACTGTGACAATGAATATTTACTAATAATTAAAATAATTTTTATCCCACACTTTAGAAATAATTCTGGCTAGGAAGATATATCAGTTTTAGAAACAGAAATCATGTCATTTGCAAGCAAGTGTACCATTCTAAAATAACTCAAGATGAAGTATCCAACAAAGAGCAAAGAAGATGGAAGTATTACCTTTATATGGTCAGACCCTAACTGTGTTCACCCTCAATATTCAGGTTTGAATGTTCATAAAACTCTGGGGAGGGAGGGGATGGGTGGGATGGAGGGAGGGGGGTAAAAAAAATCAATAAAATATGTAAAAAAAAATCAATAAAATATGAAAAAAAAAAAATAAATAACCCTAAAAAAAAAAAATATTCAGGTTTGTTTGAACCTATTTAGAGGCCTGAGGAAGGATGTACCAGATGAATGGTCCTTGGTAGAAAGGAAAAAAATCTTTTCTTCTACCCATTTTAGGTTCTAAACCTGGAGCCCTGTAAATTATACTGACTAAAGACAGATTAATAAAATAAACAATCAGAAATTTATTAACATGCATACTGCACAAGCACACGGTGGAGCACGCCGTGATGAATAGCCCAAAGGAGTGGTTAGAACTTGGGTTTATAAACCATTTTGAACTAAACAAAAAAAGATGGTGACCAGCAAAAGCATGGTAAACAAGGGTGGTTTAGTTAAGTCCACAGTATCCAAGATATGGTTCACAATAGCCAAGACATGAAAACAACATCGATGAAAAAACCAAGATGGTAGCATAGGTAAATATCTAAACTGCTGCCTTACACAACAATTTCAAAACTACAACTAAAAGACAAAACCTCTATCACCCAGAACCATGAGAAAGCTGGCTGAGTGAAAGTTCTACAACTAGAAGGAAAGAATAAAAAGAGCACTGAGACGTGCACAAGTGCTGAAAAGCTGAGGTACAGAGGCGCGTCAATTGGGCTGGCGGCCGAGGGAGACAAGCTCCCAATTACTCTGAACTCTAGTTTCTAGGGAGACGCTGGGGACCCAAACACCTACAGGGAAAAGTTGGACTGTCTGACATTGGGTTGGAAAGTGAGGATGGCTTTCGTGCAGAGGTGTGTCCAGCAATCATTGTTTACTGTGCTAGGTCGGGGGACATGGGGACTTGGAAACATGGAGACACAGAGTGGGCTCACTGGCAGCCATTGCTGTTTGCCATGCCCTAGCCTAGTGATTCCCTGAGAGACCCCATCCCTCACAATCTAAAAACCTACCCAAGCTCCACACAGAAGCTTTTGCATATAAATGGCCTGCCCTATCGCAGCTTAACCTAACAAACTGCAGCTTTGGTCAGACAGCTCCAAAACCTCCAAACCCCAAGCAAAGAGGATAAAACTTTAGTTCTCGCTGTAGCTCCTGCTGGGTGGCCTCAGACCTGCACCTCATTGGAGATCCAGAAGTTAGTGTATCTAGTGATCAATGAGGAGAGACAGCCATTACCTCTGGGCCAACTACAAGATTGGGATAAAGAGTCGGCCAACACATAGGAAGGGCCCAAGCGAGACCCACAGCAATTAGGGAACCACATATATGAGCCAAAGTAGGAAATGGACTGAGTACTACTTTGGTGATTGGGTGTTTTCGGAGGTCAGGCATAGGTGACTTGGTTACTGAAACCGGTTTGGCTCAGTGGTAGAGAGTTGGTCTGCGGACTGAAAGGTCCCAGGTTCGATTCCGGTCAAGGGCATATACGTTGGGTGCGGGCACATCCCCAGAAGGGGGTGTGCAGGAGGCAGCTGATCGATGCTTCTTTCTCATCGATGTTTCTAGCTCTTTATCCTTCTTTCTTCATCTCTGTAAAAAAACTCAATAAAATATATATTTTTTTAAAAAGATGTGTCTTGGATTTAAAGCAATTGTGGAGTTCTGATTTATAGTTCCATTCTCCTGCAAGGGAAGTGACCAGGGAGGGAAGAAGCAGATCTCGGGGAGTACAAGAAACCTCCAGTATGGGGGGTTGAGTCCATAGTCACAAGAAGACCTGCCAAGGATGGGAAACAAATTATAGGCCTAGGGAATACATTCCCCTGAAACAGTACATTGGGAAAATGCTGAGGTTCTGGGGAAGCAAGTTCCAGAACCTGGGACAGAGACATTGCTCTTGGTGTAAATGTTTAATGTTGTGCTCGCCTGTATGAGAATGTGTGTTGATGTTATGTCTGTTTTGTTGTTGTTGTTGTTGTTTGTTTATCTGTCTTTATGTTTGTAAAGTAGGGAATTTAATTTGTTCTTTCTGATTTATGAATTTCTGTGCTGTGTTAAAATTTCAAAATTCTAAGATTAATTTAAACGTGTAAAATTTGCCGAAACCGGTTTGGCTCAGTGGATAGAGCGTCAGCCTGCAGACTGAAGGGTCCCGGGTTTGATTCCGGTCAAGGGCATGTACCTTGGTTTCGGGCACATCTCCAGTAGGTGGTGTGCAAGAGGCAGCTGATCAATGATTCTCTCTCATCGATGTTTCTAACTCTCTATCCCTCTCTCTTCCTCTCTGTAAAAAAAAAAAAAAAAAAAAAAAAAAAAAAAAAAATCAAATATTTTTTTTTTTTAAAGTGTAAAATTTGTAAAGGTTGCAATCCAGGGGAGTTTAAAGCAAAGGCCAGCCAGTTCCAAGACTGTGGTTAACAGGACATTATCTTCCCCCACTGAGGCAAAGCGGGAGTGGGGGGAGCCCGAGGTTTCTAAGCAGCAGAAAGGGAGGCAAGTACTTGCTGAACCTGGCAGGGTGAGAAATTTGCAAAACCCCATCCAGCATCATGTCAATTTAACATCCAGTTGTCAGCATTGGTATTAACCAGGAATGGACCAGAATGGGACTAGAAATGGACCAGAATGGAAGTGGGTGCTCCGAGAAGGGATGTGGGTGGCCTGCATCTGCTTGTGATGTCACAAACCAGCTGAGGCTGACCTTGGATCATGCAGCAAGAGAATGAGTGGTTCTTGAATGAGGATGGACCGCATTCCAAGGGCTCCCAGACAGATTAGCGTCTCCTTTCTTTGAACAGAAAGGGCAGAGATGGCAATCATAGTTAACAGCATAATTCAAATCCCTGTTTAAAAATTAGTTGAGAAAATGCTTTAGGTAATAATTGGCTTTAAAAAATCTCAAAGTTAAGATATAAAGCTTTTCAGTAAAAATCTAAAAGAAAAAGAGCAGACAAATGAGATCCCTTGAATTGCCTCGCCTCTTCCTATGCCACCTGGAGACAATCTGAGGAAATATCCAAGATGGCTGATTTACAATCCCAGCCACCCCTTCAGCCTCCAATAGGCCCTTTGGCCACCACAATACCAGAAACCAGCTTTTCTAGGCTGCGAAATAAGTTGGAACAGTTTAAAAAAAAAAAAAAAAAGAGTTAAAGCCCCTACTGAAAGACCCACATGGTTTACCTGGCCAATTAGATCAATGTCTAGGCCCACAGTATATACGTGGACCAAATTAATGTTCATTTTAGGGATCCTATTTTCAGAAGAAGAGAGAGCAATGGTTCAAAGGTCAGCTATGGTGGTCTGGGAGTAGGAGTACCTGACTGGCCCTAGGGCACTTCCAGCACGTGTAAAATTTCCAAACCCAGGAGCCTCAGTGGGAACTTAACAAGATGGACCATAGAGGGCACATGAGAGGCCTTAGAGAAGTAATCATTAAAGGAATTAGTGAAGCAGTTCCCAGGTCTAAGAGCCTAAATAAAGCCTTTAATATTCAATAAGGCAAAGAAGGGTCTTCCAAATTTACCAAGACTAAAAGATTAAATGAGAAAGTACTCTGGGCCAGATCCTGAGGACCTGTTGGGACAAGAAATATTATAAATTACATTTTGTCACCAATAGTTGGCCTGACATCTCAAGAAGTGGCCTAGGGAAAGACTCGCCCAGAGGGCAGAAACAGAAGTGGCAGCACTAACCTTAGGTGATGTATCTCTAATGAAGAATGTAGCAGTTTATACATAGTTTTCCAAAGTCTCTGGTAACTTAAAACTTCAAAATTTGCTGAATTGAATAATAAAAATTATCAAATATCTAGGTATTTTAAAATTAAATATATATGTGGTAAAATTTCACCTAGGATATAATGTTTTATTGGCTTGATTTTTAAAAAAGGGGATTAATTGGTCAAAACAAAATTTTTAATATTAAAACTGGTTTAAATTTAATGTCTTTTAGAATAATTACAAAAAGTGTGTTGATAAATGTTAATCTAAGAAACACTGGCAGTTTACTTTTTGGTAAATTATTGAAAAATTGATGTTTCTAAGAATGAAGAATTTTAATACATTAAAAAAAAGAAAATGTCTGTACAAATTGTTGATGGTGTGACAGAAAGAAAGAATATTGGCATGGAGCCAAGACCAGTGTAGCTCAATGGATAAAACGTCAGCTTGGGGACTGAAAGGTCCCGGGTTCGATTCTGGTCAAGGGCATGTACATTGGTTGCGGGCACATCCCCAGTAGGGGGTGTGCAGGGGGCAGCTGATTGATGATTCTCATCGATGTTTCTAACTCTCCCTCTCTCTTCCTCTCTGTAAAAAATCAATAAAATATATATTTTAAAAAAATATTGGCATGAAGATGCTTACTGGAAGGACTGAGGCATGGTTATGCATTTTGAAGGAAAAAGAAGGTGGTATCTAAAGGTGGTTATTTCTGGAAATTGTAAAAATGTGTTTGAAAGTTGTAAGAATGTTCGTGGAAATTATAAGTTTATAAAAAAGAAATGTTAAAAGGAAATTGATTAAATGATACAGGCCAGTAAGCCAGGACAGAACGAGGAAACTGAAATATTAAAATAGCAGTTTGCAATCATCTAGAAAACTCTGTCTTCCCTAAATGAAGGACACTTAAAAGTCAGTAATTTATATTTTGCTTCCCTAAACAGAGAGTAAATAGCTTATGTCAAAGTACTCAGAGAGACTGATAGCAGAAATCCAATTAGTGTCATTTGCTGTCCATACCCAAGGACAAATAAAGTTAGAAAATACGCCTTATTTTGGTTAGTTCTTTTCTAGTAAAATAATTCTTACATTAATCAGGTATTTAATAAAAAGATCACATTTTAATCATAGAAAATGAAGTTTGCTGGCCTATGTTTCCGTATAATACACTTTAATATATAATCTTTTGGTAAAATCAAGTTTGACAATCTAGGATTTGAATTTCAAGAAGTTTTTTTGTTGTTGTTTTTTTGTTTTTACCTAGAGTTGGCTGTAGGTGATTCCAATAGGTCCCGGGATGCCTCAAGATCTTCTTACAGTGGGACCAATTTCTTAAGAACTGTGTACTGGGTATCTCTTCTACTTTAATCTCTCTCAGGTTAGAAGGCCTCCTGACCCAAGGCCCTCTTGTTTCCAGTTCATTGCCATCGACTGGAAGACATGTGTTCTAATCAAGATTTGGAAGGGATGCAAGTTGGAACCCTCCTGGGAAGGACCTTACCTGTCTTACTACTGAGACTGCTATTCGGTCTGCAGAGTGAGGTTGGACCCATAACATACGGGTTAAGGGCAGATACACCTCAATTTGAACGGCCATACCAGGGCATGTCTCCTTGTAACTGATGCTAAAAACTGTGAGCTAACTTAATAACCATCAGGCTCTATTTGCTTAAGGAATCTGGCAAATTGCAGGGGTTTATAATGTGGGCCAGAGAAATGTGTACAATCTGGATCATGTTTACCCAGTTAAATTATTGGTTATAGATAACTTGAATGACTTGGATATTTCAGCCTTTAGGTCAAAAGATTGACTAGGACTCCATTTAGGAATAGATGTCACAGGCCAAGATCCCCTAGGCTACTGCCACCATGCAAATAGAAATAGAATATAAGGGAATGAATGCCTGGGTGGAATGGATTAAATATTCTGTACATGCCCTGAATAAAAGTGACTGTTACACATGCATAATAGGAAGGCTGAGGCCCAAGTGGTCCCATTACCATTCAGATAGACCTCAGACAGTAACAGGATGGAATGTGTGCTTGCCCTGTACCAGGAGAAAACCGCCTGGAGAAACACTTCCTGTAAGACTCTCACCCTGTTGTTCCCATCAAACAAGGACAAAGAGATAGGACTCCCCCAAAACAACCAGGTCTGTCCTCGGACATAAACTATACCTCCTGCTTCTCAAGGGAGGGGGGACACAGTGCTTGGAGTTTATGAGAAATATATCCTATGCATAAATGGTTGGGTATCCTCAGAAGCTCATTGTGCTGCACTATGTATATCTCTGCTGATGTCTGGTGGTGTCATGGGGGACCCTGACTTGCGGACCGAGCAACTGAAGTGGACCTTGCACTCTGATACAATTAGCTATTCCTTTCACATTGGCATATTGTAAACCTTTTACAATGGACAGACTAGGAAGAGGAGTCGGGGGGTGGGCTTCTTTGACCCCTATATACACACAGATCTCATTGAGGTTCTAGGAGTGCCAAGGAGTTTAAGGCTAGAAATCAGATTGCTGCAGGGTTTGAGTCTGTCCTGTGTTGGTGGCCACTGTGAACAAGAATGTGGTGGATTGCCAAAACCGGTTTGGCTCAGTGTATAGAGCGCCGGTCTGTGGACTGAAAGGTCCCAGGTTGATTCCATTCAAAGGCATGTACATTGGTTGCAGGCACATCCCCAGTAGGGGGAGTGCAAGAGGCAGCTGGTCGATGTTTCTCGATCATCAGTATTTCCAGCTCTCTATCCCTCTCCCTGCCTCTCTGTAAAAAAATCAATAAAAATATTTTTAAAACAAGAGTGTGGTGGATTAATTATATTTTCTAAAACCAGCAAAGTCTCAATAACTACACTCGAGATACAGTTAAAAGGATAGTGAACACTTAGGTGCCAGCAGTTCATCCCTGCAACGGGCTCTCTGGACCCTTGGGGTCTAGATGGAAATGCTCCTCATTCCTGGCTTTGGCAGACGAGCTGCCTCTGTGGTGGGCAGGTGGACAATGGGGGGGGGGGCGCCAAGGAGGAATGGGAGGTAGGCAGGCACGTTCCTTTCTGCTAACCCAACTGCTTTGAGGAGGCAGCATCGTCACACTTGGTCTTGACTTAATGAATAACTGGAGAGTCGGGGGGCGGGGGGGGTGAGTGCAAGCCAGGGCCATTCCTTCTCCTGGTCCAAGTACTGCTCAGGGGCTCTTGATGGCAGGTGGCCAAGAACGCCCAAGTCTGCCAATGTATGGCCTGTCGTCTGTCCACTCAGCTCGGTTCCGCTCTCAGGTTTACCAGAAGGTCCTCTCCTTTCGAGGAGATGCATCCGCGATCCTTCGGGGCAGGCCTGGGTTGGAATCCTGGTGTTATAGAATATGAAATTTATGGAATTGATGCAGAAGAAACAGTTGGACGCTCTGAGGTTTCAGTAAAAGCCTTTATTCAAAGCAGCCCTGCTGGTTCAGGGGATATTAAGATCCAGATCCTAAACTACTTAGACAATGAGGTTTTCTCGTTACATATTTCTGAGTTTCTTTTTTTCCTAACTACCAGCTTCTGTGGTGGTCTCACAGCCCCTCTCGCCCTTGAGCGTCAGAATGGTTAACTTAGATTGTATCTAATGCCCATCCTGGATGGCGCCAGTGAACCCCTCTAGTTAAGCTATTACATCCTTGGTTTATGGCCCCTTGTAAATTGGAAGTATTTAGGTAAATAGATCTTGTAAGACCAGATAATTAAGGAAGGGCCAGTGACTTCAGGAATGTGCATTAGGGACAGTGATTAACTAGGTACAGAGTCCAGCTGCTAATCTACATTCTTTCACAAATGGAGTTAATTATTGGCTAGCAAGAGCGTACAGTAGAAGCAGGTTACTGGGACAAATTGAGATTGCTAGCCCCAAAAATGTCTTATGCTCCCCATCATTTCCCCCACCCCTTCAGCCACAAGCTAGCCTTAGCCTTGTGGATTATAGAAGACTCAGTGATTGGGATAGGGATGACGACCACTCTAACTACTTCCAGCTGAAGGGGGGCGTCGAGAAAAGGGGTTCAGCATGTTGAGTCTTCCTCATCTTGCCCAAGGGGATCATAGTAGGGCAGGGTCCTGGCTTGTAGTACCATTTGGAGCTTAAAAGTTTCTAAACGAGAAGAGATAAACTGTGTTAGCATATTGAGTATACAGGGGCCAAATAACAGAACCACGAGTATCATTAAGAGGGGACCAGCTAGTGGAAGTACCCACAAGGCCCAGTTCTGTATATTATTCCAGGAACTCCAAGATTCCGATAATTCCTGTCTTCTTTTTGAAGCCCGATCAGCTAGTTTCTTGGCCCCATCCCTTACAATACCAGATTGGTTGGCATAAAAACAGCACTCCTCCTCAAGGAACAGGCACAGCCCTCCTTTTTCTGCTGTGAGAAGGTCCAGTCCTCTTCGATTCTGGAGAGTAACGGCTGCCAGTGAGTCAATCCGATCCTGTACTGCAACAATACTTTGGGCTATTTCTTCTAAGCTTTCAGCAAGGTCTTTGGATAGGCTCTGATAGTAAGAGAGGGAAGTTGCCAGTCCCCCTATTCCAGTGCTAAACCCTGTTGAAATGCCGAGTGTTATAAGGAGAGGGATTAGCTGGACTTCTCTTTTGTATTGGATATGATGTGTTACAGGGATGGGCAAGGACTGATTGTTGGGGGCTATATCTACATTGGGTGAGAGATAGATGAGAGTGCAAGTCCCTGTCCAGTTTGTGGGGAGACAGACATACGTGTTTTGTCCACAGAGGAAGAAGATTCCCTGATTATGGAGACAAGCTGAAAGGTGTAGAGAAAAAAGGTGAGTTGCAGGGTACGGGGGTCTCTGTCCTGATTCTGCGCTCCAAACCGAGAGGGTGGCTGCCATGGCGCTTCCGATAAGGGGTGACAGGTGAGAGGTCGAAACTCTTTTGCAGTGAAAATGGGTAGGAATACTAGTGTGAGGTGTTATCCAAGGAAAGAATGAAAGGGAAGGAAAAGAACAATTGAAGCCTACGGCCTGGACCGTTGGATAAGAAGTAAAACGGACTGGTTGTAGAAAATGACCATTGGCTTCCGGGGAGACCTGGTAGTCAATCCTTTGGGACCAATAGGTATTTGGTAGTTCCAGTTTGACTGTGGTATTGCAAGCAGAGGATGGGAGGTCACCCATTGATATATTGCCCTGAGATCTTGTAAAGCATAAAGGGGCCTGGGTGAGTAGTGGGGTGTGTAGAGCAATAGGGCCTGTGACTGGAAGAGAGGACGAAGCTACTTTAGCAAGAGACTGAATATAAGTACGAAAGAGAAGGGAGGCTTGGTTTGCCTGGACAGTAGGATAATCACCTAATAGGGTGTCAGCTTTTTCAGAAAATATATTCCCCTTTTCTTTTTTATAAGCCAGAGTGATTTTTGCCTGGTTCCATCCCTCAATGGGTGTAGGGATGGCGACATACGCTGAAGAAGAGAGGGAAAGGCAGAGCCAGCATTCCCTGGCTAAGGCTGGGTTGGTCTGATTTAAGAGAGAGAGGGTGAGGTTAAGGGTTCGGTAGAGATAGTGAGGACTAGGTATATTCTTAAGAGGCAGAGTGTAGACCTGGGAGTGGTCAAGATTAAGAGAGTACAGTAACAGTAAAAGAACCATCCTCAGCCTCATCTTGTTCCTTTATTTTGTAGGAGGTAGTAAATTTATGTAGTACTATTGATACTAGAGGATCAGCAAGGTCAGAAGAGTTCTCCTCCTGGTACTAGCCTAGTGTCCTGTGGCACTCATAAAAATAGAAAAATAAGAATTATTAGATAAAAACAATGATTATCCAGAAATACCAGAGCATATTACCTTTAGGAGGAGATAAGAAAGAAATATTAATGTAAGGGAGAATTCAGCAGGGTGTTATCTGAATTCCTTGGAGCAAGTTGATCAGCCAGTTCCGTCGTCTTTTGAGGGTGATCGCAGGGGGTGTTTCTGGTCAGAAGTCACCTTCCACTCAGGCTGGGCGTCAATCAGCTGGTGGGCTGCCTTCATCCGGGAGTGGTGGATTCAGGTGTTCAGTCCTGCAACCTTGAGAGTTGTGATGGTGGTTAGTATGACTGAATAGGGGTCCCTTCCAAGTTACTTTAAGGGGCTCCTTTTTCCAATCCTTTACCCAAACCTGGACTCCAGGTTTATAATGGTGTATAACTGTTCCTAGAGAGATGGATGGGTCAATAAGCCATCTGCAAACCTCAAAGACAGAATTAAGTTTCCTATTTCCCCCAATTCTCCCTTTGGACAAATTAAGGGAAGGGGGTCTGCCATATATAATTTCAAAGGGAGAGAAACCTACCTTGGCCCTTGGGCCACAGTGTACCCACAGGAGTACAAAAGCAAGATATCTGTCCAGGGTAAGTTTGTCTCTTGGCATACCGTAGCTAAGCCATAGTCTGCTTTATAGTCCAGGTCATGTGCTCTACTTTCCCTGAACTCTGAGGCCTGTAGGCTGTATGTAGGTTCCACTTAATTCCTAAAGCCTTGTCTACCTGTTGTACTATTTCTGTTACAAAAGCTGGGCCATTATAGAACCCTATGGTAAAAGGCACTCCATACCATGGAATTATGTCCTTCAGCAATGCCTTAGTGACTTTTCTTGCCTTTTCTGTGTGAGTGGGAAATGCCTCAACCCAGCCTGAAAAGGTACAAAGACCAAAAGATATCTATTCCATCTTCTAGGCCCTATTTCTGTAAAATCTACTTCTAAGTCCTCAAAGGAAGCTTGCCCACAGCGCTGAATTACTATTGGTATTATAGGACCCTGTTTAGCATTGTCCTGTGCACAGAGAAGACAATGCTGACAGACTGAGGCACACAAGGAGGGAAGACGGGCAATTAGGTAGTATATGCCTAACAAAGCTTCTAGGGCTGTCTTCCCTAAATGAGTAATTTCATGCTGCTGGAGGACTATGTTATGGGCTAACTGTTCTGGAAAGTAGACCCTAAGATTTGGGAGTATCCACCAACCTTCCTTTGTCCTTTTACCCCCTTCTTGCTGGTCCCATTCCTCTTCCTGAGGAGAGTATTTCAGAGGTTCGGATAATTCAGGAACAAGCATGATCTGCAATGGCACTGCCAGCTCCTTAGCAGACAGCTTTGCCGCTATGTCTGTACAAAGGTTCCCTTCTGACACTGAGTCTTTTCCTTTTTGATGTCCTCTACAATGGATGACTGCTACTTCCTTGGGGTCTCAGACTGCTTCTAGTAACTTCAAGATCTCATTCTGATTTTTTTTTTCATTTTTTTATTTTTTTTAATCTTATCTTTTTATTTTTATTGATTTTTTTGCCCCCCTCCCTCCTCCCACACATCCCCTCCCTCCCCAGAGATTTATGTCCATTGGTTGTACTTATATGCATGTATAAAAGACCTTCGGTTGATCTGTTATCTCCCCCAGATCTTCCTCCCCTCCCCGCTGTAATTTGACAGTCTGCTTGTTGATATACTGTCTCTATATCTATCTTTTGGTTCATCAGTTTATAATGTTCTTTATTATCCACAAATGAGTGGAGCAGCGGCTGCCAGGCTGGGAGCGGCCAGGCCCGGGGGAGCAGCCGGGTCGGGTGCGGCCAGGCCCAGAGCAGCAGCAGCCAAGTCCAGAGCAACTAGGTCGGGAGCGGCAGTGACCAGACCCGGAGCAGCTGGTTGTGGAACGAACCAGAGCAACAGAGGCCAGGCCCTGAGCAGCCAGGCCCGGAACAGCTCGCTCCTCGCCTGCCCCTGCCCCACGGCTGCTTCTCAGACATGGCTGGAAACTTTCGTGGGAACTTGAGGGTCTGCTGAATCAAGTGATGAAGGCTTAGATCTGGATGTGTTGAGTTAGTATAGGGCTGGGGTGTTGATCTGTGAGTGCCTTGGGTGGGGCCTGGATGAGGCTGGTGGACCTATTGGGAAATGTCTTTTGTGTGAAGTGTATCATTGGGCATGTGGAGGTATTATTGATTTGAGAAAATGCTAAGTAACTGATTTACTATCTGAAAAGGGATTTACTATTGGGGAAAGGGAGGGAAGAAGAGACTGAACATGAACTGCACCTATGGATGAGGACAATAGGGGATTTGGGGAGGGGGCGGAGGGTGGGGTGGGAACCTGGTGGAGGGGGGAAGAAATGAGGAACCTTTGTAATAATATGAACAATAAAGATTGATAAAAAAAAAAATTGGTCTATATGGAGCAACAAAAATTGTCATAGAATGTAAAAATAGTATTGTAATATATATTTTTAAATTTCATTTTAAGTATAATTTGCAAATATGATAAACAAAAATTATGTATAGTATTTTATTCTTCAGCATATTTCTCATTTGAGTGATTTTTTTAGTAGATTGCTGTTGTTGTTTAAAAGGTTATGAAATTTTTCACAAGAATTTGTTAAATTATATTTCACATATAAAATGGCTTTCAAAGTCTCAAAACTTAATTGTGATATTTCTGATGTCCACACTTTATTTACCATAGAAAAAAAGCATTCCAGTCGCAGCATTAGTTCCTGGAAAGGACAGTGCTTATTCCACAATTCTAACTGATCAACAACGCGAACTTTGATAAGCAGTTCTCGATAATCAGTTCTCAACAATTATTTCTTATTATTAAAGTTTAACATTATAAAATTAACAAAAACAATATAAAACTCATATCCTGGCTAAATAGCCACATGGCCGCCGAAAACCATATATTCCCTTCCTGTTCTCCCACTGTTCCCTAGCTTGTCATGCATGCTTTCCAAAAATCAGGACTTTTTTAAAATGCCTTGGAACGCTGGACAAATTGTTAAAAATCGGGACTGTCCCGCCAAAAGCGGGACGTCTGGTCTGGTCACGTTAACATAGCAGCAACTCCCCATCAGGCACTCTGGGGGCACACCTGGGGATACCCACAACTCTAACTTTAGCAGTCCTTGTAACCCCTTACAACCCTGAGACTCAAGGGATGTCACACAGTCTGCCAAGCCACCCACAGCTAGTGTGTGTATAGTTGGTGTGTGGTTGGAGGGGGGAGGAATGGGACACCTTCTCAATGGGGCATACTCGCCAGTTACCACAGGGCCAGCCCATGTGCTTGGTCTCCAGCATGGGGATGCCAAGGGTCACCACAAGCCCGCTTCATCCCCCACACCCTCAACCCCCACCACCACCATGCCCACCTGATCCCCACAAGCAGCACACCCTCCCACATTCCTGCAGCACCAGTCCCGAGTGCTCCCCAACCTGGGGGGAGGCTCAAGGTTCAGTGAGCTGGGCCCAAGAGCCAAAGGGAGACTACAGGACGAGGCCAATGTGGACAGAGGGCAGCACTCACGCAACAGGAGGCAAAAGGTCTCCAGGGCCTGGCTCTCCTCCAGAGCGGCCACCCGGACCGGGAAGGTTCCCGCGTGGGGCCAGGACTGCTGCTTCTCCTGGACCAGGTGAGGAGACCAAAGATCATGTCAGCGAAGGGTGGCTTGATGGAGCTGAGACCTGAGACAAATCCGGGCCCAGACCTCAACCCCACAGCAGCTGATCCGAATGGCGGGTAATCAGGCACCAGCCATATCCTGGCTGGGCCCACACAGTTCCACAGAACTGACCTTCTGTCCGGGGAGGAGGGCATCTGTCCCGGGAGGGGCCCACGTGAGGCAGGCGGTACCAACCTCTTTCCCCGGGGCGGATGCTGGACACGCACACTGACACTGCAGTCCCTTCCGATATGGAGGCCACCTCCTCGCCAGTTGAGGGGAAGACAGAAGGGACAAGAGCAGGAGAGCCAGGGGAACCTGGTGTCCGAGGAGGAGGAACCATGAAATGATGAAATGCCCTTGGCTCCTACACCGATGCAGAGATAAGGCCACCCCAGCCCAGCTAGCTGTCACCAAACAGATGGAGAGCATCCAGCGGTGGGAGTGGAGGCCCACTCTGCACACATGTGTCACGGCCAGCAAAACCATACGCTGGGAGACAGGCCCAATGGAGTGGGCCCTCAGAGCCTACCTGCTGCCCTCAGCCCCTGAAGCACCCAGAGGAAGCAACACGGAACTGGGGTTTGTGCCATTGCAGGGAGCTGTCGGACAAAGCAGGAACAAGGTGGGTCCCTCACAGTGAGGGGCATTTGTGTTCCTGGGGAGGAACTCTTATCTACAGGGGCATGGCCGGGGTCACCAGGAATGGAATGAGAGACAGGAAACGGACCACACACACGTGTGCACACACCCACACACACACTCGACGCACAAGTGTGTAGTGACTGCTACATTTGTATTCAAGAATGAAAAAAAAAGGATGAAGACATGCAAGAATGAACACTTGCACCAAGGGCTGCGCATGATGAATGACTGACCACAAGAATGAATGGGGGGAGGCGGGCAGGCGGATGTGTGTTTGTGATCCAGGTAGAGTGCACAACACTCACCGCCAAAGTGATCTTCCAAGAAGGGGCTACTGAAACGATGGCCCTCACCTAGGTTGTTCCATCCATGCATGGAACCACGGGTGTCTCTGCCAGGTCCCTGGACTCCACCACCACCTGCCCCCCACCACCATTCAACTGGGAACCCCGGGGTAGGAGTGACCACCTGAAATCCCTGGAGGCGGGAAGGGGCTCCTAAGGCCTGGAACCTGACCCAGGGGGCCTGAGGAGAGCAGAAGAGAGACCAGGTGCCAGGAGAAGACGGAAAGTGTAGATCTCCGTGTCTAGGGCCAGCTGGGAACCCAGGTCCCCTGTGTAGGGAGTGCTCAGACCAGGTCCAGCTTATCGGTTAGAGAAGAAGACTCTTGAGGATAGCCATGGGCCAGTGGGCAGAGAGGACAAGGTCCCAACTCCCTGGGCGGGTGGAGGGGGGGGGGCGCTAGAAAACATACGCCCAGGGACATGTGGAGAGGGATCCTAGATGCCAGAACTGCTCTGGTGGCCTTTCCAGGCACTTCCTCCTGGCAACAAGTACCCCAAAGGCAGAGATGCAGGCTCCCCAACCCCCAGGACAGGCAATGGGGCCAGATGGCCTTGGAAAGCTGGTGGTGCCTCCCTGGGCCTTTTTTGATCCACAAAGGGCGGAGGGAGAGGCCAGGCTCCAGGAGAGTGAGGGAGTCTGTGGAGCCACAGTGCCATCCAGCGGCATCCTTTTCAGCAGCGCCTGCAGCTCAGGGTCCCTGAGCCTGGGGATCCGCTGGGGAAGATCTCAGCACAGGAGGGCAGACGGGCTGGGCTGGGGACCGCAGAGCATTGTGGGGCGGGTCCGGGTGTCCCGCAGACCTGTACAGTGACCAAGGAAGAGACAGGGGGTCCCTGGAAGCAGCAGGGCTCCCTCAGCTGAGGCTTTCCTGGGCTGAGGGGCGTGGCCTCAGCAGCAGCCATGTTCTCAGCTCAGCAAGCCCTGGAGGCTGGTGTTGCTGAGGGAGCCAGATTCAACTGTGGGCTCCCTGGGGGTGCGCCCTGTGTAAGCATGGGACCCAACCACCAGGGAGACGGGATTGTGGAGGAGGCAGCAGCAGCGTGAGGGAAAGCCTCTTCCTGGGCTCCTAGAGCATTTCGCTCTGGCTCTTATGTGCACACTTTTGAGCGAGGGTGCTTCTTTCAGACCAGGCAGAGGCCAGAAGGTGCAGGGAGCTTAGAGTCAAGAGGTGTATGTGGCATCCTTGAGTTCGTGGCTAAAAGAGAAACTGTGTCCCAGGACACACAGCATCCCACAAAGAGTGCCCACACCCACTGGGCACTGCGTGCTTCCCCTGCCTCCTTCATCTGGATGAGGGCCTGATAGGCTCTGCTCCCACCACCTTGCTGGGTGGCTGGGTCCCATGGCTCCTGGAAGGCGGGGTTCCATGTGTGTTCCCTGAGAATGGCACTGTCTGCCCTTTAAGGCGGCCAACTCCCAAGGAACTCCAGTGCCCGCTGTGGAGGGGGCTGGAAGGTGGGGAAGTGGCCCTGACCAGGGCCGCACCTGCGCTCCCTCCCACCCTAGGAGAAGGGGCACCTGGCAAAATGCCCACAGGCCATTGGACTCAGGCTATCCCAGTGGCAGCAGCAACTTCCTTTGTCCCTCCCAGTCATGGCGGCCGCCTTGGTCCCTAGAGCACCTTGGCTTCCTGTGAGACAGGGATCAAGGCGCCGGGTACCTTGACCTCACAAAGCCCACCTGGACAGCTTCCTGAGGAACCCACAGTGCCTGGCCAAGCTCTGGACCTTCCGGGATCGCGACCCCTGTCCCCCTGTGCCAGGCCTCACTCTCCTCCATTGGAAGGCACTGCGCGGAGCTCGCGGGAGGGCAAAGTCTTTCCGCTTGATGGCAGTATTGCACCACAAATGCTAACCTGTGCTCTTCCCTCCGCCCTTCGCAAAGGAAAAAATTGTCAAGCCATGTCACGACTGCACAACAGGCCAGGCTGGCTCAGGCTTCTGGGGCCCAACAAGGGAGAGAGGACCTTCTTGAGCGCTCATGTCCAATCCATATATTCTGGGGAAAAAGGGTCCACAATCCATTCATGGCACGCCACGGCAACAAGTAGGCCTTAAAAATAAACACAGCCAAGGGAGGGGTGTATTGCTCCACACTACTGGGGTCACCAAAGCTGGGTATCTAGACAAACTGACCCTGAGGGCACCAGCAAAAGCAAAAGACCTCAGAGTCCCCAGGAATGAATGGGTTGGCAGGAGGGCACCACTCAAATACAAGGAACCCCACTGTGAGGGTGAGGATGTGCCTCCAGGTCTGGGCTCCAGCCTCCAGGGCCTCCCTCCTCTGCATAGAATTCATCTGAGACCTTTTCCTGACCCCAAAGCAGCAACTCCCAATCCAGGGGCTCTGGGGGCAGACCTGAGGGTACCCACAGCTCTAACTTCAGCAGTCCAGGTACTCCCTTAGAACCCTACCCCCAGACACTGGAGAAGTCACACATACAGTCTGCCAAGCTGCCCACAGCTAGTGTGTGTGTAGTTGATGTGTGTGTGAGGAATGGGGCACCTTCTCAATGGGGCATACTCGCCATCACCACACTGCCGGCCCCTCTGCTTGGTCTCCAGAGAGAGGATACCAAAGGTCACCACACGCCCGCTTCATCCCCCCCACCCTCTACCCCCACCACCACCAAGCCCACCCGACCCCCACAAGCAGCACACCCTTCCACATTCCTGCAGTACCAGTGCCTGAGTGCTCCCCAACCTGGGGGAGGCTCAAGGTTCAGAGAGCTGGGCCCAAGAGCCAACTGGAGACTACAGGACGAGGCCAATATGGATGGAGGGCAGCACTCAAGCAACAAGAGGCAAAAGGATTCTAGGGCCTGGCCCTCCTCCACAGAGCGGCCGCCCACACAGGGAAGATTCCCGCGTGGAGCCGGGCCTGCTGCTTCTCCTGGACCAGGTGGGGAGACTCAAAGGTCATGTCAGCGAAGGCTGGCTTGATGCAGCTGAGGCCTGAAACAGATCCGGGCCCAGATCCTCACCACTGCACACAGCTGGTCTGAATGGCGGATAAACAGGTACCAGCATCTCCTCTAGCTCCACACAGCTCCATGGGACTGACCTTCCATCCAGGGAGGAGGGTATCTATCTTTAGATGGGCCAATGTGACACAGTACCAACCTCTTTCCGCTGAGCAGAGCAGACACTGATCATGCACACTGACAGTGTGGTCCCTCCTGGTCCGGAGGCCACCTCCTAGATTTTTGGGCCAAACACAGAAGAGAGAGCAGGAGAGCCAGCAGAACCTGGTGTCCGAGGAGAAGGACCTATGAAATGATGAAATGCCGTGGCTCCTACACCGAGGCAGGAACAAGGCCACCCTAACCAGGCTAGCTGTCACCAAACAGATGGAGAGCAATGTGCGATGGACCTCCGGTCCACTCTGCAAATGTGTCATGGCCAGCGGAACCATACGCTGGGTCACAGGCCCAGTGGAGTGGGCCCTCGGAGCCTGCCTGATGCCCTCAGCCCCAGAAGCACCCTGAGGAAGCAACACAGAACTGGAGTTTTTCCCGCTGCAGTGTGCCTGTCGGACAAAGCAGGGACAAAGTGGGTGCCCCCACTGTGAGGGGCATTTCTATTCCTGGAGAGGAACTCTTGCCAGGAACGGAACGGGAGACAGGAAACGGGCCACACACATGTACACACACCTGCACACTCTCGACGCACACGTGTGTAGTAACTGCTACTTTTGTATTAATGAATGAGCGAATGGATGAAGGTGCCCAAGAATGAACACTTGCACCAAGAGAGGAGTTGGATGAATGTCTGACTGGATGAATGAATTTGGGGGAGGGGGCAGGGATGTGTGTGTGATCCACGTAGAGTACACAACACACACTGCCAATGTGAACCTCCAAGAAGGGGCTACTGAAAAGATGGCCCTCGCCTAGGTCGTTCCATCCATGAATGGAACCGCGGGTGTCTCTACCAGGTCCCTGGACCCCACCACCACCTGCCCCCCGCCACCATTCAACTGGGGCGCCCAAGATAGGAGTGACCACCTGAAATCCCAGGAGGTGGGCAGGAGCCCGGGAGCCTAAGCCCTGGAATCTGACCCAGGGGGCCTGAGGAGAGCAGAAGAGAGGCCAGGTGCCAGGAGAAAAGGGGAAGTGCAGGTCTGTTGGGAGCCATCAGAGTTGAGACAAGCAACTCCGTCTTAAGAAAATACAACTCCATCTTAGAATTAAGTTCCTTCTAGCAGAAGTTATGCGGAGCCCTGAGGGTTTGGCCAGAAGCTAAAGATAACCTGCCACTTAGCATGTCTTGCTCCAGAGGATCTCTGCAACTCCCCTTCCTGATCCTCCCCCATAGCTAGCTTGGCCTTGGAATGTTATGCCGCCCTGGCAGTTAGCCAATCCTGTGTTGCCAGATACCTTACCACATTGTCACTAAGTGCCTAAACCAATTATACACTGTCAAAGACCCCGATGCGTAGGCAACCCTGCCCCCCTTTGTTCCTGCTGTATATATACTGCTGTTCCAAAAATAAAGTTTGAGGCTTGATCGGAACTTTGTCTTGCTTCCATTTCTCCTTTTCCCCTGTCCCTTCTTTTCATCCTCCACAGGTCCTCCCTCTCCCCACGTTGTTGTGCCCTGCGGGTCGGGGCACAGGTCTCCGTGTCCAGGGGCAGATGGGAACTCATGATCCGTGTCCAGAGTGCTCAGACCAGGTCCAGCCTGTCAATCAGAAAAGAAGACCCTGGAGGATAGCCTTGGGCCAGTGGGCAGAGATGACAATGTGCCCTGCTAGCTGGTGGGTGAGGGGGGTGCAGGGAACTAACATGTGGAGAGGGATCCCAGATGCGAGAACTCCTTTGGTGGCCTTTCCAGGCCCCTTAGTCCCGGCAACATGAACTCCAAAGGCAGAGAAGCTTGCTCCCCAACACCCCAGGACAGGCAATGGAACTGGATGGCCTTGGAAGGCTTGTGATGTCTCCATGTGCTTTTTTGATCCACAAAGGGCGGAGGGAGAGGCCAGACTCCTGGAGAGTGAGGGATCTGTGGAGCCACAGTGCCATCCAGCGGAATCCTTTTAGACCAGGGCCTGCAGCACAGGGTGCCTGCGCCTGGGGATCGGCTGGGGAAGGCCTGCCCGCAAGCAGACAGAAGGGCGGGCGGGTTGAGGACCGCAGAGCATTGTGGTTCAGGGTGTCCCGCACATCTGCACAGTGGCAGAGGAAGAGAAAGGGGGGACCTGTAAGCAGCAGCGCTCCCCCAGCTGGGTGCCCAGACTCCCCTGGGCTGAGGGGAGTGGCCTCGGCAGCCGCCATTTTCTCAGCTCAGCAGCCCCAGCACCTACCTGGACCTGTGGCCCCTGGAGGCTGGTGCTTCTGTGAGAGTTCTGGTACTGACCACCAGGGAGATGGGGAAAGAGGAGCAGTCTGCAGCCTTGTGAAGAAAAGCCTCTTCCTGTCATCCAGGAGCATTCACCCCTGACACTTGTGTGCACACTCGCCCACAGAGGGGTGCTGGTCCCAGACCAAGCAGAGGCCAGCAGGTGCAGAGCACCTTAGAGTGAAGAGGTATGTGTGGCATCCTTGAGCTTGCACCTAAAAGAGAGCCTGCATCCCAGGACACATAGCCTCCTACACTGGCCCTTCCTGTTCCCTGATACCAAGAGTGCCCACGCACACTGGGCCTTGCATCAGGTCATAGCGGGCTTGGATCGCTATGTGGATAGGGAGCGCATTCTCCAGATTGAGGTGATCGAGGTCCTTTTCCCTCATTTCTCCACCAGGAGGCCCAGTGCCTAGGCTCTCCTTGCCCCCCAGGGACTCGCCAACACACACACATATAGGCCTGAAAATACACACACATATACTTGAGCAGCGGGTCCTTGATTTGGAGATGCAGCCATTGGTCCTGGCCACAAGGGCACACTAAGACCCCCTGGGCTGAAGGCCAATTTCAACACCTAGGTCAGGACCTGGCAAGGCTAGGCTCAGGACGCTGGCCTCCAGGGCCTCTGCCCGCACAAGGGCTAAGTCCGCTTGGCGAAAGGTCAGGGGACTCATGACTGAGAAAAGAAGGGACAGGGAGCAAGGGAGCATGTTTTGGCACCCTTCCTGGAGACATGAAAGCAAAGGATGTGAGCTCAGCCAGGAGCTGAGCCTGGACACCAGCTCCCAGATACCAGCTGACTCGCAGTAGGGAATAGCTTGCCAGGAGCCACAAAACAGCCATCCCAGGAGTTCATCCCCGCAGCGGGCTCTCAGACCCTTGAGGTCTAGATCTAAATGTTCTTCATTCCTGGCTTTGGCAGAGGAACTGCCTCTGTGGTGGGCAGGTGGACAAGGGGGGAGGAGATGGGGGGCAAAGGAGGAAGGGAGGAGTGGGCACGTTCCTTTCTGCTAACCCAACTCTTTTGAATGGGAGGAAGCATCTTCATACTTGGTCTTGCTTCGGTGGAGACCTGCAGAGTCAGGGGTGAGTGCAAGCCAGGGCCGTTTCTTCTACTTGCCCAAGTGCTACTCAGGGGCTCTTGATGGCAGGTGGCCAAGAACACACAAGTTTGCCAATCTATGGCAGGTCATCTGTCTGCTCAGCTTGTTTCCATTCCAGGTTTACTAGGAGGTCCTCTTCCTTCCGGGAGGTGCATCTGGGATTCTTGGGGGCGGCTGGAATCCTGGAGACCCCTAGGGATGGCCCCATGCCTGCCACACTTGGATTTGCAGGTTTAGGACTCCCTCTGCCTTGCCTCCTTCGTCTGGCTGAGAGCCTGCTCAGTGAGCTCCCTTCAGGGCTCTGCTTCCTTCTGCCAACTGGCTGCACTGCTGGGTCCCATGGCTCCGGGAAAGGCGGGTTCAATGTGTGCTCCCTGAGAATGGCACTGTTTGACCTCTAAGGGGCCAACTTCCAAGGAACTCCACTGGCCATTCTGTAGGGGCTGGAGGGTGGGGAAGTGGCCCTGCCCGGGCCGTACCTATGCTCCCTCCCTCCCAAGGAGAAGGGGCACCTGACCAAATGCCCACAGGCCCCTGGACAGGGCTCTGTCCCAGCCTCAGCAGCAGCTTCCTTTGTCCCGCCCAATCATGGCGGCCGCCTTGGTCCCCAGAGCGCCTTCGCTTCCTATGAGCCAGGGACCTGGGCTGGGGCCTTGTCCTCACAAAGCGCACCTCGACAGCTTCCTGGGGAACCCCCAGTGCCTCGCCAAGCTGCTGACCTTCCGGGATCGCGACCCCTGTCCCCCTGTGCCAGGCCTCACTCTCCTCCATTGGAAGGAACTGCCCGGGGCTCGCGGGAGCGCAAAGCCTTTCCGCTTGATGGCAGTATTGCACCACAAATGCTAACCTGTGCTCTTCCCTCCGCCCTTCGCGAAGGAAAAAACTGTCAAGCCCTGTCACAACTGCACAACTGGCCAGGCCGGCTCAGGCATCTGGGGCCAAACAAGGGAGAGTGGTCCTTCTTGAGTGCCCATTTCCAATCCAGACATTCTGGGAGAAATGGGTCCACAATCCATTCATGGCACGCTACAGGAACAGGTAGGCCTTAAAAATAAACATGTCCCAATGAGATTGGTTTGGTTCAGTGGATAGCGCGTCGGCCTGCAGACTGAAAGGTCCCAGGCTCGATTCCGGTCAGGGGCATGTATATTGGTTGTGTGCACATCCCCGGTGAGGGGTGTGCGGGAGGCAGCCCGTCCATATCTCTCTCTCATCATCAATGTTTCTGGCTCTCTATCCCTCTCCCTTCCTCGCTGTAAAAAAACAATCAAATATATTTAAAAGTAAAAATAAATAAAATAAAATAAACACGGCCAAAAAAATAAAAAATAAACATGGCCCAAGGAAGGGGTGTATTGCTCCACACTATCAGGGTCACCAAAGCTGGGTATCTAGACAAGCTAACTCGGAGGGCACCAGCAAAAGCAAAAGACCTCAGAATCCCCAGGAATGAATGGGTTGGCAGGAGGGCATCATTCAAATACAAGAACCCCACTGTGAGGGTGAGGTGTGCCTCCAGGTCTAAGGGCTCCAGCCTGCAGGACCTCCCTCCTCTGGGTGGGTTCCTCAAAGCAGAGATTCCCCATCCAGGCCCCCTGAGGGTACCCACAGATATAACTTTAGCACTCCAGGTCCCCCCTAACAACCACAAAAGAAGAAGTTGCTCACACAGTCCGCCAAACCTCCCACAGCTAGTGTGTGTAGTTGGGGAAGGGGGCAGGAGTGAGGGACCTTCTCAATGGAGCATAATCCCAGTGCCTCTGCTTGGTCTCCAATGGGGAACTTGGGGGGATGCCAAGGATCGCCACATATCCGCTTCATCCCCCACACCCTTAACCCCCACCACCACAAAGCCCACCTGACCCCCACAAGCAGCACACCCTCCCACATTCCTGCAGCACCAATGCCCGAGTGCTCACAGGCCTGGGGGAGGCTCAGGGTTCAGTGAGCTGGGCCCAAGAGCCAACGGGAGACTACAGGACTAGGCCAATGTGGACGGAGGGCAGCACTCACGCAACAAGAGGCAAAAGGCCTCCAGGGCCTGGCCCTCCTCCACAGAGCGGCCGCCTGGACCAGGAAGTTTCCCGCGTGGGGCCGGGCCTGCTGCTTCTCCTGGACCAGGTGGGGAGACTCAAAGGTCATGTCAGCGAAGGCTGGCCTAATGGAGCTGAGGCCTGAGACAGGCCCAGGCCCAGGCCCAGACCTCAACCATCCAGCAGCTGGTCCAAATGGCAGATAAACAGGCACCAGCCATCTCCTCTCTGGTCAGTTCCATAGGACTGATTTCCATTCATCCCGCCTGGCCCTTGGTGCAAGTGTTCATTCTTGCCCGCCTTCATCTGTTTTTTCATTCTTGAATACATTCAAAAATATATTCAAGGGGAGGAGGACATCTGTCTGGAGATGGGCCCACGTGACGCGGTACCAACCTCCTTCCCCGAGGCAGACGCTGGTCACGACACTGACAGTTCGTTCCCTTCCGGTCCAAAGGCCGCCTCCTTGCCAGTTGGACCGAAAACAGAAGAGAGGAGAGCAGGAGAGCCAGAGGAAACTGGTGTCCCAGGAGAAGGACCCGTGAAATGATGAAATGCCCGTGGCTCCTACATAAGGTGACCAGATCATTCCACTTTTGGCAGGATAATCCCAATTTTCAACAATTTTCCTACATCCCACAGCACCTTAAAAGAGTCCCGTTTTTTGGAAAGATTCTTTCCAATCTTTCCAAAAATTGGGACTTTTTAGTTTTTACTTTATTTTTTTTTTTTAAATAAATTTTATTGATTTTTTACAGAGAGGAAAGTAGAGGGATGGAGAGTTAGAAACATCGATAAGAGAGAATCATCGATCAGCTGCCTCTTGCACATCTCCTACTGGGGATGTGCCCACAACCCAGGTACATGCCTTTGCCTGGAATTGAACCCAGGACCCTTCAGTCCACAGGCTGATGCTCTATGCACTGAGCCAAACCAGTTTCGGCAAAAATTAGGACTTTTTAAAAACACCGTGTTTTTTTGTTTGTTTGTTTGTTTGTTTTTTAAGTCCCGATTTTTGGAATGAAAGACTTTTTAAAAATGCTGCGGGATGCGGGAAAAATTGTTGAAAATCAGGACTGTCCCGCCAAAAGCGGGACGATCTGGTCACCTTACTCCAACACTGAGACAGGGACAAGGCCACCCCAGCCCGGCTGGCTGTCACCAAACAGATAGAGAGCATCCAGCGGTGGGACCAGAGTCCCACTCTGCACACATGTGTCATGGCCAGCGGAACCATACACTGGGACACAGGTCCAGTGCAGTGGGCCCTTGGAGCCTGCCCGCTGCCCTCAGCCCCAGAAGCACCTGGAGGAAGCAACACAGAACAAGGGTTCCCGCCACCACAGGGTGCCTGTCGGAAAACGCAGGGACAAGGTGGGTGCCCTCAGTGTGAGGGGCATTTGTGTTCCTGGGGAGGAACTCTTATCTACAGGGGCATGGCCGGGGTCACCAGGAACGGGATGCGAGACAGGAAACGGACCACACACGTGTGCACACGCCTGCACATTTGCGACGCACACGTGGGTAGTGAATGCTACGTTTGTATTCAAGAATGAAAAAAACAGATGAAGGCGCGCAAGAATGAACACTTGCACCAAGGTCCAGGCGGGATGAATGACTGACTGACCACATTAGTAAATTGGGGGGAGGGAGGGCGGGCAGGTGTGTATGATCCAAGTAGAGTGCACAGCACACAGTGCCAAAGTGAACTTCCAAGAATGGGCTACTGAAAAGATGCCCTCTTCTAGGTTGTTCCATCCATGGATGGAACTGTGGGTACCTCTGTCGGGTCTATGGACTGCACCGCCACCTGCCCCCCCCCACCCCCCCGCCAGAGTTCAACTGGGGCGCCCAAAGTAGCAGTAACCACCTGAGCCCTGGAACATGGTGGGGGGGGGGGGGGGGCTGAGGAGAGCAGAAGAGAAGCCAGGTACCAGGAGAAGAGGGGAAGTGCAGATCTCAGTGTCCAGGGCCAACTGGGAACATATGTCTCATGTGTCAGGAATGCTCATACCAGGTCTGGCCTGTTGGTCGGAGAAGAAGACCCCAGAGAAAAGCCATGAGCCAGTGTGCAGAGAGGACAAGGTCCCCCGCTAGCTAGGTAGGTGAGGGGGGGGGGATGTGGGGGGGCTGACACGGACGCCCAGGGAGATGTGGAAAGGGATCTAAGATGCCAGAACTGCTCTGGTGGCCTTTCCAGGCCCCTTCCTCCTGACAACAAGAACCCCAAAGGCAGAGAATCTGGCTCCCCAACACCCAGGACAGACAATGGAGTTGGTGGCTTTGGAAGGCTGGTGGAGCCTCTCTGGGCCTTTTTTGATCCACAAAGGGCGGAGGGAGAGGCCAGACTCCTGGAGAGTGAGGGATCTGTGTAGCCACAGTGCCACCCAGCGGAATCCTTTTCGACCAGGGCCTGCAGCTAAGGGCCCCTGCACCTGGGGATCCGCTGGGGAAGGCCTGCATGCAGGCAGGAAGGCTGGCGGGCAGGCTGGGACTGGGGACCTCAGAGCATAGTAGGGCGGTTCTGGGTGGCTTGCACACATGCACAGTGGCCTAGGAGGAGACAGGGGGGCCCTGGAGGCAGCAGAGCTCCCCCAGCTGGGTGTCCCTGCTCTCCTGGGCTGAGAGGCGTGGCCTCGGTGGCAGCCATGTTCTCAGCTCAGCAGCTCCAGCTCCTACCTGAACCTGTGGCCCTGGAGGCAGGCTCTGGCTGCGGTTATTCTGGGACCTGACCACCAGGGAGACTGGGAAAGGGGAGCAGGCTTTAGCCATGTGAGAGAAAGCCTCTTCCTGGCCATTGAGCATTTCCCCCTGGCCCTTGTGCACGCACTCTCGCATGCTGCTGCTGGTCCCAGATCAGGCAGAGACCAGCAGATGCAGGGCAGCTTAGAGTGAAGAGGTGTGTGTGGCATCCTAGTGCTCGGGCCTAAAAGAGCGTACACACAACGTCCCACACACGGGCCCTTCGTGTTTCTTGGGACAGAGCGTGCCTAAGCCCACTGGGCACTGCGTGCATCTCCTTGGATCAGGTCGCAGTGGGCTAGGATCCCCATGTGGACAGGGACCGCATTCTGTGGATTGAGGTGATCGAGGTCCTTTCCCCTCACTTCTCCTCCAGGAGGCCCAGTGCCTAGGCGCTCCTTGTCCCTCAGCGTCACACCAACACACACATAAAGGGCCTGTACACACACACACACACACACAACACAAACACACACACACACACACACACACACACACACACACACACACACACTGGCAGCTGGTCCTTGATGTGGAGATGCAGGCATCAGCCCTGGCCAAAAGGGCACACTAAGACCCCTGGGGCTTAAGGCCAATTGCAACACCTAAGTCAGGACCTGGTTCGGCTCTGCTCAGGACAGTAGCCTACAGGGCCTCTGCCCGCACAAGGCCTAAGTCCGCTTGGCGAAAGGTCGGGTGACTCATGACTGAGAAAAGAAGGGACAGGGAGCAAGGGAGCATGTTTCAGCACCCTTCCTGGAGACATGAAAGCAAAGGGTGTGAGCTCAGCCAGGAGCTGAGCCTGGACACCAGCTCCCAGATACCAGCTGACTGGCAGCAGGAAAGAGCTCACCAGGGGCCACAAAGGTGCCACCCCAGGAGTTTATCCCCACAGCGGGCTCTCCAGACCCTTGGGGTCTAGAAGGAAATGCTCCTCATTCCTGGCTTTGACAGAGGGGCTGCCTCTGTGGTTGGCAAGCACACAAAAGGGGGGGGGGGGTGAAGGGGGAAGAGAGGGGTAGGCACCTTCCTTTCTGCCAGCCCAATTGCTTTGAGCTGTAGGCAGCATCTTCACACTTGGTCTTGCTTAGGTGGAGACTTGGAGAGTCAGGGATGAGTGCAAGCCAGGGCTGTTCCTTCTCCTAGACCAAGTGCTGCTCAGGGGCTCTTGATGGCAGGTGGACAAGAATGCCCAAGTCTGCCAATGTAAGGCCGGTCCTCTGTCCACTCAGTTGGTTCAGCTACCAGGTTAACAGAAGGTCCTCTCCTTTGAGAAGTGCATCCAGGATCCTTGGAGGTAGGCCTGGGTTGGAATCCTGTAGACCGCAAGGGATGGAACCATGCTGCCCCACTTGGAGTTGTGGATGTAGGACTCCCTCTGCCCTGCCTACTTCGTCTGGTGAGGGCCTGCACAGTGAGGGGCACTACCATCTGTGGTCCTCTGGAGCCAGCTCGCTGTGTTGCTGGGTCCAGTGATTCTGGGAAGGCGGGGTTCCACGTGTGCTCCTTGAGAATGGCACTGTCATGCCTCTAAGGCGGCCAACTATCAAGGAACTCTCCAGCCCACTCTGTAGGGGCTTGAGGGTGGGAAAGTTGCCCTGGCTGGGGCCACACCTGTGCTCCCTCCCTAGCAAGAACAAGGGCCACCTGGCCAAATGCCCACAGGCCTTTAGACAAGGGCTCTGTCCCAACAGCAGTAACAACTTCCTTTGTCCTGCCCAGTCATGGCGGCCACCTTGGTCCCCTGAGCACCTTGGCTTCCTGTGAGCCAGGGACCGGGGCGCTGTGGCCTGGTGCTTGTTTTCACAAAGCCCACCTCTCCTCTAAAGTTTCTGGGGTACTCCCATTTCCTCGCCAAGCTCTAGACCTCCCAGGATCCTGCCCCTGTCCCCCTGTGCCCGTCCTCACTCTCCTTTTCTGAAAGGGACAACTGTTCGCGGGAGGAGAAAGTTAATCCGCTTGATGGCAGTATTGCTCCACAAATGCCAACCTGTCCTCTTCCCTCCGCCCTTCGCAACGGAAAAAAACTGTCAACCAGTGTCCCAATCTCACAACAGGCCAGGCTGGCTCAGGTGTCTGGGGCCCAACAAGGAAGAGTGGCCTTTCTTGAGCACCCATTTCCAATCCAGACATTCTGGGAGAAATGGGTCCACAATCCATTCATAGCACGCCACGGGAAAGGGTAGGCCTTAAAAATAAACACGGCCAAGGAAGGGGTGTAGGGTTCCTCTGAGGCCTTTTCCTGACCCTAAAGCAGTGATTCCCCATCCAGGCATCCTGGAGGCACACCTGGGGGTACCCAGAGCTCTAACTTTAGCAGTCCAGGTACCCCTTTACAGCCCCGCCCTGAGACTCGGGGAAGTCGCGCACACAGTCCGCCAAGCCGCCCACAGCTAGTGTGTATAGTTGGTGTGGGGGGGGGGAGGGGGCAGGAATAGGGCACCTTCTCAATGGGGCATACTTGCCAGTCACTGCAGGGCCAGTGCCTCTGCTTGATCTCCAGCAGGGGTTTGGCGGGATGCCAAGGGTTGCCACATGCCCGCTTCATCCCCCACATCCTCGACCCCACCACTACCATGCGCACCCAACCCCCACAAGCAGCCCACCCTCTCACTATTCCTGCAGCAGCTGTGCCCGAGTGCTCCCTGGCCTGGGGCAGGCTCAAGGTTCAGTGAGCTGGGCACAAAAGCCAACGGGAGACTACAGGACAAGGCCAATGTGGACAGAGAGCAGCACTCATGCAACAAGAGGCAAAAAACTTCCAGGGCCTGGCCCTCCTCCACAGAGCGGCCGCCTGGACCGGGAAGGTTCCCACATGGGGCAGGGACTGCTACTTCTCCTGGACCAGGTGGGGAGACTCAAAGGTCATGTCAGCGAAAGCTGGCTTGATGGAGCTGAAGCCTGAGATAGATCTGGGCCTAGACCCTCAACCCCCGGCAGCTGATCTGAATGGCGTGTAAACAGGCACAAGTCATCTCCTCTCTGGCCACCAAAAAGGTGCAGGGAACTGATCGTCCCTCCAGGGAGGAGGGTATCTGTGAGGCGGGTCTGGGTATCCCGCACACCTGCACAGTGGCAGAGGAAGAGAAAGGGGAACACTGGAAGCAGCAGGGCTCCCCCAGCTGGGCGCCCGGACTCCCCTGGGCTGAGGGGTGTGGCCTCGGCAGCAGCCATGTTCTCAGCTCAAAAACTGCAGCTCCTACCTGGACCTGTGATCCTGGAGGGTGGCGCTGCTTGGGGAGCCAGGTCCACCAGTGAGCTCCCTGCGGAGACCACCATAAGGGTTGGTCTGCCTGGGACTCAAAACGTTTTTGTGGTTTTAGACAGCTGGGAGAGAAACTGAGGCCACATTTGACCTACTACATAACATGTCTAAAGTTTGCTCGGAAGACAGATATCCAAAAATAATAAAATTAACATGGGAAATTGTGCCTCCAAGGCTAGAAGCTCCCAAGACCCCAACCCTCATTTAATACTTCTGATAAGAAGCCTTTACTTGCAAGCACTTTACAGATATGAGATTTAACAAGAAAATACTGAGGAAAGGCCAAAAATGCCGTTTGTTTTGGGTACCTATGTTAATATTTTGCATGCAGAAATTAGAAAATGCTGACTTTGAAATTAAACTGATATAGGAAGCATATCTTGATTTGAAAACTAGAGGCTTCTAAGGAAAAGCATAGACAAAAAAAAATTTCTTCCAATAAGATGGAAATTAATTTTTAAAAAATTTAGAAACTGTCTCAGAACTATTCTGAAGTTAATAAATGTCTACACCCTGTTTTTCCTTGTAGGAAGCAGGCCTCTGATTTAGAGGCAACAAGGAAAGACCTCAACCCATTTTTTTGAATAATCCATTGGGGATATACTGAAATTCTAGAGAGGGGCAATTCCTAAACCAGGGACAAAAAACACTGCTTTGGTAATTTTTAATGCTGGACATTCTCTGGTGTAAACTTTTAGTGTGCTTTCTTTGCGCCTGTGTAAGAGTGTTGATGTTTTTGTGTCTCTTTGTTGTTGTTTAATTTGTTGAAAGAAGAGACAAGTCCCGTTCTGGTTGTGTGTGGTGGGTTGAAGGCTTGAGAGAGATTGCAAGAACGTCCCAGCTGCTGCCAAGAATTCGTAATCTTGGGGGCTCTTCTTGCTCTCCCTCTCAGAGTTCAGCCTCCAGAAACAGCTAGTGAGATTTCTGTCTGTTTGTGTGCAATATAATTGTGGCTGTCTATCTTTTAGGGATTTTGGTTTGCTCTTTCCTTGTTTATCGTGAGAATAAACAAATCATCTTTTCTGTCAGAGTTTAGACAGCCTCCATTTTGGAGTTAGCCACATGGCTTGCTGCTTCTATGAGGGCCAACCCCTCCCTTTGAATTAGCCAATCAGGAAAGACTGTGGGCCTGAGCTCCAATCAAGAGCAGAGACAGGTCCCGAGCGTTGTTAAGGCACTCTGCTTCAGAATGGAACTTGCAAATATTCTCAGTGCCACGTTCAAACAGGACATTTTAGAGGGGTAACATGTGTCCAGTCAGTGGCACTGGCAAGCCAAACATCATGATTCCTTATAGGGGTGTCTGCCAGTGATACTCTGGGTATTTGCATTTTACATATTGGGAGTTTATAAATTATTTTCATGCTCAATACCCTGCTTGCAATAAGCCATGTGCCTCATTTTAAAATCTTACATATTATTCTTTTTAAAAAATATATATTTTATTGATTTTTTACAGAGAGGAAGAGAGAGGGATAGAGAGTTAGAAACATTGATGAGAGAGAAACATTGATCAGCTGCCTCCTGCAACCAAGGTACATGCCCTTGACCGGAATCGAGCCTGGGATCTTTCAGTCTGCAGGCCGAAACTCTGTCCATTGAGCAAAACCAGTTTTAGAAACATATTATTCTTTATAAGTTGAAATTATAATTGAATCTAAAGGTATACAAATTTTATATTATTCTCTATGTCATTGTACAGGGATTATTACTTACAAAGAAGTTATTGTCTTGGAATGTTATATTTTATAGAAAATCAAAGTGTGTTTTTTTTAAATCAAATCTATCTATATTCATACCACCTTTAAATTTTTGTCATTTGTGGACAGCTTCATTCTGATGCATTTGTAGTATATTCTATGTCTAGAAAAATCCATGGAAAGGACTCAGACTTATTCTAAATTGCAGGCTTTAAGCAGGTCATGTTTTTGAACTGGATGAAGATTTGTAAAACTTCAAGGAATAACAATTCAAAAACTACTGGCAAATAATCAGGATAAACAAAAACAACTATGGGACTAAGTGGATTGAGGATAATTATTCTTATGATTTTATTTAAAATACTGCTGACTTTTAAATCTTTCGTTTCCCAAATATAGGGAAAACTAAGGAGCAGATATTCTGCATTGTAGGAACTAACAAATTGGTAACAGATTCATTTCACAGTGCTCTCCCCGGAGACAAAGGTTTTAAAGATATGGCTTACAACCAGGAGATTTGGTGTCTTGGGAAAGACACCAAATAAAAGACTGTCCTTTTTTTCACTGCTGATAGCGCTCGCAAACATGGTGAAAGTTCCTAAAACCCACCGAACTTTCTGTAAGAAGTGTGGCAAGCATCAACCTCACAAAGTAACACAGTACAAGAAGGGCAAGGATTCTCTGTATGCGCAGGAAAAGCGGCGTTATGACAGGAAGCAAAGTGGCTATGGTGGGCAGACTAAGCCTATTTTCCGAAAAAAGGCTAAAACTACAAAGAAGATTGTGCTGAGGCTTGAATGTGTTGAGCCTAACTGCAGATCTAAGAAAATGCTGGCTATTAAGAGATGCAAGCATTTTGAACTGGGAGGAGATAAGAAAAGAAAGGGTCAAGTGATCCAGTTCTAGAGTGTCATATTTTGTTTTATTATATAACAATAAAATCTTGATATGTTAAAAAAAAAAAAAAAAAAAACTCTGTCCAACCTCGTTGGAGGGGACTTTACCAGGTAATACTAACTAATCCATGTGCAGCTGAACTTAAAGGAGTTAGCTCAGATTCGCTTTCTCATTTAAAAAAAAAAAAAAAAGGCATCTGACTGTGAATGGACGTCTACTCCCATCTCTGACATCATCTCCATCTGCAGCGGAGATCACAGACTTTTCAAGGACGAGAAGTCACTGACCACGGAGGCAGACATCTATTCCAAGACGTCAACAAGGCCTGTATGCTCACAAACTGATATTGCTTGTTTTTATCTGATTGATATTGATTGAATGTACATAAAATGATTTTCATATTATTATTATCCTTATGGTTCCCTTGTGGAAATAATATCTATCTCCCCAGACCTCTTCCTTTATTAGATAAGAAAAATTTAACTTGGATACCTGCTAATCTTTCCTACCTACTACATAATGGTGTTCTGATTATCAGGTATGATAGTGAAATTAATGCTTTGTTAGACACACATTGGTTTTTTCCTATTATCAATATAAGCTTTGGTAGTTGTTTTCTGGGTCTATCTTACCTAATAAAAGAGTAATATGCAAATTAACCACCACTCAGCTACACCCAAAGGCCATGCCCACCAGCCAATCAGAACGAGCATGCAAATAAACTCAACCAAGATGGCTACAGCCACAGAGATCAGGAGGGAGGCTTGGGTTCCCCAGGCAAAGGAGGAAGCCAAGCTTTCCACCTGCCCTTGCTGGCCTAAGTCTCCACACAAGGCTACAAAGTTTCAATAATAGAAGATAAAGAAATTCAAACAGAAATGGTGGCAGCCTCAGAGCTGGAAAGAGTGGGAGGCTAAGATTGCCCCTGGCAATGGAGGAAGCAAAGCTTTCTGCACACCTTTGCCTGACTAATCCTCAATTTCAGGCTACAATGTTTCAACTATAGAAGGTACATAAAACCCAACAGAAATGGTTGCAGGCCACTGAGCAGGAGGCGTGGCTCCGCTGCAGGCTACAAAGTTTCAATTATAGAAGGTAAATATATCCCAGTTACCAGGGCCTCTGCTTGGGTCACAAGGGGGCGTGCTCTTGCTTCCCTCTCTTTGTCTTTTGCTCTTGGAATTTTAATTATGATTTGTCTTGGTGTGGTCCTCTTTGGATTCCTTTTGTTTGGAGTTCTGTGCGCTTCCTGGACTTGTAAGTCCAATTCTTTCCCCAGGTGGGGGAAGTTTTCTGTCACTATTACTTTCAGTATGTTTTCGATATCTTGCTCTCTCTCATCTTCTGGGACCCCCATAATTCTGATGTTGGTTCGCTTGAAGTTGTCCCAGAGGTTTCTTACATTATCTTCAATTTTCTGGATTCTCTTGCCTTCTAGCTTCTGTGGAGGAGTGTCTTCTGGCTCTTTATGTTCCAAATCTTTGACTTGATTCTTGCGATCTTCCCTTTTGTTTTTAGGACTCTGTAAAATATTTTTTATTTCAGACAATGTATTCTTTATTTCTTGTTGATCCCTTATCATTTCTTGATGACTCCTTATTAATTCTAGTTGATCTCTTTTCATGTCCTCATAGGTCTTATCCATTTTTCTAGGAAATTCTTGAAAAACCTTATAAGCGTAGATTTGAACTCTATATCCAGCTGCTTTTTGTCCTCCATTTCTTTCGTTTGTGATCTATTTGGTTGTTGCAATTCGCAGCTACAGATGGGGTGGAGTTTCAGGGTGGAGCCTGCAGCCTTGGCTTCAGTCAGCCCCGCCCTATGCAGGTCCTTCAGTACTCGCTGCTGGTGCCTCTGAGAGAAAGGTGCCCTCGATTTTCGCCTGCTGCCAAACAGTCAATGCTCTCCCCGACTGAGCCCGGAACTGGGGTTTAGTTCAGTTGGAAGTGGAGTTGGAGGTGGCGTTCAGAGCAGTCCGGAGCCCCAGTCTCCTTCCCGCCAGGCAATCCAGCAGCACAGCCGGCCGTCCCTTCTCTGAGCGCACTGCGCACCCGGGACCTCCTTTCGCCCCGGACCTCCTTTCGCCGCTTCCCCGGGTTCCGCCTTACAGCCCAGCTCCCTCTGTGTGAGTCTGAGTCCCCGGGGTCTGGCCTAGGCCTGGGGTTCAGAGCAGTTGGGGGCCCAGCACAGTCGGAGTTTTATCTCCTTCCCGCTAGGGAACGCCCGCCAGGCACTCCGCCTCCCTCCTCTCTGGCTCCGTCCTCTCCGCACCTTGGGTTTTTTCAGCTCCTCCGCGCTTCCTTCTGGTTTTCTCCTTGCTTCTCATTGTAGAATTTCCAGTCAGTCACTTTCCTGTAGTTCTGGGTAATGTCCGTTTTATATTTTAGTTGTATTTTATTGAAATTGTTGTGTGAGGCTGCAGCTAGGTATTCACCTGGGCGCAGTCATCTTGGATCCTCTGTAGTTAAATATTTTCAGACCATCTTTTGTGGTTATTTTCGGTCTCTGAGTTTGCAAGACTGCCATGCAGGCCTCCCCTGAGTTTGTCAGGTTAGCATGTGGCTCCTTTCTTCCACACATCCCCCTTTTGGTCATTAATCTATCCAAAGGATGCACTGATGACCAACCTTTTGGTTGAATAATGGAGTCCATGTGCTTGGAATGCTCATTCCTAGGATGTCTCAGTGTCAGCATGTCTTGCTGAACAGACGGACCACTGGAGATGGGTCAAGTCCATAACCTTAGATGGCATTTAAGGTCAAATATATGTTTTAAAAAGGCAGTAAATGGGAGGCAGTCAGATCCTATGTGTCCTTGTTAAAAAGTATTCTGGATCATTTCTAATTTTTGACCCACCATTATATGAGTCCTTTGCTGTTTGTCTTACGTTTTGCTTTTCTGCATCTAATATAGCATTTACACATCATGAACAAAAGTAACAATACTAAACCAATAACACTGATTAGGAACAGAAAATGTCTAATACTAGATAAGGAAAAGTCTAAGGGGAACTAGCATCCCAGCCAACCGAAAAACCCTTTACATATATTGTCATAATTTTATTTATTTATTTATTTTAAATATATTTTATTGATTTTTTAAAGAGAGGAAGAGAGAGGGATAGAGAGTTAGAAACATTGATGAGAGAGAAACATTGATCAGCTGCTTCTTGCACACCCCTCACTGGGGATGTGCCCGCAACCAAGGTACATGCCCTTGACCGGAACTGAGCCTGTGACCCTTCAGTTCATAGGCCAATGCTCTATCCACTGAGCAAAACCGGTTTCAGCTATCATAATTTTTTATTAGTCTAATTATATGTCCCTCCTTCATCCACTGTCATTTGTACCTTATGATATGTTTGGCCAGATGAATTAAGACTCTCTACTATTTCATTATTAGAAGCTCTAATTTTCTTCTAGCCAGTTGGTTCCCTTAAAAATGGCTTCATGGGAAGGAGTTCAATATCCCAATACATTGGTTTTCAGTATCAAAATTATCACAGATTTTGTTAACATCAGGCAAAGTCATTCTGCCTATAATTTCAGTACTACAGCATATTCTAGTATTATTTAATGCAAACTTGGTGATATTATAATACAGTAAAAATTGCTTTTAACCCTTCCCAGAAAAAAAATGCTCCTTTACTCTATACTATATAGTTATTTGTTGGGGGTAGATACAATAGTCCAGGACTGGGTGAATTCAGTATTCCATATGGATTGTGGACATAACCATTCACCTTTCCAGTTTTCACAGATAGTGTGATGGGTTCACATTGTTTATTACTTTTAAATATGGCCCATCTGCTTCCCATTAGAAGTATTTTAGTATTATTGGGGATGGTCCTTATGCCAGCCAGTTGAACTACTGGAAATTTTAAGCTTAGGATTTAACTGGCACCTGGGATTTTAAAACACAATGTCATAGATCACATTTCCCATTCAAATTTTCTAAATTCCTGGGGAATCATATGAGTCCCATAAGTGTCTGGCTTAGACTTCTACAGCCATCATAGTTGGCCATTGTTTCATAGCCACTTCAGATTCCATTTGCATTAGCATAGACAATAGGACCCGTTGATTTAGGCACATTTCCATTGTTGGGTTTGTGCATGAGTTTTTTATAGTCTGTCAAGTCTGTTCTAACCATGAAACTAAGGCTCTATTATCTTTCCATGCTGCTTCCTACCCTTTTTCCTACTTCCTGATATAGTATTCCCTCTATATGACCTATTATATACCTAGGAGTAGGGGCTATGACCAGCCCCTACTCCTCCAAGTATTCTTCTTTTGCTTCTTTTAGGGAAACCAATGTTATTGGATTCATCAGAAATGTTGTTGCCATAGGGTAGCTATGGCTTGGGAGCAGTTTGGGTATACTGAGTGGAGCCAAAAATGTTGAGTTTCCCATGCCGTAGTTAAATAGGTGAAGGTGACTCCCAAATTAGCTGGATTTTGAGCATTCCATAGGGCTACTCACAAGCGTCCAGGACGCAAGGACGGTGGGGTAATTATAAACATATCTACCCACCAAGTGATGTCAATAATTTCTGAAATGGGAACCCATTGATTTCTTGTTTTACAGACATCCAGCCATAAGAGCATGGCTGGTGAGTCTGAGGACGTTATGCTATGACAAATAGGACAGGCTGCTGCAAGCCTTTTGCCATCATATCCAGGTGTTTTTCTTAGCTATTCATCACCCATCTCCATAGCCATACAATATTCATCCAGATTAGATCCATATACAATTCTACCAGTGGAATTATCAGGCAGATATTCTTGAAGGTATTTGCCTAAGGTGGGTCCTTTATAATAGACTAGAGGCCCAGTGCATGAAATTCGTGCATGGGGGTGGGGGGTGTCCCTCAGGCCAGCCTGCACCCTCTCCAATCTGGGACCCTTTGAAGGATGTCCAACTGCCCGTTTACACCCGATCCCGGTGGATGTAATTAGATATCCCTCACAATCCAAGACTGCTTGCTCCCAACTGCTCACCTGCCTGCCTTCCTCATTGCCCCTAACCCCTTCTGCCTGCCAGCCTGATCACCCACTAACCATTCCCATGCCAGCCTGATGGATGTCTAACTGCTCCCCTGCCAGTCTGTTTGCCCCCATTTTCCCTCCTCTGCCGGCCTGGTCACCCCTACCTGTCCTCCCCTGCAGGGTTGATTGTCCCCAACTACCCTCCCTTGCAGGCCTGGTCCCTCGCAACTGTCCTCCCTAGCAGGCCTGGTGCCTCCCAACTGCCCTTCCCTGCTGGCCATCTTGTGGTGGCCATCTTGTGTCCACATGGGAGCAGGATCTTTGACCACATGGAGACAGTCATATTGTGTGTTGGAGTGATGGTCAATCTGCATATTACTCTTTTATTAGATAGGATAGAGGCCTGGTGCACAGGTGGGGGCTGACTCGTTTGCCCTGAAGGATGTCCCAGATCAGGCTGGGGGTTCCCTTGGGATGTGGGGAGGCCTGAGTGAGGGGCCTGTGGTGGTTTTCAGACCAGCCACGCCCCCTGGTGACCCAAGCAGAGGCCCTGGTAACTGGGATATATTTACCTTCTATAATTGAAACTTTGTAGCCTGCAGCGGAGCCACGCCTCCTGCTCAGTGGCCTGCAACCATTTCTGTTGGGTTTTATGTACCTTCTATAGTTGAAACATTGTAGCCTGAAATTAAGGATTAGTCAGGCAAAGGTGTGCAGAAAGCTTTGCTTCCTCCATATTAAAAGAAGCAAGAGCAAAGAAGGTAGTTACCTATAAAGGAGCACCTATACGATTGTTAGCTGACTTCTCAACAGAAACCATGCAGGCCAGAAGGGAATGGCAAGAAATATTCAAGGTGATGAATAGTAAGAACCTACAGCCAAAGATAATCTATCCAGCAAAGCTGTCACTCAGATTCGAAGGTCAGATAAAGAGCTTCACTAATAAAAAAAAAAGCTAAAGGAGTTCATCAACACCAAACCAGAATTATATGAATTGCTGAAGGGGGTTCTTTCAGAAGAGAAAGTAAACAAAGATAAAAATTATGAACAACAAATACGTAACTATCAACAAGTGAATCTAAAAAACAAGGAAATTAAAAAAAAATCTGATGAACAATAGTAACTGTTGAATATAATAGAATCAGAGGTATGGAAGGGGAGTGAACTGACGATTCTTGGGGAAAAGGGGAGAGGGGGGCGTGGGAAGAGACTGAACATAAACTGTGCACCTATGGATGAGGACAATGGGGAGTGGGGAAAGGGCAGAGGGTGGGGTGAGAACCTGGTGGAGGAGAGCAATGGTGGGGGTGGGGGGGAAAGGAACATTTGTAATAATATGAACAATAAAAACTTATTTAAAAAAGAAAAGAAAAGAAATAAATAAATATTTAACTACAAACAGGTTGTAGTGGTAGTCCTAGGCTGATATTTTTCCTGACAAAGAGCAACTTAGATCTTTACTGAGCCCATTTGCCTTTTTGCCTCTAAGATAACATATCTGTGAGATGTCTGGGTAACTTCCCTTTTTCTGGAGCTACTGGGGCACAACCAAATGTGGTAGGTGACAGAACAGATGCCTCAAATTCCTTCATTATCATGTTAATTATTTCTGTACCCACATAAGTATCTGTCCACCATTTTACTTTTTATCCAATCCCTGGGGTTTCCCACCGCTTTGCTTTATCCCACCTCTTTAATCCATCACCAATGAATTTCATGTAACCAACTATGTCCCTCCTTTGATTGCAATGTATAAATACAAATGTCACCCACCATTCTTCGGAGCATTATCTCAATTCATTGAGGTTCTGCTTCCAGGCATATGCTGACAGTTTGATTCAAATAAACTCACTGAAATTCTTTACAGGTTTCAATGTTTGTTTGTTTGTTTTTCATTAACATAAATATGTTTGTATTCACGAATGAACAAACAGATGAAGGAGTGCAAGAATGAACACTTGCACCAACGGCCACACAGGATGAATGACTGACCACATGAATGAATGAGGGGGGCGGGTGGGTGTGTATGTGTGATCCAGGTAGAGTGCACAGCACACAGTGCCAAAGTGAACTTCCAAGAAGGGGCTACTGAAAAGATGGCCCTCACCTAGGCCGTTCCATTCAGGGATGGAACAGAGGGTGTCTCTGCCGGGTCCCTGGACTGCAAACCCCCACCCCTCACCACCATTCCACTGGGGCGCCCCTGGTAGGAATGACCACCTGAAATCCCTGGCGGGGGGGCAGGGGCCCGGGCGCCTAAACCCTGGAACCTGATGGGAGGGGGGGGGGGCTGAGGAGAGCAGAAGAGAAACCAGGCTCCAGGAGAAGAGGAGAAATGCAGACCTCGGTGTCCAGGGCCAGCTGGGAACACATGTCCCGTGTGTCCAGAGTGCTCAGACCAGGTCCGGCCTGTTGGTCCTTGAAGAAGACCCCAGAGGATAACCATGCACCAGTGGGCAAAGAGGAAAGGTCCTCGCTGGGCTGGGGGAGGGGGGAGGTGGCGAATGGACACAGACGCCCAGGGACATGTAGAGAGGGATTCCAGAGATGAGAAGTGCTTTGGTGGCCTTTCCAAGCCCCTTCCTCCTAGCAACTAGAACCCCAAAGGCAGAGAGGAGGGCTCCCCAACAACCCAGGACGGGCAATGGAGCTGGGTGACCTTGGAAGGCTGGTGAAGCCTTCCTGGGCCTTTTTTGATCCACAAAGGGCGGAGGGAGAGGCCAGGCTCCTGGAGAGTGAGGGATCTGTGGAGCCACAGTGCCATCTAGCGGAATCCTTTTCAACCAGGGCCTGTAGCACAGGGCCCCTGCGCCTGGGGATCCGCTGGGGAAGGACTGTGCTCATTCAGATGGGCAGACTATAGGGCTGGGGGCCACAGAGCAATGTGGGGCGGGTCTGGGTGGCTACCACATATGCACAGGGGCCTAGGAAGAGATATGGGGGCCCTGGAAGCAGCAGCGCTCCCCCAGCTGGGCGCCCAGACTCCCTGGGCTGAGGGGCGTGGCCTCGGCGGCAGCCATGTTCGCAGCTCAGCAGCTCCAGCTCCTACAGTGGCCTGTGTCCTGGAGGCTGGTGCTGCTTGGGGAAGCCAGGTCCACCTGTGGGCTCCCTGCGGGGGGCGCCCTGTGGAAGCCTGGGACTCAACTACCGGGGGGGGGGGGGGGGGAGGAGAAGGCAGCAGCAGCAATGTGAGGGACAGCCTCTTCCTGGCCCCCTGGAGCACTTCCAGATGGTGCTTGTGAGTGCACTCACAAGCGCAGGAGCTGGTCCCAGACCAGGCATAGTGCAGCAGGTGCAGGGCAGCATAGAGTGAAGAGGTGTGACTTCCTAGTCCTCGAGCCTAAAAGAAAGCCTGCATCCCAGGACGCACAGCGTCCCACATGGGCCCTTCTGTTCCCTGGGACGGAGAGTGCCCACTGCATGGGTCCCCTGGGATCAGGTCAAAGCGGGCTAGGATTCCTATGTGGACAGGAACCACATTCTCCAGATTCCTATGTGGACAGGAACCGCATTCTCTGGATTGAGGTGATCGAGGTATGTTTCCTTCACTTCTCCAGAAGGTCCAGTGCCTAGGGGCGTGCCAACACACACATATATAGGCCTGTGTACACACACACGCACACACACACACACATATCCCGCGTGCTCACACACTCATGCACATACACACAAAACCACACACTCAGACTCAGGCAGTATGTCCATGTTCCACCCGGTGGGTCCTTGAGGTGCACATGCAGCCATTGGCCCTGGCCACAAGGGTAAACTAAGAACTCCTGGGGCTGATGGAAGGCCAATGGGAACATGTAAGTCAAGAGTTAGCATGGCTCGGCTCAGGACACTGATCTCCAGAGCCCCTGCCCACATAAGGCCTAAGTCCACTTAGCAAAAGGTCAGGGGACTCACAACTGAGAAAAGAAGAGACAGAGAGCAAGGGAGCACGTTTCGGCACCCTTCCTGGAGACGTGAAAGCAAAAGGTGTGAGCTGAACCTGGACACCAGCTCCCAGATACCAGCTGACCCACAGCAGGGAAGAGCTCGCCAGGGGCCACAAAACAGCCACCCCGGGAGTTCATCCCGGCAACGGGCTCTCCAGACCCCAAGGGTCTAGATGGACATGCTCCTCATTCCTGGCTTTGGCAGAGGAGCTGCCTCTGTGGTGAGCAGGTGGACACGGGGGTGGGGGTGGGGGATAGGAGGGCAGGAGGGGTGGGCGCTTTCCTTTCTGCCAACCCAACTGCTTTGAGCTGGAGGCAGCATCTTCACACTTGGTCTTGCTTCTGTGGAGACCTGGAGAGTCAGGGGCAAGTGCAAGCCAGGGCCGTTTCTTCTCCTCGTCCAAGTGCTGCTCAGGGGCTCTTGATGGCAGGTGGCCAAGAACGCCCAAGTCTGCCAATATATGGCTGGCCGTCTGTCTGATCACCTAGGTTCCGCTCCCTGGTTTGCCAGAAGGTCCTCTCCCTTCAGGGAGGTGTTTCGAAGATCCTTGGGGTCGGGCCTGCTTTGGAATCCAGGAGACCCCTAGGGATGACCCCATGCCTGCCACACTTGGATGAAGGATTCCCTCTACCCTGCCTCCTTCATCTGGGTGAGGGCCTCCGTGGTGAGGGGCACTGCCTTCTGGGTTCTGCTGGCACCTGCCAGCTCAATGGGTTGCTGGGTCCCTTGGCTCTGGGAAGGCAGGGTTCAACGTGTGCTCCCTGAGAATAGCACTGTCTGTCCTCTAAGGCAGCCAACTTCCAAAGAACTTATGTCAGCTTTGGAGGGGGCTGGAGGGGGGGAAGTGGCCCTGGTCGGGGCCGCACCTGCTTTATCCCCCTTCCAAGGACAAGGGGCACCTGGCCAAATGCCCACAGGCCCCTGGAAGGTGCTCTGTTTCAGTAGCAGGAGTAGCTTTCTAAGTCCCTCCTAGTCATGGCGGCCGCCTTGGCTTCCTGTGAGCCAGGGACCGGGGCTGGAGGCCTTGTCCTTACAAAACTCACAAAACTCACCTCAGCAGTTTCCTTGGGAACACCAAAGTGCCTGGCCAAGCACTTGACCTCCCTGGTTACCGAGCCCTGTCCCCTGTGCCAAGCCTCACTCTCCTCCACTAGA
>OY882879.1:29520176-29622676 GCA_963693515.1 Pipistrellus nathusii | reverse complement strand
CATCATAATTAAAATTCCAAGAGCAAAAGACAAAGAAAGAATATTAAAAGCAGCAAGAGCAAAGAAGGGAGTTACCTATAAAGGAGCACCTATATGATTGTCAGCTGACTTCTCAACAGAAACCATACAGGCCAGACGGGAATGGCAAGAAATATTCAAGGTGATGAATAGTAAGAATCTACAGCCAAAGATAATCTATCCAGCAAAGCTATCACTCAGAATCGAAGGTCAGATAAAGAGCTTCACTAATAAAAAAAGCTAAAGGAGTTCATCAACACCAAACCAGAATTATATGAATTGCTGAAGGGGGTTCTTTCAGAAGAGAAAGTAAATAAAGATAAAAATTATGAAAAACAAATACGTAACTATCAACAAGCTAATCCAAAAACCAAGGAAATTAAAAAAAAATCTGATGAACAATATTAACGGTTGAATATAATAGAGTCAGAGGTATGGAAGGGGAGTGAACTGACGATTCTTGGGGAAAAGGGGAGAGGGGGATGTGGGAAGAGACTGAACATAGACTGTGCACCTATGGATGGGGACAATGGGGAGTGGGGAGGGGGCGGAGGGTGGGGTGGGAATCTTGTGGAGGAGAGCATGGTGGGGGGGAAAAAGGAACATTTGTAATAATATGAACAATAAAAACTTATAAAAAAAATAAATAAAAAGTTAATTATGGACAAAAAAAAATAAAATAAAAAAAAAATAAAATAAAAATGAAGTACATATGTAGTTACAAAATAATCATTGGGGAGGATCCAAGATGGTTGTGCCCAGGTAAACACGTAGCCGCAGCCGCACAAACACACACACACAAAAAATTTGTAGCCTTGAGTAGAGGTCTAGGTCAACAAGCCCTAGGAAACCCAAGCCTCCCTCCTGCTCTCTGTGGCCGTAACCATCTTGGTCATGTTTATTTGCATATTCAATCCTGATTTGGCTGGTGGGCATGGTTTGTGGGTGTAGTTGAATGATGGTTAATTTGCATATTACTCTTTTATTAGCGAGGATAGTGTACATGTATATATTGTGAAGTGATTATAATAATGAAATTAATTAACACGTGTCACCTTACATAGTTTCCAGTTTGCTTGTTTGTGTGGGTTTTCTGTTGTTGTTGAGAACACTTAAGATCTACTCTCTTAGCAAATTTCCAGTATAGAATATAGTATGGTTAACTATAGTCAACATACTGTACATTAGAGTTCCAGAAATTACTCAAATTAACTGGAAGTTTTTGCCCTCCACCAACATCTTCCTATGTACCCTAGCCCTCAGTCCCCAGCCTCTGTCAAATACTCTTTTACTCTCTGGTTCTATGAATTCAACTTTTTAAGATTCTACATATAATTAAGATCATAAAATATGTTTTTCTTTGTCTAGGTTATTTCACTCAGTAGTATCTTCCAGTTTCATCCATGTTGTCAGAAATGGTAGTATTTTTTTCTTTTTTGTGGCTGAATAATATTCCATTGTGTGTGTGTGTGTGTGTGTGTGTGTCTGTGTGTGTGTATCACATTTTCTTTATTAATTCTTCTGTTGACAGACATTTAAATTATTTCCATATTTTGGCTATTATGAATAATGCCTCAGTGAACATGGGAATGCAGATATCTCTTTGAGATAGTGATTTTATTTCCTTTGGATATTTTCCCAGAAGGGAGATTGCTGGACCATATGGTATTTATATTTTTAATTTTTGAAGACCTTTTTTGTTTTCATACTGGCTGTATCAATATAATATTCTTTTAATTTTGTCAATACCTCTTAAAGATAAGGAATATTTTATTTAATGGAGTTAAAGAAGTCTATTCTCAATGGCACAGTATCAATTCAAGTGTATTCATGTTTTACGTCAAATGGCACAGAGAGTATGTCTGGCTCCTTGTGCTATACCTTATAAGATATCTCTACAGGTTTTCCCTGCTATCTGAAAGTAGACTGTTCCTATGAAACATTTTATAAGCCCAAATGACTTAAAGTGAAGAAGCAATTAGCATTAACTAATTAATTTGTCAGCACAGATACAGATACAGTTGAAATCTATGGTGACTGAGTCAGTTCCCAGGAAGGAGTTTGACCGCTTGCCATACTAGCTGTTTAAGGTTTGAGCTGACTCTATAAAAGCTTTCTGCAAAACAAAAGCTAATTTTGCTTTTTTTCATAAAAGCAAAAATCCTCTTTGGTTTTTTTTTAGGATAGCAAATTCCAAGTATTAATGTGGGTTTTTATAAAAGGTAAAGTGGCAAAAGGCAAACTTTTGAAAAGCAGGGAATACCTATGCAGGGTGATGGTGGGGAGTATGTCACAATGCATACAAGTCTACATATTAGAAATTTGATAAGCAATGTTTACAATGAAAATTTTGCTAAATAAAAGTCTCTTTTGGTATAAAAAATTATCAAAGACAATTATCAACTGAATTATCTTAATGAGCTAGTGTAATCTGCTGATAATAATCAGATGCATCCATTGCTTCTATAAGGATGGAGCTGTCAAGAAGAATGGAATCCTCCAATCCTCTCAATGGCATAGCACTGGAGAAATGGACAAATTGCTGTGTTCTGAGTCCCTTACTTTATATAAGGTGTCAAAACTTTTTCCATTTCAATTTTTTTTCTCATGAAAGACATGTTTAAATGTCTTTGATTATAGTATATTGTTATATTTAAAATTGACATCTTTTAAAGAGGTTGTTTCTTACTTAAGGAGCCCCTAGTTCAACTGTCAACATGCTCAAAATTCATCTTTTACATGGGCTATTTTCCTGAGAATATTTTCTCAGGTGATTAATTTTATCCATTAGGTTTTCTTTTAAATTTCCCCATTTAAACAATAATATTTCTGATTTCACCAAAATTTTGTGGGGTGTACTGTATTTGGAACTTATAGTTCTGTTTACTGAGTACAGTTCACATGGAAACATATATATTTTTAAAATTTATATGATGCACTTCAAACCACTAAAGGATTAAGCTTTCATATTCTTAATTTTAGCTAACTACATCTTAAATGTCTGCCAGGTCTTACCCACGCTAAGGTATATTAAACAAACCTGTTGCTCTGGGATTAGTCACATCTCACTGACTTCACTCACTGATTAACTGGGCCAAGTAAAGGTCAGTTGTTTCCAAACAAGCCAATGAAGTATTTTCATGCATTTAACCGATTTCTCAAATTGTAATATGAAACCTGCCAAGAAAGAATTATAAGTCAGAACCAAGACAGATTTCTTTAGTTTCAACCCACGACATTAAATCTTGTCATACCTCAATTTAGTTATTCCCTGAATGCTGAAAGGACAACCAAAAATATTAGAAGTCTTAAAGTTAAAAATACAACTACTTTATAGCCCTCTAAAATAAAGAAAACAAAACAAAATGGCCATTTGGGAACATCAATAGAAGTTCTTTCCCATATTCCTTTATTGATATTACTATGATTTACAATTTATATAAACTGCTTATATTTTGACAATTTAAGTTTTACCTTTTCTATACTATAATTACTAGCTATCTATACTAATAAAAGGATAATATTCTAATTAGACCTGGAGACCTTCCAGATGTCCTTCCGGACAAAGCCATGGTGGCAGGGCTGAGGCAGAGGCAGTTAGGGGCAATCAGGCCAGTAGTGGGGGGGGGGCAGTTGGGGATGAGCAGGAGGGCAGCGGGGGCAATTCGGGATGATCAGCTCAGCAAGGGGGGCAGTTGGGGGTGAGGAAGCTGGCTGAGAGGCAGTTGGGAGTGAGCAGGCCAGCATGCAGAGTGGTTAGGGGTGATCAGGCAGGCAGGTGAGCAGTTAGGAGCCAGTGGTCACAGATTGTGAGAGGGATGTCCGACTGCCTGTAGGATTGGGTCTAAACCCAGATTGGAGTCTCAGATTGGAAAGGGTGAAGGCTGGACTGAGGGACACTCCCTCCCCCATGCACGAATTTTGTGCACTGGGCCACTAGTATTTTATAATACTTGAAAAATTATTTTGCTGCAGATTTTAAGAAATTGGTTAGTTTTTAAAAATATAGATTGAGCCAATAATATGCTTCTAAAGGTGTAGAATGGTTTAAACTTGTTTTGGAGTTCAGAAACTGAACATTGTTTAAGTACTGTGGCTGACCCATTATGTTTTAATGTGCAAGCCTTGTAATGATGAATTTCTTAACCATTCTGTGGGAGTTACCATGGACACTAAGAGGCACTCCAATGTCAAATCAGATGGAGAGAAAAACAGTTCTTTTAATATATATTTTAGTTCTCTGCACTTTCAGAACTGGCTATGTAACAAATAAATCAGCTTTGTCTTCATTTATTAGAGTTTTTCTGACAGCATTTCAGTTACACATTTTTGTTTCATTCTCTTCTGCACTCTGCTTCAGTCCATATTTTATCTTCATAAAAGATCTTACAATGAGGACACATAGTAATTTCTTAAATGTTAGTTAGCCCTGACAATAAGGCCTATATTCAGGATTGGACTGGCAGATATGGAGAGATTTGCTTAGAGAGCCTGCTATACAGGGAAGCCCTACTTATTAAATCTTGGGGAGAAAGACTTATTTCTGCCTACACCCTTTTGTTTGGTAAATGTAACCCTTCATGCATTCTTGTATTTTATGGTTATGCTATGCATACTCTAAAATAATGAATTTAAAATCTATTGATGTTCTGGGAAGGAATCTTCTTTGATAAGGATTCATTATGGCATCTACTTGTTAGACTTATCAAGCCTATTCAGTTATGAAGAAATTTGGTATATTGAGGGAATATCATTATGCTATTATTGCTATAACATATATTTTACTTTCTCAAATTTATTTTAATTAAATGTTACAGAATGAGGCAAACTAGGGTTGCCTCTCTACTTATTACACAATAATTACTCATTTTCATTTTCCTCAACTATTTCTCAAATATATAAGTAAATTGATAATCATGCATCACAATTTTACTTCTGAAATAGTGTTCTAAAGCTGCTCTAAGATGTTGAACTAACCAGGGTCCTGTCAAAAATGTATGTCTTTTCCATATTCTAGTCATTTAATTATTTTACCTTTGGAAAAACTAAAATTTTATTACTATTAGGCCTATACAATTTAAATTCATTCCATTTCTATGAATGCTCTATGTCTCTTTGTAGAGAGGAAGCCACTAAATATACATAATTCAGAAGTGTTATATAACATTATTCTTTGTCTTATCATATCAATTACTTTATTTAGGCTACATGTCCAGAATTTCACCTATATTGCAAGACTATTGTTTGTTTTTATCTCTATAGCAAACGCCCAACAGATACATTAGGAAAATAGGCAGGCAGCTGGTACACAGACTCATTCCCTGCCTCAGGGCTGAAAAAGCAACTCATAAAGTCCATCTTTCTTTAGATCTTTTCACATCACCTCATTTCCAAATCTTCTCCTTTTGCCCTCTAAGGATTTGAGCACATCTTATATAATAAAGATGTAATATGCAAATGTTTGTTACACCATGAAGCGTAATGACCGACTGCATAACAACCGGATCACAGATCAGCAGGAGGGTGGAGCAGCTAGCTACAAGCTGGTGTGGAGAGCTATAGGAGGGGGCGGGGCAGCCAGCTATGGGGGATGGGAGGGTGGTGGAGGGAGCTACAAGACCGGGCAGTGGGTGGAGGGCTACAGGAAGGTGGCAGTAAGTTACTGGTGCACGGATTCATGCACAGGGCTACTAGTCTAATATATAAAAGAAGCTAAAACCAAACTTGTACTTCATCAGTTTTTATGTTAGTTGTCAGTTTTTATGTTAGTTGTCAATTCTGTAGCATGCTTCTTTGTTTTTTATTGGTTCATCTTCTTTTATTTTTGTTTTTTAGCATACAACTCTAATTTCAAAGACTATTGTTATAAAGGTTGTAAACAGATATTTAATAAAAAAATATATATTTTATTGATTTTTTTTACAGAGAGGAAGAGAGAGGGATAGAGAGTTAGAAACATCGATGAGAATCATTGATCAGCTGCCTCTTGCACACCCCCTACTGGGGATGTGCCTGCAACCAAGGTACATGCCCTTGACCGGAATCGAACCCGGGACCTTTCAGTCTGCAGGCCAACGCTCTATCCATTGAGCAAAACTGGTTTCGGCAAAAAAATAAATAAATTAATTAATTAATTAAAAAAAATTAAATCCTTACCCAAGGACATCTTAGACAGAGGACAGGAGAGAGAGAGAGAGAGAGAGAGAGAGAGAGAGAGAGAGAGAGAGAGAGAGAGGGAGGAAACATCAATGTGAGAGAGAAACATTGATAGGTTGCCTTCTATATGTGCTCCATCTGGGAACTGAACCTGAAACCCAGGTATGTGCCCTGACTGGGAATTGAACCAGTAACCTTTCAGTGCCCAGGACTATGCTCAACCAACTGAGCCATTTCACCCTGGCTGTAATCAATATATTTCCTAAACACAGATAATTATTAGCATCAATTTCAACATAATATTATGATTTTTCAAATAACATTTTTATAAATCTTTTTGTTTTGGATGAAATCAGAATCACAGTTAGGGAAATACAAATAATGTTGAAATTATTACCAGGTGCTGAGACAAGTGGCAATCTCATAGAAAGGAGAAAAGCTAAGCTCAGTGGTGTCCAGCCACAACTGTTAACTACCTTAGAGTAGAAAGATAAAGTGATGCTCCAGAACCAAGATCAACAAGGCATCATGATAATAATGACAGATACTATTTGTGGACACTCACTATGTTCCATGCATTGTACTTATATACTTATTATAAACTAGATGCCTGGTGCACGGAATTCGTGCACTGTGTGTTGGGGGGATCCCTCAGCCTGGCCTGCACCCTCTCACAGTCTGGGACCCCTTGGAGAATATCCACCTGCTAGCAGTCAGACATCTCTTTCTCAGTCTAGGGCTCTTGCAGTCCGCAGTCCGGGACCCTTCGCTCTTTACTGCAGGAGAGGCTCCCGCACTCGCCAGCCATAAGCCTGGCTTCTGGCTGAGTGGCGCCCCCCTTGTGGGAGCACACTGACCACCAGTTGGAAGCTCCTGTGTTGAGCGTATGCTCCCTGGTGGTCAGTGCGCATCATAGCGACTGATTATTCTGGTTGTTCTACTGTAATGGTCACTTAGGCTTTTATTATATAGATTTATACCTTTTAGTACTAACAACAGTGGCATAGGTATATGCCAGAGTCCCAATTTTTGGGTTAATTATTCAACCAACAAATATTAACTGCAATAATGTTGTTCTAGGCTCTAGAGATATCATGGTAAGCAGGATTCCTGTCCTCATGGAGGTTCTAAATGATGAACCACTTACTGAGTCTTAGAAACGTTGTATAAGTAGCTCAAGACCAATCTGCATGGCTCCACACCTACATACTTAACTTCTACTTTATATTAAAGGTGGCTGTGGGGTAGTAATCAGAAATCAGGTAGTAGTCATAGTCATAGGAAACTTTGTGCCAGAGGTCAAAGTCATTTGGACACTAGATAAGTAAGTAGGGTTCCAGAATATTGCTGCTGAAAGTCAGAGCAAGAGACTGTTCTGTATACTAAGAAAATTATTAGAAAATAAAGTAATCAAATGGGATGAGTGCATTTTATCATATATCACATCATTATTAGAGTTCAGTGGCTCACAAAAAGAGATATGAAACAGTACAAACAAATAGATAAAAATCTGGACATTCTCAGTGTTCTTTGCAGGCCCTTCTATGTCCTCTGGTAGCTTAATTATTCATTTTCACAGGGATTTGTCATAGATTCTCTTCTCACTTAATATATAGTTGACCCTTTGTATTGGTGGATTTTATATGCATGTATTCAACCAACTGTGGATCAAAAATATTCAGGGGGGGAAAAAATCCCATAAAGTTCCAAAAAGCAAAACTTGAATTTGCCACCTGCTGAGCACTAAGTTGAATCCATGCTAATGAAGTGATGTGTAGGCATACTTTGCTTTAACCTATACATAAATCGAGGCTATATATAAATACTGTCATTTTATATAAGGGACTTGAGCATCTGTGGGGGCCCTGGAAGCAATCTCACAGACATTGAGGGATAACTGTACTCTCCTTGGGTGAGTTTATTAACTTACATAGTTTTTATCTTTCTGGCTCAGATCCCTCACCTGCTTCACATACCCCAGCTGCCCTCTGCATGTCCACATCTGGATACCTTATAAGCTGCTCAAATTCTCCATGTTCGAGCTCATCATGCCCTTCTTCTCTGCATAAAGCCTAGTGCCCCCTTTTGCCTCTCTCACTTGGTGTTGCTACCATCTATCCAGCTGTTCAAGCCACAAATCTGAGAATCATCCTTGACTCCTGACTTTCCTTAACAGTTACATCTAATCTATCACCAAATTGTATCAATGTTATCTTGTAATTAGTTCTCAAATAAATCACTCGTCTTCATTTCCAATACCCTTCCACTAATCTAAGCAATATTGCCTTTCTCCTGAACTATTGATAAAAGCCTTTTGTCACTGGTCTCCGGGCCTCTAGTCTTGCCTCCTCTCCAACACTTTCTCTGTACTGAAAAAAAAATTTTTTTTGTAAACTGAAAATTTTATTATTTTTCTTTTTTTTCCTTAAAACCCTTCAATGGTTTCACAATGCATTTGGGATAAAATCCAAACTTTTTATTATAATCTACGTAGTGCAGAGAGATTTGGTGTCAAATATCATCTCAGTCTCATTTTGTGTCTCCTGGAACTTTTGCTCTAGCCGTTCTGAGCCACCTTCATTTCCTTGAATGAGAATGCTATCTCTTCCATCCTCCCCTTTTCACAAGTTCTTCCCTCTATTTGCCTTGCTGACTCCTGCTGATCTTTGAGCTCTCAGGTATAGATATTATCCCCTCCAGAAAGCTTTCTCTGACTCCCAAGTCCAGTTAGGTTCCTCTTATCTATGTTCCCTTAATCCCTTATATTTCTCCCATTATATCAGTTACCACTCTTACACTTTCCCCTCATAACACTATAAATTCCATGAAGGCAAGAACATTGCTGCCTGTTGACCATTGTGTCTCTACAACCTAGCAATGATCAGTATATAGTAACTTAAAAACAAATGCTTTAAAAAGGGAAATGTTAAAGAGATCAGGATTATCAAATTTGGAGGACTTGGCATAATCTTAATGCTTTGAAGCTTATTGTATAAATTCATCAAATGTGCTAGCTAGAAGGGACTCAAGAAATCACTTCAACCTCCCACTCAAAGTAAGAATCCCCACTACATTATCTTTTAAAGAGAGCCCTTTAGTCTCTTAGGGGTGGATAATTCACTATTTTGCAAGATAGCTACTCTTATTGATGGCTAAGTCTTATCATTTAAAAAAAATCTTCCTCGTTGGAACATTCTCCTGCTGTAACTTTCATCCATAAAGTTCTGCCTTCTTGAGCAACACAAAATTAATATTTTCCTTTTGTCATTTAAGAATCCTTCCAAATAGTTTAAGGCCATTATTATATACTTTCTAAATCATTAGTTCTCAAGCTTTAATATGCAACAGAATTGCCTAGGGAACATGTTACAAATGTAGATTTTCTGGTCCCATATCCAAAGACTGATTCAATAGGTCAGAAATGGAACTCAGAAATCTGAAATTTTAATAAGCAACCCAGATAGCCCATGCATTGCGTGCCAAGAAAAAATGCCCAGGAAAAAATATTTTAAAATTTTCCCAATCAATGGTGTCCGAAAGACTTGATCTTTAAAGTCACTGAATATTTGTGTTTATTATCTTCAAGTATAGTTCCTGTGCTGGATTCAAATATTTGGACTAATAAAAAGTACAGTGAAGATATTACCTTCTTTAATATATTTTATGTACTTCTATTGAAATTGTACATAGCTGTGACACCAAATTTTAGTAGATGTGTCACATTATTGAGTGTGATTTTGTTGTTAACTAAAACCTGTTAGGGCAGGAATGATTTACAAGGAATAGATGAGCCAAAGATTACAGATAAGAAAGAAAGAAGGAATAGGATGAGATGATAGTAGATGATGCCAAATCCTGAAGAGGGGTAGCAGTATATAGTATTTCCACCAAAGGTGGCAACACAGACTTCTCAATAATTCCAGTTCTCCTCTTTCTCAGCCCATGAGATTTCCCACTGCCAGTCATTTGCGAGAGCTGCTGCTCACTGTCACATACTGATCCTCTCTCTGAAGTTAGCAGATTAACAATCTGCTTTGCCCCTGATTATAAAGCTGGTAGATCTGCTGTCCATCTTCTTAATCCACAATAAGAATCAGCATTCTGTAATCAGCCCTGCCATACCAGAAGGAATTGGAACCTTGGCCCATTTCTTTGGAAACATTTTTGATTTCTAACCGACTACTGAGGGTACCTTGGCATATTTGTGAAAGATGATCTAAAACTCTAAAAATAGCTATGAGCACAAATCTCCCACATGCATACAATTTGGATAGGTTTGGCAAGATGCTTTTAAGCTATAAAAGTGTCACAGAATGCTAGGAATTGGCTTTACATGCTTCAATGCACTCGGTGTACAGATTAGCACTTTCTGTTATGACATCCAGGCTCTGCGCCCTCTACTCTAAACAGCAGGAAAACTTTATGAGCCAGAAAACCTTTCTTGGATTTGGCCTTAGGGCAGTAAGCAGTGAAATTTAGTTGCTCACAAGGCTGGAGTCTGTGGCTCCCACAAATCAGGGAAGTGGGGTCGGGCAATCACATTGAATGAAATTAGTTGTTAGTGTCTTCAGATGGAACTGTAAGTCTGAGAAGAGATCCAGGGCTGCAAATAACAAAAGTAGAACATGGCAGCTTTGTGCTGAATGCAAGGATAGAAAGACAATCCCCAACTATGATGTGGAGAGAATGGACTTTAGAATGTGATTCTGAGAAAAAAGGGTCTTTATATTTCAGATGTTAGGATTAAAATATTTCAATCCTCACGCACATAAATTTGTGCCTCAAAGAGGTTGGGACCAGACTAAAGTGGTACTCAGGAGCCAAATATGAGGTGGTGAACATGAGGCTATTATGGTGTTCACTTTTGTATTCCTCTATTCATGGAACAAAATATTTTTTTCATGTATTTATACACCCACTTTTAATACTGGGAAAGGGTAGCCCTCTTACCCCAAGAAGTGGCCCAGGGGGAGACAGGTTTCCTGAAGGGAAAGAAGCACAAAAGGGACCTGCTGCAGACTCAGGACAAAGGTAGTATTATTGGTGCTTGGACTTTGGAGCATGACAGGAGGAAACATGAGTGTGGTGGGATTAGCTCCAAGCACACAAGCGAAGAGCAAAAAGGTTGGACATGAAGCCACAAAGTTACTTGGGTTCTTCCTGCTCCTTTGCCTTTTTCTGCTTTTGCTGTGTGATCTCCAGGTCCCTCTGCTTTCAGGTAGCAGCAGAAAGCCAGCCATATTAGCACTTCCCTTATCCGAGTTGCTCTGCTTTTTCATAGTCTACTGTTGGGTGACCTTGTGCCGGTTATCACAAGTAATGGTTAGAGAAGTGGCTCAAAAACAAAATATTTTAAAAATATATATGTTTATTGATTTCAGAGAGGAAGGAAGAGAAAGAAAGAGAAATATCAATGATGATAGAGATTGATTGGCTACCTCTTGCATGCCCCACACTGGAGATTGAGCCCAAAACCCAGGCATGTGTCCTGACCGAGAATCGAACTATTATATGATCCCCTGCTTTATAGATCAACGTTCAATCACCGAGACACGCCACCTGGGCCAAAATACTTTTGAGTATCTACTGTCTACCAGAACACTTATATAAATTTGACATAGTCCCTGCCTTTTAGAAATTCATATCTTCTATATTAGACCTGTTAGAGTGGCCATTATCAATAAGACAAGCAATAGCAAGTGTTGGAGAAGTTGTGGAAAACAGGGAACCCTCTTTCACTGCTGGTGGGAATGTAGACTGGTACAAGCACTAAGGAAAGCAGTCTGGCAATTCCTCAAAAAATTAAGAATAGCACTACAATATGATCCAGCAATCCTACTCCTGGTTATATACCTGAAAAACTCAAAATCATGTATTTGTAAAGATATATGCAGCCCTATATTCATTGCAACATTATTCACGGTGGCCAAGACATGAAACAACCAAAGTGTCCTGAAATAGAGGATTGAATAAAGAAGATGTGGTACATATCACAATGGAATACTACTCAGCAAAAAGAAAGGATCAAATAGCGCCATTTGAAACAACATGGATAGACCATGAGAACATTATGCTAAGTGAAATAAATCAGTCAGAAAAAACTAAGAACCATATTATTTCACTCATATGTGGGATATAAAACTGAAACATATGAACACAAACAGCAGTGTGGTGGCTGCCAGAGGGAAGGGGGTAGAGAGAAAAGGGGGTGCTAATATAAGGTGACAGGAAAAGATTTGACTTTCGGTGGTGGGCACATGATGTAATATACAGTTCTTATAACATAGAAACCCACACATGAAACCTGTATGTTCATGTTGACCAATGTTACCCCAATCAATTTAATAAATACAATAAAATAAATTCATATCTCAGTGAGAGGAAACAAGACAAGAAGGCGATAATATATTGTAAAATTGATATGATAGTGATGAGCACAGAGGGTTTTGAGAACAAAGTGAACTGGAGGGAAGCAAACTAAAGATAAGCTAAAGGAATGCCTTTTTAAAAAAGTGATGCCTAAACACTATATTAGACCTGTTAGAGTGGCCATTATCCCACTGTTAGAGTGTGAGTGGAAGTTACCTAGACTGTTAGAAGAGTTCAATTCTGTCAAGAGGAACAGCATGGTATGTGGCAGGAAATGTAAATAATTCAGTATGGCAGACTAGATCATGAAGTATGAAGCAAGTAAGTGGTGAGAGATGAGACTAGAGAAATAGACAGGAACCAGATCCTGAAAGGTCCTGTATGCCTTGCTAAGGCAGCTGAACTTTCTTCTGTAGGCAATAGGGAAGTTGGTAAGTGACCATTTTTGATAAGAAATGCTGGCAGCAGCATGGAGCAGAGAAAAGACCAGATATAAGACCAGAAGCATAAAGACCACTCAGGATGCTTTAATAGTCCAAGAGAGAGATGACTAGGGTCCAAACAAAGGGGATGAGATTGAGTTTGTGACCCTTGAGGAAGCATTTTGTTATTGCCCTTGTTTTGTTTTGATCCAAGACTGACTTTAACCTTGAGGTCAAAGTGGTTGTCAGTAGAAAAAGGGTAATGGGATGGTGTGATGAACCATCATAAAGCTTATTTTAGATCAGACATTTGTTGAAAATGATTTTTTTAAAATACTCTTTTCTGCTAAGCTTGCAGGAGTAACCATTTGCGGGAGATTGCTTGCTTAGCTTGTTGAGTGTTAATAACTCATGTGGTTTAGTCTGCTCTAGGCAATTGTGCAGTGAGAATAAAGCAAGTTAGGGTCAAAATGAGGAAGAAGAGCCCTGCCAGCTGTCTCCTTTTCCTCTCTCCAAAAGCACAAATATCCTCTAAGCAATCCAGAAATCTGTTTATTTTGCAAAGAAACAGTCCAGAACACCATATGAAATATAATTGATGATAATATTTAGTTCAGTATGCACAAGAACAGGAAGAAGAAATAACTAGAATAAATATTAAATTATTAAAGCCTAATACAGGGAATTAAGAAACTTTTTAAAATTACAGATTGATATATCCATTTAAAATGAATCTTGTGTAAAAAGAAAATCAGAATAAATGGTACATTGGATTATGAAATAAGGTTATGATAGAACACAATTATACAAAGCAAATTCATGAAACTGAACTCAGAATACTTAATACTGGATAAATTAATCAGGAAGAATTAGATGATATATTATGCTTGAATAAGAATAGAGAAGAGATTTCAGCCTTACATTACATAAATGTAACTGTGCAATTATTCTTAAATATGGATGTGAAAGGAGACTTAAATGTTAAATTAGCATTAGATGTCAATCAAATGTCAAGGAAACAAAGAATAAAACTAGTGATGTGAGGGAAATAAATGTCTAATGTGTTTCCAAGTCCTATTGAGTCCTCCTATAAAATCTTTTTTAAAGCTCTATCTGGTTTGGCTCAGTGGATAGAGTGTCGGCCTCCAGACTGAAGGGTCCCAGGTTCAATTCCAGTCAAGGGCACATGCCTAGGTTGTGGGCTCAATCCTAATAAGGGGCATGCAATGCACGAGGCAGCCAATCAATGATTCTGTTATCACTGATGTTTCTATCTCTTCCTTCCTCTCTGAAATCAATAAAAATATATTTTAAAAATATTTCTTAAATTTGTCTCCTAAACATTTCTAATACCTCCATTTTAGTCTACCATAACGTTTATTTCCCTCCACCGCAGATTCCCCCAATTTAAACTCAAAGAACATAATGACACCAGACCCTTTTTGAGAAATTTGTATAATGAATCCAATCTAATCACATCTTTCTGACTTCAAGACCATCCATAACCCAGTGCCATCTTTCCTATACAAGCTTCTTTTCCATTCCCCCTAACAGACCACATTTGCTCTGGTTAGGCCAAGCTGCATACTGTTTCCAAAGCACTATATGCAGCATCTCTATCTTTGCCCCTTCTTAAGGTGTCAGATTCTTTCTGCTCTGTCTGTGCCATTATCCTTGAGGCTCTCATTGAGTACTAACCCATCCAAATATTTTTCTTTAACTCTCTTACTTCCTTGATTTCCCAATACAATTGTAAATGGAATAACACACTATGTAGATAATTAAAATTGTTTTGTAAGTGTTTATTAAATGGAAGTCTGGTTCCATCAACTATATTGCAAACCCATTGAAGGGATATAATTCAGCATTACCCCCATTATTTCAATGGGTCTAGGCCAGGTGTCGGCAACCTACGGCTCCAGAGCCGCATGCGGCTCTTTTGAAGCTTTACCGCAGCTCCGACAACTTGCAAGCCTGTGTGAAAATGAAGGTAACGTCTTATAGCCCTGATGTGCTGACACTGTGCACTGAGGTTCAGGAGCAAAAATCCCATTAACCAGGTAAATTAAATATTTTAATTAGCTATTAATTTGCAAAAATATATTTTACATTGTTAAGTGAAAAAGTCCTTTTTTTCTTCAGATTGACAGCTAACTGCATGATCCGGTATATAGCATTAAGGTAAGAAACAATATATGCAGTGTTATATTTGTTTTAAATGTCGCAATGGTTTTGAGGCTCCCAGGTTTTTTTTTCCTTCGGAAACGGGTCCAAGTGGCTCTTTATGTCTTAAAGGATGCAGGATTTTGTTATCCTGCATCCTTGGTCTAGGCCATTTTTATTCTAACATTTTGACCCATTTTGATAGTGTAGATATTTGGACCCTAAGGACATGTTGAATTCTTGCTTGTATGTACAAACATTTGATTCAGAATTACATTTCACTGACTATTTTTATTGAGAAAGCATATTAAGAGTGAATTCAACTCACCCAATTTAATCTTCAAAGCAATTTCCTAATAAATACTATTAAAACATTTAAATGTTTTCTGTATTAATTTTTATTTTACTGAAATTTTAATCTTAAACTAACTTTTCCATGTTCATCTTACAATAAATATCACATTTTTTAGAGGTACTCCCTGCACAAAATCCATGCACCAGGGGAAGGGTGTCCCTCAGCCCCAGCCTGCACCCTCTCCAATCTGGAACATTCCTCTCACAATCCAGGATTGCTGGCTACCAACTGCTTGCCTGCCTGCCTGCCTGCCTGCCTGCCTGATTGCCCCTAACTGCTTTTGCCTGCCAGCCTGATCACCTCCTAACCAATCCCCTGCCAGCCTGATTGATGCCTAACTGTTCCCTGCTGGCCTGATTGCACCTAACTGCCCTCCCCTATTGGCTTAGTCACCCCTAATTGCCCTCCCCTGCATGCCTTTTTTCTCCCAACCACCATCCCCTGCATGCCTGATTTCCCTCGAATTGTCCTCCCCTACAGGCCTGGTTGCTCCCAACTGCCCTCCCCTGCAGGCCTAGTCCCCCAACTACCCTCTTCTGCAGGCCTGATCGCCCCCAACTGCACTCCCTGGCAGACCTGTTCCCTCCCAACTGCCCTTCCCTGCTGGCCTGATTGCCCACAACTGCCCTCCTCTGCTGGCCTGATTGCCCACAACTACCCTTCTCTGCTGGCCATCTTGTGGTGGCCATCTTGTGGTGGCCATCTTGTGGCAGCTATCTTGTGTCCACATAGGGGCAACCATTTTGACCACATGGCACAGCCATCTTGTGTGCTGGAGTGATGGTCAATTTATATATTACCTCTTTATTATATAAGTAACATAAAATAAACTCCAAACATTGAAAGTATACAATGTGATAAATTTTGGCATATGTATACATCCATGCAACCATCACCACAATTAAGATACCCATCCCCCGAACCATAACCTTAACTCTAACCCTCCTTCAATGTTCCCATTGCCATATGACCCCCAGAAAACCACTAGTCTGCTTTCTGTTTGTATAGATTAGTTTGCATTTTAAAGAGTTTTACATAAATGAAATCATATATTATGTACTTTTTTCCCCTGCCTTTTTTCACTCAATATATTTATTTTGAAATTCATTTACATTGTTACATTGTATCAATAGTTCAATCCTCTTAGTATTTATAGGTATTTCATTGTATGGATATAATATAATGTTTCTTTGTCCATTCTCCTATTGATGGACACATAGGTATTTCAGTTTTTAAATAGTCATGGCTAAGTATTTGCATGTGTATGAACTGTCATTTCTCTTGAGTAAATACAGTAAGTCCTCACTTAACGTTGCAAATAGGTTCTTGGAAATTGCTACTTTAAGCAAAATGAAGTATAAAGACACCAATGTTATCATAGGACTAGAGGCCAAGTGCACGAAATTTGTGCTTGGGAAGGGGGGTGTCCCAAAGCCCAGCCTGCACCCTCTCCAATCTGGGATCCCTCTCAAAATCCAGGATTGCTGGCTCCCAACTGCTCACCTGCCTGCCTTCCTGATTGCCCTTAACTGCTTCTGCTTGCCTGACTGATCACCCCCTAATTACTCCCCTGCCAGCCTGATTGATGCCTAACTGCTCCCCTGCCAGCCTGTTTGCCCCTAACTGCCTTCCCCTGTAGGCCTGGTTCCCCCAACCACTCTCCCCTGCAAGCCTGGGTCCCCCCTAACTGCCCTGCCCTGCAGGCCTGATCATCCACAACTACCCTCCCTTGCAGGCCTGGTCTCCAACTGCTTCCCCTGCTGGCCATCTTGTGTCCACATGGGGGCAGGATTTTTGACCAGATGGGGACAGCCATCTTGTGTGTTGGAGTGATGGTCAACCTGCATATTACTCTTATTAGATAGGATAGAGGCCTGGTGCACAAGTTGGGGCTGGCTGGTTAGTCTTGAAGGGTGTCCCAGATCAGGATAGGGGTTCCCTTGGGGCATGGGCAGCCTGGGCAAGGGGCCTGTGATGGTTTGCAGGCTAGCTACATGCCCTGGTGACCCAAGTGGAGGCCCTGGTAACTGGGATTTATTTATCTTCTACAATTGAAACTTTGTAGCCTAGAGCGAAGCCAAGCCTCCTGCTTGCTCAGTAGTGGCAGCCATTTCTGATGGGATTTACCTTCTATAATTGAAACTTTGTAGCCTGGAGTGGAGGCCTGGGCTGACCAGGGTGTTCGGAAAGCTTGGCTTCCTTCATCGCCAGGGAAACCCAAGCCTCTCCCCTGCTGGCTCTGTGGCTGCAGCCATCTTGGTTGGTATTAATTTGCATACTCATTCCTGATTGGCTTGTGGGTGTGGCTGGTAGGCATGGCTTGTGGGTGTAGTGGAGTGATGGTTAATTTGCATATTACTCTTTTATTAGATAGGATAATTGTTATAAACGAGAGTCAGGTTTTTATAGCATATTTCTGATCCCAAAAACATCACCCAATTTCTAAAGACCACAGACACGTCTAATATTAAATATTGAAGTAATGTGAGCTATACATACATTTAAGAAAAATTAATAAAAACAATTAAGATAATTACTTTCTAACCCACTGGTTCCAGTTCAGAGTGATGGGTGGCCAGAGCCTCTCCCAGTTGCTCAGGGTAAAAGGCAGAACCCACCTTGGACAGGATAACAGAGCACATTATAGGCACATGGTAGATTATTAGTGTAGATTATGCAAGGAGAACAAAGGGTAAAATATTTAACTGCAGCAGTGTTTGACTATATTCTGTGCAGTGAGAAAACCTGAAGCCATTTTCAAGGTCCACCATTTCTTACTTCATTTCAGTCAAGTCAAATTTCCAAACTTTCTAAATCTCCGTTTTTTGGCTAATGAACAGAAAATAGGATTCTACTAAGTCTCCTATCTACCTACTCTAGGACTTCTGTGAAGATCAAATGAGGTGAGACACGGGAAAACACTTCACAAACATTTGGTTAAACTGTAAGATATTTGTACCTGGCTAGCAAGTTGTGTTCCTGGGTTGAAAAAACTCCAAGGAGGCTAGTTGCTAGGCAGAGGAAGCTGGGTGTTGCTACGTGATGTTATTACCCAGCACCCTCAGCCACCATTTCTGCTGGGTGCCACTTTTTGTGCCATTGAAGCATCGGCTGCCATTTGGTGGGGTGTTGATTCTGCAGGGTGTCACTTTGAGGTGGTGGAAGGGCCTTTGTCCCACTTGGGGGAAGCCAAATGTTGCTTTGTCAGGTGCCAGGTCCACACTGCCGTTTCACTGTGTGCACATGGCCAGTGCACATCACGGTAGCTCTTGCTTCTTTGAGTGTCTGACCCTTAGTGATCAATGCATGTCATAGCAACCAGTCAAATGGGCTGAGGGACACTTAGCATATTAGCCATATATATACTAGAAGCCCAATGCGCGAATTTGTGCACAAGTGGGGTCCTTCAGCCTGGCCAGGGATCAGGGCCTGTTGGGGCCAGATGGGGGGAGGGACTGTGGAAGGTTGGCCAGTGGTGGGAGGTTGGCTGTGGGAGCTCACTAACCACCAGGGGGTTAGCTCCTGCATTGAGCATCTGCCTCCCTGGTGGTCAGTGCATATTATAGCTACCAGCCGGTCATCTGGTTATAATGGTTGCTTAGCCTTTTATGTATATAGATAGATTCCTTTCTTAATGTTTTCTTTTAAAAAATTTATTTTATTTACTTATTTATTGTTAATCATAATCTGAAGATATCTTTTCATTGATTTTTAGAGAGAGTGGAAGAAAGGGGGAGAGACAGAGATAGAGAAACATTGATGTGAGAGAGACACATTAATTGGTTCCCTCCCACATGGCAGGGGATCAAGCCTGCAAATGAGGTGCCCTTGACCAGAATCAAAACCAGGACCCTTCTGTGGGCTGATGCTCTATCCACTGAGCCAATCTGGCTAGGGCCCTTTCCTAATATTTTCTCTAATGAATTTAGTTTCCATTCTCATCCCTCTTGATTTTGGAAGTTCTCCATTAATGCTTGAATTGATTTTTAATCTAAGAAAGATGAGGTACAGCATTCCTTTCTGACACCAGTGGGTTTAAATAATTGTATATTACTTACTAATTCATTGAAGTGTCTGATTCTCAGTTTTGTTAATTCTGTGGGTCATGCATATGGTAAATGTAACATTTTGCAACGTAATCATTTTCATTAACCCGTGTGGCAACGAAGCAATTTTGACAAATTGTCATTGTTTCCTGTATTTCTTTTTCCGAAGTAGAGCCTATGACAGATAAACTTTTGTTGAGATTTCACTATGGCAATTAGATTGTTGACAGATTGTTCAAATGGAAATGAATGTAAAATACATAGAATATTCAAATTAATTATAACTGAATATCTTCAATCATTCTGATAATTTTGCAGGGTAATTTTACTGGCTATTAGTGAAAATATTTTAAAAACTCTAATTGGTGATGGTGGGGTGGCAGTGGGCTTGAATAGTTAGATTCAAGTTCTGAGAATGAACTCCTAAAATCCAAGGTTGATTAGCTTCATATGATCAGTGTTATACCTTCAGAATTCCACCTAACACCAAAACCTATATTTCAAACATAAACTTTAAGGTTGTTTCATGATCAAAGAGTTTTCCATCAGTTATGTTCAAGATATTTTGGCGATCTTGGCACAACCTCAAAGAATGATGGAACAGAATGCAGAGAACTTTTCTAAGTTTTCTAAGGCAACAGTTTGGCTGAGACCCACACACACACTGAAAAGAGAGGCTTTTTTGAAAACATATGAAAAGTCTTTTCTTATTTTGGAATTCTAAATTATGGCAAAAAAATTCAAATGGCTCAAAACTCAGTGCACTTCTTCTGCACCGATATTCCTCCCCAAATGATCCCCAATCATTTAACCAGTAAACGATTCCTGAAGCACTTGTGGTAAGCATTTCAATAAGGTGACTGTCCTAAAAGCTGTTTCAGTATATTCGGAAATCATTCCCTTTCATCCCATCTAATATATTTGCCTTTGTTTCATAGAAAGAAAAAGGTGAAGCAACTTAGAGATTTGGGGACATATCGCCAAATGACCTACACTTAAGCTGGTGTCGCTTCGCAAGATTTTGGTACCCAAAGCAACGGAACCAGGATTTAGCATCCTTCCTCTGATCACACATTTCTTAAAGCAAGCGTTCTTTCTGCACGTTTCCACATCCACAGTCCTCTACCCAACACCTCCTCCAAGCCCGCCCCCCGGTTCCTTCCCACTGTACCTCGCCCCCCCCACCCCGCCCCCAGCATGCGCATGCGTTCTAAGAACCCCCTACACTCACTGCAGAAGCTGAGAGTATTGTCGGGGGCTATTCTCTCTCCCAGGAACATGGCGGCGAGTCAGGGAGGTGGTGGTAACAGTGGGGGCGGCGGCGGTGGAGGTGGAAGTAGCGGTGGCTGTGGCGCTGCCGGAGGAGGCGGTGGAGCAGGAGGCGGGGGAGGCGGCGGCGGGACCGCGGTGCTGCCCATCCCGGTACCGACTCTTTTCGGTCAGCCTTTCCCTCACGGGCCGCAGTGGAACCCGGGGAGCTTGCAGCCTCAGCACACCGCGAGGAGCCTGGACCGGGCCCTGGAGGAGGCGGGCAACTCAGGCATCCTGAGCCTCAGCGGCAGGAAACTCCGAGACTTCCCGGGCTGCGGCTACGACCTGACGGACACCACCCAAGCAGGTGACAGGACAGAACTGTGGGGTGGCGAGGGAAAGCGGGGCTGAGAAGAGGTGGGGAGAATGGGTGGCTGCGTGGCTGTGTTGTTGGACTCTGCTGGTCTGGGCGGGAGCACGGGGCAGCTATACTGACAAAAGTCAGAGCAGCTTGTGAATGTGGGGGGCAGAGAAAGGGGTAGGGGAGGGGAAGGAATGCTGATTGAAGGATGTATGCAACCGGGTGTTGTTATGTGGGGGGTGAAAGAGCATTATTGTTAAAGCGAGTTTCCCTAGTAAGGGGTTGGGAGGGAGGTATTGACACCTTCCTTAATGCACTTCTTCCAACTCTCCTGGATGTTTCCATCTTTCCAGGAGTGGGGGAGAAGAGACAATACATAAAATCATAACCTACACATATTTCTTAAAGGCGTATGTGCCTGCAAGAATGGTATATCCCTTTTCATAGTACAGCAGCAGTATTGCCACGGTTTTGTGTTTTAATCATCTTAGACTATGCTCGTCTTCTTGTCACGTATGCCTTAAAGACCGACATTTTTCATTTTCCTGGTGTTGAGAAGGTAGTGGTGCTTAAATTAGTATTTGCTGCAAATTAAATCATTAATCACATGTCTGGTTACCAGGGGCAAGAATCTTTGTTTCATATTAGTCTTAATTTTTATAACAAAAATAGTTCAAAATTTTAAGAGCATTTTTGAGAAACAATGAGCTCCATTTTTTATGGAGTTGTGTGTTAATGGCTTATCATTTTGGATGAAAAATTGGCTATTGAAATGTTCTAGATATACTTACTTTCTGGTACTCTTTGTTGTGGATGGCATTTTTTGTTATGAATGCACTCTCTTTCCCCTCTGCCTTATAAACCAATGCTGAATATTTTAGGTGTGTTGAATATTTGGGTGTAAAGGAAGATTTTTTTTTTGCTTTTCATAATCTTTAAATTTGTTATTTATGTCTGCTTTCATTTGCTTTGCTGAAAGAAATAATGGACAAAATTATTTTGATAGTGTAGCAGTTTTGCAACAATGTAATAAGTAAATTCACCCATAATAAGAAGTAATAAATGGCTTCTTATTTTCCTAACACGATTTCAGTGTATTCAGTTTCTGGCTGTTAAATCAAAGTATGTGCTTGGAGAAAGGTGGGGAGAGAAGGACACCCTAAAACTGAATTATTCCACCCAATTAATCTTTTAAGAATTACCCTAAGAACTATAAATGTGTATTTGATCACTGATTTTGTATTCTGGAAAGCATGTTTGAATATTTCCTCCTTCACTCTGAACAGATTTCCTAGGCAGTATGTGCACATATTCATGGGTACATTTGGCAAGATATTATACTACTTGGTATGTTCTTCAAAGGCTTCAAGAGAAATGGTTTCAAACTGTCATTATTGGGATATATTGTTTTGCTTATTATTTTTTTATAACCTCTAAAGGATCTCTCTTTCTGTAGGACAAAGTTTAAGCATCTTAGCTTGGCATTCAGGGTTTTCTTTCACCGTCTGGCTCCAATTTACTATTGCAACTTTACCTCCCCCAAAGCTTCTACATAGAACCCTCTGTTCCAACTAGGTTAACTCCCTGTCCCTCAAATATTTCTGCCTCATCTTTGTACAAGGTCATCCACATGCTTGGGATTTACTTCCTTTCTCCATCTATTTAATTTTGTTCAAGGCCCAGTTTTTCCAAGAAACTGTCTCCAACTCCCTTAGTACTTAGCAGTCTCCTGTTTCTTTTGAATTCCCATGGTATTTATTGTCTTTACCATTTACTTGCTAGTATTGGCTTTATTTTCTTTTTATGTTTGTGTCTTTCTGTCTCTGAGGAGATGGAGAGCTCCTTAAAGGAAGCGAACAGGTTATATACTTGGTTAGTTTTCTCATTATATATTGCTTATGTTGTACTTGATAATATTTTTTTCATAAATATGAGTATCATGTGGTTATAATTGTTAGCTTTTAAGCCTTCAGTTGGTTTTCTGAGGCAGGCATTAATAGAAACCAGAACCATATTTGTTCTTGGTAAAGCATTCATTTATCATGAACTTTATCAGGGTCTAGAGTAACACCGGACTTTTTGAGATAATTCTACTTCATTTTACTTTTTTTCTTCAGGTGAATGTATGTTCCTTATGGGAACACATCAGAATTTAGATGAGAAATCTGTGTGACTCATTTGCTTTTTTTTTCTTCTTTTTGATAAAATTCAGCCATGAACTATTATATTTAGGGGCAGTATTTTAGTGTGTAAGGAGATTAGTATGTGTTATATATAAGTGAAAGATGAAAGTAGGTATACTGGAACTGAAGAAAAATAGAGCCTGTTTGAGATTTTATATACATAAGCACACATATATCCACAAACACATATACATAGATTCATCGAATATCCTTTGTTTGATTAGCACAGTTGTTTTTTGATATTGCTATAATTAAAATGACTCTCAGTGGGATAATGGTTCAGAACCAAACTGCTTAGACTACCATATAATGGTTTATTGGATTGGGAAGAGCCTAGAAAAAGAAGAATCTGGGTTTAAAAAAAATTAGATAAGAGGGTAAATTGATAAATTTCAAAGGAAGCAGGGAGAGCTTTTTGTATTATTTTGCTGTTCCTTACATATACATAAGATGAAATAGGCCATTGGTTCTCCACCTTGGCTGCACATTGAAACCACAAGGGAGTGTTTATCTTAAACAAAACAAAACTATCCCTGGGCCCCACCCCAAACCAATTAAATCAGAATCTTAGGGGTTAAGAGACTTAAAAAAAAAAAAGTCTTCTTAGTGCTTCTAATGTGCAATCAAATAACTCTAAATAACTTATTTTTTTAAGGCACTCAAGAAACATTTATTGTTTGAATGACTGAGAACTGATTAAAGTTTACTGACAAACCTAAAGCCATTAGTTAAGAGGATCAAAATCCAAAGTAGTGACTAAGTCTTTAAGTTCTAGTTGTGTGAAGCAGAGATTCATTTTTTTAAAAATCATGTGATGTCTATAGTGAATAAAAACTTACCAGGAAGCTATAGTTTTTTCAGTTCCCATGCATTGTTCTGGTTTACATTTAATACTGTTTTATAAATTTGCATTAAGAAAATAGTGCTCCCAAAACATGAAACAGCAAAATCTTGTTTTCTCTATTAATAGTCTTGCTATGAGGGAAAATGGACAGTAGGTAGCAGTTGGCAAAGTTTATCCTCTGTGTCTTTTTACCTCTACATTTCTGGGGCTTGTTATCCTTCACCTGCCCTCTCCTTCCTGCTGCCTTTCTTGTTTCTTTTTTTCCTCTTCAGCTTCACTCTGCTTCCTTTCCTGGGTTGGAGCTCAAAGCTAACCAATTATTGCAGCCTTCCAGGAGATTAACATTTAAAAGGAGCGTTAGCTAATTTACTTGAGTCTCCAATTGATGGTTTGTGCTTGTGACTTTTTTGAAAAGATCTGCCTGCCTGACAGGTTTTGATTAAAATCGTCACCCATATAAAGATGTAAAGTTGATAACTCATTTTGGGAAAGTAGTTGACTCTTGCAATATCCCATTTTTGATGATCTATAGGTAGGCTTGGCAAGACAAAGGGAAATTCCCTAGAACTTTTTTGTCTGTTTGGATACTGTGATAATCTGTTGGCCTAAAAAGAACTTGAAAATGATTTTAGTCGCATATTTGACTTTGTCACCCATGCTACAAATAAGTCTGAGCCTACTTGGAGCTGCTCGCTCTGCTTTTTCATACCTCTTTATATCCATAAACAATAGGTCTGTGAAACAGATTTATGAATTCTTACATACATCTGATTGTGCTGTGTCCTGATTAATCACATGCTTTCCTGTATACCAAGAGTCAACTCTAGTATTTCCTACATGTGCTGGTTCACCTCTTCAACTGTGGGGCATGGTCCATTGTATCAGGTTGTAAAATGGAGCCAGATAAACTTTGCAGCATCTGATTTTTTTAAATGGAATGTTATTTTTATTAGAGAAGTTTTATGTTCACAGCAAGATTGAGCAGAAAGTACAATGAGTTTCTACATATGTATAGGTTTCCCTATTATCAACATCCCCCACCACATTGACACATTTGTTATAATTTATGAACCCACATTGACACATCATTATCACCCAAAGTCCCTGGTTTACATTAGTGCTCACTCTTGGTGTTGTACATTTTGTGGGTTTGAACAAATATATGATAACATGTATTCACTTTAAGTGCTGTATGGAAGAGTTTTACTGCTCTCAAAACCCTCTGTGCTTTTCCTATTTATCCCACCTCCACCTCCTGGCAACCACTCATCTTTTTATTGTAGCAACATTTGATTTTCAGTGGAATGAGTTTGTGATTTTGTGGCCTGATTCAAATATCTGCTTTGTTTTATGTAAGAAATGTCTTCCTGAAAAATTCAATGTGAAGCACATTTCTGACAATTAACTCACATTTTAAAACTACATTTTTATTGATTTTAGAGAGAAAAATAAAGGGAGAGAGAGATAGAAACATTAATGATGAGAGAGAATTATTGTTCTGCTGCCGCCTGCATACTTCCCACCTGAGGATCAAGCCCGCAACCCAAGGTGTGCCCTTAACCAGAACCGTCCCCAGGCTGATGCTCTATCTACTGGCAGGCATTGACTCACATTTTAATTGCTCTATATTGACTTGAGTTGCTGGACCTTGTAGTTATTTCTTTTATTCAGTGATAAATTCTTCTATAGCATAAATATTTACCTTTTAATTTCTTCCCTTTGCAAGTTAAAAATGTTATCTTAAATTGCAGGGCACATTTTTTTCATTAAAATAATAGCATTTATATGGCTCTTTATAAGTTTTGAAGCAATTTCATATATATTATCCTATGTATCCTAATAATAACCCTGTAAGCTTGTCAGAGTACAAAGTACTCCTTGTTGAGAGAGGTTAAGTGATTTGCCCAAAGTTAAATGACTAGTGTATGGCAGAGTGTGGGTCAGAAGCTAGGTTTTTCAACTCTAGCACTCACTATTCAAATGTTACTTCCATTGTAACACATTTCCTTATAACGAAGCTATTATTAAACACTATGCTAATTAAATAGCTTTTTTTCTGGAAAAAAATAAATCCTTGTTTAACTTCATAGGTTATATGTTTTTGTTTGTGTGCAATATTTTTTGTTTTGTGTGTGGTTTTTGCATAGCTTGTCTTAGTGTCTCTCTGATGATTTCAGAAAAGACTCATTAAGCAAGCATTTATTGAACTCCAATTTTGAAAACATTGTGGCCAATAGGAAAGAAAGACATGGTTGAATGTGTTCAGTTATATGTGTAACAATTAGAAAAGAATTATGTAACAGTACTTAAGATTGTAAACTTTTATAAAGTATACAATAAGTGATATGGAACTGTGGCTTAAGGCTTAATTTTATTGGGGGTTAAGTTAGTTTGAGAAAGCTTCCTGTAAAATTAGGTATTTCCTGACTCTTGAGGTAAACAATCAGTATGGGATCAAGTTTTGATTAGGCAGGAGTGACAGTTGCAGAATTTCAGGGGAGAAATTGCATGGTGGATACAGAGTTGAGAATGACATTGAGCTTTAAGGTTTGTTAACTAAGGTTTGTTCTGTGTTTTCTCAAACACACTTAGAGGCTGAGAGGTGTGAACTGGTGGAGATTTCAGTGTTAGAATGCAAGAGGAGGAGAGAGGACCTTCATTTGGGATGGGGAGCTGTTAGCCATTAAAGAGAGGAGTAACCTGACTTGAAAACATGAAGGTGAAGGTAGATGTCTGGGGACACTAATGCCTTACGTTTTAATCTTAAAGAAGTGAAGTATATCATCCGGGTGAACAAGCTTGGTGAGCACAAGAAAGGTATGAAGTAGAGCAAAATGCTTTAAGGAGTCAGTATGGAGAATAAGTCAGTTTAGAATTAGGACTGTGTGGTAAGCAGCTAAAATAGTTGCTTTTGGAATATCTGAGCTTATCATGTTTTCAGAAAAAAGAATTATATATTGTATTACAAGCAAGAGTACCTAAGTGGTGATTGGGATATTTCAGAATTGGGATTATAGGAACTTTCCTTAAAATTTAAATTTTTGATTTAGATTATTGGTAATTCAAATAATCATTTGTATATTCATCTCCAGAAGCATAAAGGTGGACAAAATCCAGAACCTTATTGACAGTGTAAGAGATAATGTTAGAGACAATTTTCATAAATACAAGTAATTGAGAACTTACAGCATATTGGTCCTGGGAGCTGGTATTTGTTTAAGTTTTAAGATATACAGTGAAACTTTGCAAAAAGGCATATAACTCTCCAAGCCTATCCCAGTAGGCCACTTTAAGGGATACTTAAACTGTGTGATGCCCATGCTCTTTCTACAGAGGCTGTTTGTCATCATGATCTAGAAAGGGAAATACTATTTCCTTTTTTCTCTAGATTTTGAGTATATTCAGATATTTCTTGAAGCATTGTAATACTCTTAATCAGTTCTTGAAAAGCTTGAGAAAGTTTTGTTTGCTTCCCTTTTATAGAAAAAATAATAATCTTATACTCTAGGGAACTATTTAATATAATTAAAGGAAACTGTACAAGTCAGTTTTATAACAATAATTTGAGTTGTGTTTAATCTTACTTTAAACTAGTGCACTCAGTCTGTTAAAGGTCAAACTTTTTAAATCATTGTATTTCTTCGGTTTCAAATAAACTATAAATTGATAGCATTCCACTTATAGAATGCCAGTCAATGGACTGTGACAGATAAATTAAACAATGGAAAATTAAAAATGAAAAATTTTAAAGAAAAGTGTCTTTTTTTTAAAATAGGGAAGTAAGTCCTTTCCTGTTTGTGGAAATTATTGATTCTGTATACTCTTATAATTTGTCACAGTCATTATTGTCACTTTATCTTTAAATTAATAGCTTCAGTCTCAGTAGATTTTTATGTATAATATTAGGGACTCAAGGTGACAAGAACCAGAAATAAAGTAACTGTGGCATAAACTTTCATTTAAATTTTATGTAGATCAACTGATTCTGGAATATTTGTGAATTTGGATTTCACTAAAAAAAATGGCTTCATTAAATGATTATATCAATAAGAGATTTAGAATGTGTAGTGTAGAATTTTCCCCTCTTAAAAAAGTAATTACAATGTGTAAATCCTTAATACTTAGAGCTAATTGGTTGGGATGTCAGTGTCAATGGGAAATCAATTACTTTTAAAGATATTTATAAATTAAAAATAGTAAATTGAACATAGATAATTGTCTCTTTAAACTACTTTAATGGGTTTGTGAGAATGGATTTGTTGTATTTATTTTATGTATATGGACAAGGTTATAAAGTTGCTGCCTTTAAGGAATTCTACCTAATAAAAGAGTAATATGCAAATTAACCACCACTCCGCTACACCCACAAGCCACACCAATTAGCTGCGCCCACCAGCCAATCAGAGCAAGTATGCAAATAAACCCAACCAAGATGGCCACCAGGAGGGAGGCTTGGGTTTCCCAGGCAACGGAAGAAGCCAAGCTTTCTGCCTGCCCTAGCTGGCCTAAGCCTCCACTCAAGGCTACAAAGTTTCAATTATAGAAGGTAAACAAATCCAAACAGAAATGGCGGCAGCCATGGGACGAGCAGGAGCCTTGGCTGGCCTGCAAACCATCACGGGCTGCCCCATGCCCCAAGGGAACCCCCACCCTGATCCTGGACACCCTTCAGGGCAAACCAGCTGGCCCCCACCCATACACGAGGCCTTTATCCTATCTAATAAAACAGTAAAAGGCAGATTGACCATCACCCAACACACAAGATGGCTGCCCTATGTGGTCATAAGATGGCCATCACAAGATGGCCAGCAGGGGAGGGCAGTTGGGAGACACCAGACCTGCAAGGGAGAGCAATTGGGAGGCACCAAGCCAGCAAGGAAGGGCAGTTGAAGACAATCAACTCTGCAGGGGAAGGCAGTTAGGGGTGACCAGGCCGGCAGAGGAGGGAAGTTGGGGGCAAACAGGCTGGCAGGGTAGCAGTTAGGTATCAATCAGGCTGGCAGGGGAGTGGTTAGGGGATGATCAGGCTGGCAGACAGGCAGGTGAGCAGTTGGGAGCCAGCAGTTCTGATTGTGAGAGTGATGTGCTACTGCTGGTTTAGGCCCGATCCCACTGGCAGTTGGACATCCCTTGAGGGATTCCAGATTGGAGAGGATGCAGGCTGGGCTTGGGGGATCATGAATTTCATGCAGCAGGCCTCTAGTTATTTAATAGTGGTATAAAATACATATTCACATATCTATGATATGGGTTAAATTGCTGGTTCACAACCTGGGGAAGACTAGTTCTGAGGGAATGATATTTGGTAATGTCTTGAGACACTTTTGATTGTCACAACTTGGGGTTGCTGGTGACATCTAGTGGTTAGAGGCCAGGGATGCTACTAAGCTGCCAGTAGTGAACAGGACTGCCCAAACCACAAAGACGTATCTGCTTCAAAATACCAATGATACCAAGACTGAGAAATGCAGTGCTAGTGTAAGACAAATGTCATAAGTGAAAACAAAGTGTAATTCAGGTTCAAAGTGAGTGAGACATCTTATTGTATTGGTAGAGCATCAGAAAGGGCTTTATAAAGGAGACCGAGGATGGGGCTTGAAGGAGGATCTGATTTTATAATTACTCATAAAAGGAGGTAACTGAATGAATATTGACATCCCAGAGTCTCTTCAAACTTAAAATATCAATAAAACAAAACAACTCTTGTTATCGAGCCCAGACCCCCTGGTCATCCAAACCAGAAACATGGGAATGACTCTGAACTCTTCTCCTCTCTTACCGTCTATATCTAATTAGGAACTGAGGCCTGTGGTCTTTGAATAGCTTTCAGATCTGTTTCCTTCCTGTCTATTCTCACTACCATTGTTGTTCAAGTCCTTCCCTCCTCACCATTAACTGGACTCATCAACAGCTATCCTGCATGATCTATCTTCCTCACTTTTGGTCAAATCCAGTTAGTCCTTCACATTGTAGCCAGAGTACTCTTTCTAATATGCAAATCTGATTGTCACTTGTGCTGGGCCAGCACAGCCAAGGGTTCCAGGAGCCTGAGGGGAGGAGGAAGGATTAAAAAAAAGACAGACAAAGAGAATAAGCTGGGGCCTTGTGCTTCTGTGCCTGGCTGAGGCCACAAAGAGAGATCCAGACGGCAAGCTGATGCTTTATTTTATAGTCAGAGGTATGAAAGGTAGTGGTCACCACAGTTACAATGTTCTTGTGAGTTTCACTTGTTTTGGAAGCACTTGCTGCACCTCCCACAGCCCATTAGCTAACCAGAAAGGATCTAGGGAACTTCCTAAGGTCAAGCTTAATTATGCTAAGAGGGCTTTGCCCTCTAAGCTGAGACTTGTTTGTGGCTTTGCCAACATGTCAGTCCGAGATTTAACCCTATAGTTGCTCCCTACACTTCCCTTCCAGAGTCTCTTCAAACTTAAAATATTGTTTGCTTTTATTTTTAAGCTACTACAGTAAAACTTACACATCAAGAAGAAAGCTCTGACTATTAGACAATAACAGAACAATGCCAATATAAAACCCAAACTACAGACATGTTAACATTTTAAAACTTGAACATCAAGAACAAAACTCTGGCTATTAAAACAATAACAAAACAATGCCAATGCAATACAGCAATGAGAGATAAATAAAACTACAGACATGTTAACTGTTTCAGCTACAAAATGAAAGTTACCTACTCAGAGTCCTCAGATTTGGCCGAGCAAGACTTTACAGAAAACTGGCAGCTCACCAAAGCTAGTCAGTATCTTGGTCCCTTGCTTAGCCTTCATTTTTTGTCTTCTGCATCACTGTCATTGTGGAAACTCTCAGTCTTTTGAACAAAGGGACATGGAGTTTCTCTGGGTCCCCTGTACCTCCTCCAGCCGCCAGTGCTGCTTCTCCCTCTTCTTGATGAGGAAGCGCCACAGCTGCTGCAGATTGGCGAGCCTCTGTGGGATGGTCTTGGCATTCAGGCTGCTGCTGTTGTTGATGATTCTCTGGCTTCTCTAGAAGATGCTGTTGATGACAAGATGTTGTCGATGCGAGGCTGGTGCTGTTGGATTTCCTTCTGAAGGGTCTGTTTTTTTCTTTAATAGTTAGGTGTAAAACATGGGAAATTAAGACTGTCCAAATCTGAGACTGTCCTCAGATTTGGACAGTCTTAATTTCCCATGTTTTACACCTAACTATTACTAAACATTGCTCCCCACCTTCATTTTTGCTTTCTGCACACATGCCTTAAGGGGGCCTTCTTTCACCTTATAATTGTAGTTCCCCCGAACCCGGGCCCCATGTTGGGTGCCACATGTACTGAGCCAATACAGCCAAGGGTTCCATGAGCCTGAGGGGGTATGGTGAAGGATTAAAGAAAAGATAGACAAAGAGAATTAGCTGGGGCCCTGTGCTTCTCCTGTGCCTGACTGATGCCACAGAGAGAGATCCAGACAGCAAGTTGGTGCTTTATTTTACAGTAAGAGGTAAACAAGGTAGTGGTCACCATAGTTACAATGTTCTTGTGAGTTTCACTTGTTTTGGCAGCACTTGCTGCACCTCCCACAGCCAATCAGGTACTGTACCCAGGAAGGATCTAGGGAACTTCCTAAGGTCAAGCTTAATTATGCTAAGAGGGCTGTGCCCTCTAAGCTGAGACTTTTTTGTGGCTTTGCCAACATGTCAGTCCGAGATTTAACCCTATAGCTGCTCCCTAGAGTCACTTGTAACTACTAAAACACCTGGAATGAGTAAGCCAGCTCCTTAACAATAGATGGCTTATTCCTTGTTTTGAACACTTAAAAATGTGAAAACAAGCTAATACATAAACTATGCTTTATATAACTGGTGATTTTAATTAAAAAAATTTCCCATTACAATTTATATTCAATATTACTTTGTATTAGTTTGAGGTGTACAGCATAGTGGTTAGACAATGATATACTTTACAAAGTGATTCCCCTATATTTCCAGAACCTACTGGATACCATACATAGTTATTACAGTATTATTGAATATACTAGCATGTTCTATGCTGTACTTAGGATTCCCATGACTATTTTGTAACTACCAATTTGTGCTTCTTAATCCCTTCACCTTTTTCATTCAGTCCCCCAACCCCCTCTCATCTGGCAACCATCAGTTTGTTTCAGTTTTGTTTGTTTGATTTTTTGTTCTTTAGATTCCACATATAAGTGCAATCATATGCTATTTGTCTTTCTCTGACTGACTTATTTTGAGACAAGCCAGTAAGCCAGGAGAAGTGGAATAGGAAAACAGATAGCTGAACAAACTTACATCAATTTACAACAGATGCAGAAGGTCACCTCCCTAGAAATAATATCTAGGCCTCAGTCGTATTTAAGCTCCAAACCCAGAAAAGTACAAAACCAGGTGGGTGACACTAGGACCAGCTGTGATGACTGACGACTCCCTGCCCTGGCGCTGACCAATTAGTGAAGACCCAAAAGCAACACACTTAGAAAACTGGTGAATTTTCTTCTTCTTTTTTTTTTTTAATATATTTTATTGATTTTGTACAGAGAGGAAGGGAGAGAGATAGAGAGTCAGAAACGTCGATGAGAGAGAGTCATCGATCAGCTGCCCCTTGCACACCCCCCACCGGGGATATGCCCGCAACCAGGGTACATGCCCTTGACAGGAATCGAACCCGGGACCCCTCAGTCCCCAAGCCGACGCTCTATCCACTGAGCCAAACCGGTCCCGGCGAAAACTGATGAATTTTCTATTGAAACCCTCCGCTGAAACCTCCCCTAAGATTCCTACCTGTAAGAAATAAAGCCTCAAGACAAAGGGTGCAGCTTGTGCTCTTCCTCTGGGGACCCTCCCATTATTCCCTTTCCCCTCTTCTTCCCATATAAGGCATGCATCTCCTAAACCTTAAGGGACCTCACAAGACTTGCAACCTGGGGAGCAATGGGCAGCAGCAGGCTAGTTCCCTGAACCTGTTCCCAAGACCCCCTTTTCTCTGTCTTCCCAGAGAGCTAGGGCAGCCCAGCCTAGGTTCTCCTGTTGCTGCTTCTATGCTAAGCCCATTCTTATTTTACTGTTCCTAGCTTTAATAAATGTTCTTTCATAGTCATCTGGACTCCTGTTGTGAAATTTTTCCCACACGAAGTCAATAACCCACACTCTGCTGGCTGACCCTAGGCAGATCCGCCAAGGACCAGATCCTTTTCTGGTAATAATTATTCTATACCTCTGGTATAGCAGCTGTGATCCTTTGCTGCAATGAACACATTTCCTGGATTGTAGCATTCACCTTTAATTTAATAACTTCTGGAAAAAAATACTACCACAATAAGCACATACATGAATTTCAGAAATATTAACATTAGAAGAAAATTTGCATTGTAAAATAAAAAATATGCTATTTATTTACATTTCTCTTATTGTTTTGGAAGTTCTTTAAATATAGTTACTTTGTTGCCACTCCAACACTTTCATTAGAGGTATAAAATAAGAAAGAAGCATGGCAATCCAATATGCCGACTTTTGTTCTATGTGTGTAACATAACCTAGTGGAATGGCTCTGCCATGTGTTCATTTGATGATCATGCACATCTCCATAAAGTCCACATCGACAAGGCTCAACTACAGTGTATAGGGCACTCATTAAGTAGGTGTTTAACTAATTTGTTCAGTTAAGCCTGGGTACCTTTCCAGGTCCTCCACAATTTGTCTCTTCCCACTTCCCCTGTGTTTCCCACTACTTTCATATATGTATCCATTTCTCTAGTTAAATTGGACTCATTGGCTCCCTGACTTTTCTTTTTACTGCTTTGTTATATTATTTTAAAAAATGGAAAACTATTAGAAAAGAAAAAAGAAACAACAGCTTATTATTGCTTTATAAGGAGAGGTATGATTTTTTACCTGTTGCAAATTAACTATGTTTTTTTCCTATGTTTTTTATTATTGTCATGTTACATCATTGGATATGTTTTTTATTTTAGAACTAGAGGCCTGGTGCACAAAATTTGTGCATGGAGGTGTGTGTGTGTGTGTCCCTCAGCCCAGCCTGCACCCTCTCCAATCTGGGACCCCTTTAGGGACATCCCTCTCACAATCCAGGCCTGCTGGCTCCCAACTGCTCACTTGCCTACCTGCCTGATTGCCCCTAACCACTTCAGCCTGCCAGCCTGATCATCTCCTAACCACTCCCCTGTCAGCCTGATAGATGCCTAACTGCTCTGCTGCTGGCTCAATTGCCCCCTAACTGCCCTCCCCCACAGGCCTGGTAACCCCCAAGTGCTCTCCGCTGCTGGCCCAGTAACCCTTAACTGCCCTCTCCTGCTGGCCTGATTGCCCCCAACTGCCATCCCCTGCAGGCCTAGTCCCCCCCAATGCCCTCTTTTGCAGGCCTGGGTCCCCCCCCCCCAATACCCTCCCTTGTAAGCCTGGTCCCACCCAACTGCAATCCCCTGCTGGCCTTGTCCCTTCAACTGCCCTTCCTTGCAGGCCTGGTCCTCCCAACTGTCCTTCCCTGCAAGCCTGGGTCCCCCTACTGTACTCCCCTGCAAGCCAGTTCCCCCGCCCCCAACTGCTCTGTCCTATAGGCCTGGTCACCCCTAAATGCCCTCCCCTGCTGGCCTGGTGTCCCCCATTTGCCCTCTCCTGCAGGCCTGGTCTCTTCTGACTGCCCTCCTCTGCCTACCCAGTCACCCCTAACTGCCCTTCCCTTCTGGCATGATTACCCACAATTGCCCTCCCCCGCCGGTCATCTTGTGTCAGTCATCATGTGTTCACATGGGGGCAGCCATCTTTGACCACATAGGATCAGCCATCTTGTGTCTTGGAGTGGTGGTCAATTTGCATATCACTTTTTAAAAAATATATATATTTTATTGATTTTTTACAGAGATGAAGGGATAGAGATAGAGAGTTAGAAACATCAATGAGAGAGAAACATCGACCAGCTGCCTCCTGCACACCTCCTATTGGGGATGTGTCCACAACCAAGGTACATGCCCTTGACTAGAATTGAACCCGAGACCCTTCAGTCCACAGGCTGATGCTCTATCCACTGAGCCAAACCAGTTTCGGCAGCATATTACTCTTATTAGGATAGTTGACGGCTTCTAAATATTTATATTTACTAATAAAGTTGATATTAAGTAATGTTTATGACGTTAATATATTTGGCATTGAAAATATGAAATTATAAAATGCTTTGCTGATTAATATGTTATTTTAAACAAATTCTACCTTTACAAATCATATTTGTAGTTGAAGGTTAGGAAATTTGGGAGATGAATGCACATTTTGGACTTAAGTTTAGCAGTTTTCCTATCAGTGTAGCTGTAAATTGTATAAAATTGTATCTTTACATGTCTTGGTCTAGTTTCATTTTCTTACATTTGTCTTCTGTCTACCATTTACCATCAGCAAAGCTAAGGTTATGAATTTCCTGCTTTCGGTTGCAAAGTTTATTATTTTCAGTTGGATCAGAGCTTAAAGGCCTTCATAAACAGCTGCTGTTTATGTTCACTGCTTCTTGTTTTGTAAAAAGCTTCATCATCTCATAACTAAATTTTCTCAATATTTATCAATGGAATGCTGTTGCCTCAAAAGTCTTCCCATTATCACCCCCAACTGTCTATTGTATACTCTTTTTCCAAGTTTTTTTTTTTTTTTTTTTTTTTAGCATTTTCTTTATGCCACTGTTCCATTAGAGAAAAATATGTTATATCATGATTTTTAGAGACTGTCTATTGTATGGATGTGCCATACTCAATATAACCATCTTTCTTTTGTTAGATATTTTAAGTTACTATTTAATATGAGCATATAGCCAGGCACAGTTGCAATGAATAAATTTTCTCTATAGTAGCATTCATCATAAATTTAATAACTTTTCTAGAAACATAATACTATCATAATAGCTTTACATTGCTTCTCCCAAGAAGAATTTGAACTTGAGAGCAGATAATGCATTCTATAGAAAAATTCCCTATAGTGTTTGGTTCAATGCTATGCCTAGTTGCAACAATTGATAGTAAATGGCTTTTCAAACTTCTAAGCTTAAAATTATGGAAAGAAACATGACAACTTCATATGCCGACTACTTGTTCAATGTGCAACATAACCTAGTGAAATGGCTCTGCCATGGTACCTTGATGATCATGCACATCTCCACAAAGTCCACATCGATAAAGCTCAATTACAGTCTGATTGAAATTTTGGGGGAAGAGTCCATGATCCTCTGTGGTACATGATAAGATAGATGACACAAAATCATTTCTTAATCACTTTCTTATCTTGTGGGAGGCAGCCCCAAGGCTTATTGTTTCCTTCCCTCATTCTGGCAAGACATGGGACATTCTTTGTCCAGCTGAAAGTATAAAGTTGCAAAGTGGCAATCTAGAGTTGACTCCTCAATAACAGAGCAACTCACTGTTCATGTTGTCTGTCACTTGGTCCCTTCTTTCAGTGTTGTGTTGTGGGACTGGGACATGGGGCACTGACACCCACCATACTCATCATGCCTTTTCTGTCTGTGTTTGCTATAAACTAAATCCATTTGGTCTTCCTAATACCTGCCACTTGTCCACTTAACATAAACTAATGGGATTTTCTTTGGCTGGTTTGTGGAATCTGTCATTTTGTAATTAATCAATTGACTTTGACTTGCCTTTTTATTTATTTATTTATTTATTTATTTATTTATTTATTTATTAATATATTTTATTGATTTTTTTTTTGCCCCCTTCACTCCCTCCCATACATACCCTACCTCCCCAGAGTTTTATGTCCATTAGTTGTACTTATATGCATGTATAAAAGTCCTTCAGTTGATCTATTATATCCTCCAGATCTTCTTCCCCTCCCCGCTGTAATTTGACAGTCTGTTGCTTTACTTTCTCTATATCAGTCTCTTGGATCATCAGTTAATAATGTTCTTTATCATCCACAAATGAGTGAGGTCATGTGGTGTTTCTCTTTCATTGATTGGCTTATTTCACTCAGCATAATGTTCTCCAATTCCATCCAGGTTGTTGCAAATGATGAGAATTCCTTCTTTTTATGGCAGCATAGTATTCCATTGTGTAGATGTACCATAGTTTCTGGATCCAATCATCTGCTGACAGGCACCTAGGCTGTTTCCAAATTCTGGCTATTGTAGATTGTGCTGCTATGAACATAGGGGTGCATATATCCTTTCTGATTGGTGTTTCTAGTTTCTTGGGATATATTCCTAGGAGTGGGATTACTGGGTCAAATGGGAGTTCCATTTTCAGTTTTTTGAGGAAACCCCACACTGTTCTCCACAGTGGTTGCACCAGTCTGCATTCCCACCAGCAGAGCACGAGGGTTCCTTTTTCTCTGCACTCGCCAACACTTGTCCTTTGTTGATTTGTTGATATTGGCCATTCTGACAGGTGTGAGATGGTACCGCATTGTAGTTTTGATTTGCACCTCTCTGACAATTAGTGACTTTGAGCATGTATTCATGTGCCTTTTGGCCTTCCTTCTGTCTTCTTTTGAAAATATTCTATTTAGGTCCATTGCCCATTTTTTAATTAGATCATTCATCTTCCTTTTATTTATTAGTATAAGCTGTCTGTTAATGTTGGAGATTAAACCTTTATCAGTGGTATTATTTGCAAATATGTTCTCCCACACCGTGGACTTTCTTGTTTTGTTGATGGTTTCTTTTGCTGTAAAAAAGCTTTTTATTTTGATGTAGTCCCATTTGTTTATTTTCTCTTTAGCTTCCATTGCCCTAGGGGCAGTATCAGTGAAGAAGTTCTTTTGACATACTTCTGAGATTTTGCTGGCCGTGGATGATTCTAGTATTTTTATGGTTTCCTGTCTGATGTTTAAGTCCTGTATCCATTTTGAGTTTATTTTTGTGAATGTGTAAGTTGGTGATCTAGTTTCATTCTTTTGCATGTGTCTGTACAATTTTCCCAACATTATTTATTGAAGAAACTGTCTTGATTCCATAGTATATTCATGCATCCTTTGTCAAATATTAATTGAGCATAGTGATTTGGGTTGATATCTGGGTTCTCAATTCGATTCCATTGATCTATATGTCTGTTCTTGTGCCAGTACCAGGCTGTTTTGAGAACAGTGGCTTTGTAATATAGTTTGAGGTCTGGTATTGAGATCCCTCCTACTTTACTCTTCTTTCTCAGGATTGCTGTGGCTATTCGGGGTCTTTTATTGTTCCAAATGAACTTTTGGAGAGTTCTTTCTAGGTCAGTGAAATATGTCATTGGTATTTTAATGGGGAGTGCATTGAACCTAAAGATTGCTTTAGGAAGTATGGACATTTTGATGATGTTTATTCTACCAATCCATGAACATGGTATGTTCTTCCATCTCCTTACATCTTCCTCTATCTCTTTTATCAGTGTCGGGTAGTTTTCCGCAAATAGGTCCTTTACTTCCTTAGTTAAATTTATTCCTAAGTATCTTAATTTTTTTGGTGCGATGGTAAATGGAATTGCTTTTTTAGCCTCTGTTTCTGCAGTTTCACTGTTGATGTATAGAAATGCCATGGATTTCTTGGCATTAATTTTGTATCCTACTACATTGCCAAATTCATTTGTTAAGTCAATTCGTTTTTTAATGGAGTCTTTTGGGTTTTATATGTACAATATCATGTCATCTGCAAATAAGGATAACTTTACAACTTCTTTTCCAATTTGGATACCTTTTATTTCCTCCTCTTGTCTAATTGCAATGGCTAGTACTTCCAGTACTATGTCAAACAGGAGTGGTGAGAGTGGGCATCCCTGTCTTGTTCCTGTTCTTAGAGGGAATGGTTTTAGTTTTTGCCCATTGAGTATAATGTTGGCTGTGGGCTTATATATATAGCTTTTATTATGTTGAGGTATGATCCTTGTACTCCCACCATGTTAAGAGTATTTATCAGGAAAGTGTGTTGGATTTTATCAAATTCCTTTTCTGCATTGATTGATATGACTATATGATTTTTATCTTTCAATTTGTTTATGTGATGTATCATGTTTATTGATTTGCAGATATTGTACCATCCTTGCATTCCTGGAATAAATCCGACTTGGTCATGGTGTATGATTTTTGTGATGTTCTTCTGGAGTGTATTTGCTAGAATTTTGTTGAGGATTTTGGCATCTATGTTCATGAGGGATATTGGCCTGTAATTCTTTCATTGAGTTGTCTTTATCTGGTTTTGGTATTAGGGTGATGCTGGCTTCATAGAAAGAGTTTGGAAGTGTTCTTTCCTCTTGGATTTTTTGGAATAGTCTGAGGAGAATAGGTTTTAGTTCTTCCTTGAATGTTTGGTAAAACTCTCCTGTGAAGCCATCTGGCCCTGGGCTTTTGTTTGCTGGAAGCTTTTTGATGACTGTTTCAATTTCTTCCAAAGTCACTGGTCTATTGAGATTTTTAGATTCTTCCTGATTGAGTTTTGGAAGTTTGTATTTTTCTAGGAATATGTCCATTTCCTTCAGGTTGTTCCATTTTTTGGAATAGAATTGTTAGTAGTATTTTGTAACAATCCATTGTATTTTGTTGGGATTTGTTGTTATTTCACCTCTTTCATTTCTGATTTTGTTTATTTAAGTCCTCTCTCTTTGTTTCTTGGTTAGCCTGGCTAGAGGTCCATCTATCTTGTTAATCCTTTCAAAGAACCAGCTCTTGGTTTTGTTGATCTTATATATTGTTTCTTTGGTCTCTATGTCGTTTATTTGTGCTCTGATTTTTGTTCTTTCCTTCCTTCTGCTTAAAATGGGCTTTTCTTTTTGCTCTTTTTCTAACTCTTTGAGTTGTAGAGTTAGATCATCTGTTACCATTTTTTCTAGTTTTTTGCAATAGGCTTGTAGGGATATGAACTTCCCTCTCAAAACTGCTTTTGCTGTGTCCCATAGATTTTGGATTGTTGTGTTTTCATTGTCATTTGTTTCCAGGATATTTTTAATTTCTTCCTTGATTTCTCTTGTAACCCAGTCCTTGTTTAATAGCATGCTGTTTAGTCTCCATGTGTTTGATTTCTTTGGCTTATTTTTATTGTAGTTAATTTCCAGTTTTATGCCACTATGATCTGAGAAGATACTTGATATGATTTCTATCTTCTTGAATTTGAAGAGACTTTGCCTATGTCCCAACAAGTGGTCTATCTTTGAGAATGTCCCATGTGCACTTGAGAACAATGTATATTCTGTGGCTTTGGGGTGGAGTGTTCTGAAGATGTCAATTAATTCCATCTGGTCTAGTGTGTCATTTAGGATTGATATTTCTTTGCTGATTTTTTGTTTAGATGATTTGTCGAAGGGTGACAGTGGGGTATTAAAATTTACTGCTATTATTGTATTGGTATTAATCTCTCTGTTAACGTCCTCCAGCAGTTTTTTTTTTTATTTTTATGTATTGGGTGCTCCTGTATTGGGTACATATATATTTACCAGGGTTATTTCTTCTTGTTGGATTGTTCCCTTTAGTATTATGAAGTGGCCTTCAGTATCTCTTGTTATGTCCTTCAGTCTGCGATCTAATTTCTCAGATATAAGTATTGCTACCCCAGCTTTTTTTTCATTTCCATTTGCCTGAAAAACTTTTTTCGATCCCTTCACCCTCAGTCTTTGTGCATCTTTTTCTCTGAGGTGGGTTTCTTGTAGACAACAGATGTATGGGTCTTGTTTTTTTTTTTTATCCATTCTGACACCCTATGTCTTTTGTTTGGAGCATTTAAACCATTTACATTTAAGGTTATTATTGATAGGTACTCATTTGAGGCCATTTTTATTCTATACCCGTGTTCCTTCTTCACTTTCTATTTCTTTATTTTTACAGTAGATCCTTTAGCATTTCTTGCATTGCTGGTTTGGTGGAGATAAATTCCTTCAGTCTTTTTGTCTGTGAAGCTCCTGATTTCCCCTTCAATTTTGATTGATAGCCTTGCTGGGTACAGTGTTCTTGGATTCAGACCCTTCCTTTGCATGACTTTGTATATTTCATCCCATTCCCTTCTGGCCTGATATATTTCTGTTGAGAAATCAGTTGCTAGTGTGATGGGGGTTCCTTTGTTTGTAACTTTCTGTCTCTCTCTGGCTGCTTTTAAGATTCTTACTTTGTCATTGTTGTTTGCCACTTTAATTATAATATGCCTTGGTGTCTGTCTTCTGGGATTCATTTTGTTTGGGACTCTGCGAGTATTTGGATTTGTGTGGTTTTTTTCTTCTCTATCTCAGGAAAATTTTCTGTCATTATTTCTTGAAATACTTTTTCCATGTCTACCTCAGTTTCCTTTCCTTCTGGAACCCCTATTATTCGAATATTATTTTGTTTTGTATTGTCCCAAAGCTCCCTTAGGCTCTCCTCCTGCTTTTTAATCTTTTTTTCTAGAAGCTGCTCTAATTGGGTATTTTTTTCCATCTTGTCTTCTAGCTCACTGATGCGGTCCTCTGCTTCATCTAGTCTACTCTTGATGCTTTCTATTGAGTTCTTCATGGTAGCGATGTCATTTTTCATTTCATCTTGGTTCTTCAATTCCTCATGGCTCTTCTTCAATTCCTCATGGTTATTCCTCCTTTCTTCTTGGTTATTGTCAAATTTCTCTTCCATTCGTACATAAAACACTGGGGAGGGGATGTGTGGAAGGGAGGGAGGGGGGCAAAAATAATTAATAAAAAAAATTCTCTTCCGTTCTTTTTAGCCATCATTATTCTGAACTCTTGCTCTGGTAGGCTGCTTGCCTCTGACTCGTTTACTTCCTTTTCTGGTGATGCCTGCTTTTCTTTCATGTGCGGGGTATTTTTTTGTCTTCCCATGGTATCTCTTTTCAGGATGTCTGGTTATGTGGTGTTCCTTCTCATGTGTTGATTTAAAGGTACAAAATATAGCACTTCCAGGTACAACACAAGAGTCACTTAACAGGAATGCATTTACAATATTAATAGCCTCTAATAAAGGTGAGTACTAGAGAAAGGCAACTTAGTAGATAGGAGAGAAGGGAGAAAGGTAAAAATAAAATAAAGAAAAATTTAAAAAAATAAGTAATTAAAAATGAGTGATAAAGAAATAGAAAAAGAAGAAAAAAGTAATGATGAAATGAAGTTGGAAATAGGGAAAAAAGGAGAGAGAGAGAGAGAGAGATAGATAGATAGAGAGAGAGAGAGAGAGAGAGAGAGAGAGAGAGAAGAAACAAACTAAAAGAGAAATGGGAAACAAACTATATGTATGTGGAGAAAATTTCCATAACACAACCACTGAACCCAGCCAGTGCCAGTAACAATACTTGGAGATTAATAAAAACTACAATGTCCACTATTATTAAGTAAGGCTATGATATACAGAAGTAAAAGAAACAAACAAAAACAGGATTTATAAAAAAAATACAAAGCAACAATAACAACACAGGAATAAGCATAACAATTTCACTAAAAAGCATAAAAAGTCACAATAATCAACCTTCACACAAACAATGAGAGAAGGATAGAGATAACAGTTTTTTTTTTGTTTGTTTTTGTTTTTAACTAGATAATATAGTGCATAGAGTGGTATTTATACACTTGGATCAGGGGTTGGAACTTAGGTCTATAAGTATAGTGAGAGCTTTAGCAGGGGGTATACAGAAAGAATAGAGGGAAAAACTAAATTCGGAAAGGGATAGGATAAACTGGATACTAAAAGGGTAAAGTTTAGTAAGAGAATGATGGTGTAAAGGTCGTAGTGAGATAGAGTTGAATGATGCTATAGTAGAGATTAAAACAAAATGAAGGTTACTCCCAATGTAAAATAAAGACTAAATAAAATGGTACTGGAGTGGGGGAAAAAAAAGAAACAAAAATTGCAAAATAGCAGTAGTAATAGTGATGATAGAGATTGAAAAATGTAATAATTGAAAAGGTAAAATCAACTAAGGAAAAAAGAAAAAAATTCGTTTCTTAAGTAAAAAATGAAAATTAAATAAAAGATGTAAAAAATGAAAATAAAATAAAGAATAGTAAATTTAGCATAAAAATGTCCAATAGTGGTCAGTCACGTCCTCTGTTAATGTATTTGGCACACCTGATTCTCGGACCAGACAGTCTTGCAGTTCCCAGCATTCCACTGCACCTCAGTTTTGTAAGGTAGTCCTTAATTTTAAGTAGACTATCTCTTAGTTATTTCTGTCCATTTATTTTTGATTAACTAAAAGAAAAAAAAAAAGAAAAAAAGAAAAAAAAAAGGCAGTTTGTAATTCAGCCCTTAGGTGTCAGTGTTGCTGGTTTGATTTCCCAGTCTTTTTGGTTTCTCTGGCCTTCTTTCTCTATGGCTCTAGCTGGCAGAGTGTCAGCTGGCTCCCAGACTATCTCTAAAGCTCTGATCCCTTGTTTCCAGGAAGGAAATTTCCCCCTGCAATTTCCCCAGATATGCCCAACTGGGCAGTCCTTCCCTAGTATTCAGGAACAAGGGGGTGAAGGGGATCAGTCGCCAAGGTGTCCAGATGTTCCGCCCTTGGCGGGACAGCCGCGATTCTTAACAATCTGTCCCATGTCCCCTGGCGTTTTAAAAAAAGTCCTGCTTCTGGGGACGATTACGCCAAACCCTGGACTGGTTGTTGCCAGGCAGGTTTCTCACTGCAGCCTTTTTTGTGTGCAGCTCTGGCGCTGGCTGCTGCGTGGCGCTCCGGGCCTATAGTGGAGGCGGGGCCTCGTGGGAGCTCCAGGGCTACAATGGCGGCAGGGCCTCGCGGGAGCTCCGGCTACTGCTGCTTGTGCAGCCAGAATCCTCAGGCTATCCCCGCAAATTCTAACCTTTCTGTGGGTGGTTGAAGAACTCCCTTGAATCCACGTGTTTGCGCCGATTGGGGTGTCACAGTTGCTCGATGGACTCCTCCGCTGTGGGTTTTCCAGGCCTCAGAGAAGCTCCTCCTTTCCTGGTAGGATTGCGCAGCCTTCCCTTCGTGCCCACAGCTCCGGGAGAGCCGCCGCGGCAGTGCTGGCCACTTCGTCAGGAAATCCTGTCCAGTGGACCCTTCCTTACCTTCCTTGAGATTTCCGCTGCCCCTCAGCTGCCAATCAACATTCCCCGAGCAACTCAGACGCTGCTTTTATCTGTTCTGGGACCGGGATCAGAACAAGGCCGTCTGTTCGGTCGCCATCTTCAAGCTCTGCCAGCTTTGACTTGCTTTTAATTTCAGCATGCAATATATGTGCTTTGTTGTTAAATAGCTAAAGTAAGGATGTTCTCTAAATATAGTATTTTTTCTTAAGGAGCACAATATATAGTATACTGCATGTAAAATTTGTCATGATATGGACACATCAAAGATGAAACATAGTTTCATTTAGCATGGTAGCTTGCCCCGCTCCCCCTTTTTAATTATAACTTTCCTTTAAGGACTACAGTACTTTTGGAATCCAAGGCCTACTAGTTTACCTGGGGAATCAGTTTGATTCAGAGTTTTCTCATATTATCTTATTACATTAGACTTTCCTTTCTCATGCAGTAGAAATGTACTTAGGTGTATTAATTAAGGTAAATAAAAAGTATACTGTATAAGCCGATCCATTTGATTTTCTATGTCTAGCTGATCTTGACTCAGGCAGAAGGAGCATTAATGTCAGATAAATCATGTGTCAATTGTGATGTCTTGGAGATGACATGTTTTACCACTGCTTACTTCATTAATCAGACTAATTATAACAATTCAGATTTTATAGTTTTTGTTTTTGGCTTTAAAAATAATTTGCATTAAAGCATGATTTTGACATTATAAATTGCATACATTCATAGTAATCTCCATTTTTAAAATTATGACTTAGTAGAATGGCAATATAACGTGACTCAATAAAATGAAAGAAATTTGGTAGCAGAACAAGTTGTGCCCCATAAAAAGTAAATGATTATATATAAATCAACTTAAGCCTGTAATTGTCTGCATATATCATTCTTTTTTTAATCCTCACGAAGGACTTTTTTTTTCATTGATTCCAGAGAGAGAGGAAAGGAGAGAGAAACATCAATATGAGACAGAAACATTGATTGGTTGCCTCCCATAAGCCTTCCAACTGGGGATCGAACCCACAACCTACATATGTGCTCTAACCGGGAATTGAACTCACAGTCCTTTGGTGCACAGAATGATGTTCTAGACAACTGAGCCACACTAGCAGTGGCTGCATATATCATTTTCATGAATGGAATATGTATATTTAGAATTTAATGTACCTTGTAAAGCATAATACCTTTAAAATATTATAAGATTAATTTTGGTTTTCTTTTAACAGAAGCAATGCCTGCTTATTGTAGAAAATTTGGAAAATAAAAGCCTAGAAAAGAAAACACAAATCAATTGTCATTCCACTGACCTTGAATAAATATTGAAAATTTGGTATATGTTCCATACCTCTCATTCATAATCTTGTGTATACTTGTAGGTCTTTATATGTATATGTACGAGTATATAAAATGTACATTTTTAAAGGAAACAACTGACTCATACTGTTTATATAGTGTTACATAGTTTAACTGTATTGAATTTATTGGGCTGATGTTGGTTAATCAAACCATGCAGGTTTTATTTTATTTATTTTTTTTACTCATTCTTTTTTATTTTTTTATTTTATTTATTTTAAAATATATTTTTATTGATTTTTTTTTACAGAGAGGAAGGAAGAGAGATAGAGAGCTAGAAACGTCGATGAGAGAGAAACACTGACCTACCGGGGATGTGCCCGCAACCAATGTACATGTCCCTGACCGGAATTGAACCTGGGACCTTTCAGTCCACAGACCGCAGCTCTACCACTGAGCCAAACCGGTTTCTGCAAACCATGCAGGTTTTAAGTATCCTACTTAACAAAAAAGTAATATGCAAATTAACCATCACTCAGCTCCACAAGCCATGCCCACAAGCCACACTCACCAGCCAATCAGAGTGAGTATGCAAATAAACCCAACCAAGATGGTTACAGCTACAGAGAGCAGAAGGGATGTATTTCGCCAGCAACGGAGAAAGCCAAGCTTTCTGCCTGCCCTTGCCAGCCTAAGCCTCCACTCAAGGATACAAAGTTTCAATTATAGAAGGTAAACAAATCCAAACAGAAACCACTGCCACCAGGAGTGAGCAGGAGACTTGGCTCCACTCCAGGTTACCAAGTTTCAATTGTAGAACGTAAATATATCCCAGATACCAGGGCTTCCACTTGGGTCGCTGTGGGGCATGGCCGGCCTGAAAACCACCACAGGCCCCTGCTCAGGCTGCCCCACGCCCCAAGGGAGCCCCCACCCTGATCCAGGACATCTTTCAGGGCAAACCAGCTGGCCCTCACCCATGCACCAGGCCTCTATCTTATCTAATTAAAGAGTAACATGCAGATTGACCATCACTCCAACACACAATATGGCTACCCCCATGTGTTCAAAGATCCTGCCCCTATGTGGACACAAGAGGTCCAACAGGGGAGGGCAGTTGGGAGGGAATAGGCCTGCAAGGGAAGGCAATTGGGAGGCACCTGGCCTACAAGGAGGGCAGTTGAAGCCGATCAACCCTGCAGAGGGTAGCAGTTAGGGGTGACTAGGTCGGCAGAGAAGGGAAGTTGGGGGCAAACAGGCTGGCAGGGGAGCAGTTAGATATCAATCAGGCTGGCATGGGAATGGTTAGGGGGTGATCAAGCTGGCAGGCAGAAGCAGTTAGGGGCAATCAGGAAGGCAGGCAGGTGAGCATTTGGTAGCCAGCAGTTCTGGATTATGAGAGTGATGTCCGACTGCCTGTTTAGGCTCAATCCTACTGGGATTGGGCCTAAACGTGCAGTCGGACATTCCTTGAGGGTTCCCAGATTGGAGAGGATGCAGGCTAGGCTGAGGGACAACGCCCTCCCCACCTCTATCCCCCTGCACGGGTTTCATGCACCAGGCCTCTAGTATCTATCTATCTATCTATCTATCTATCTATATAAAAGCCTAAGCAACAGAACTACTGAACAACTGAACAACTGGTCGACCAGTGGCTATGATGCTCACTAACCACCAGGGGGCAGACACTTCAAAGTAGGAGCTGCCCTTTGGTGGTCAGTGTGCTCCCATAGTGGGTGTGCTGCTCAGCTGAGTGACCCATCCTGGAGGCCCACCAGCCTGATGGCAGCCACTAACTCCCTCAGAAGTCCTGCAGGTCCAATCTCTGGAGAATGGGCCAGACACTGACGGACCGGCACTGTTGGCATGATCTGACAGCGCTGCTGGCCTCCTGGAAGTTGGTCTTGAGCACTCTGGCTGCTTCCCCTTCCTAGATGCTCCACAAGGAAGAAAAAATATATAAGTGGCTGCCAGGTGGCTCCCTACAACCAGCGTGAATGTAAGAGGGGCATATCTGGATCCCAGGGTGGCAAGGGTTTCCCACCGCCCACCCAAAGGGCCAATTGCGTCCCACCCTCTCCCCCCTTCTTGGGATAGGTGCCAGATGCAGGGCTCACGGCTGGCTGGTGAGTGCCACTGTGGCAGCGTGACCCTCTGTTGATCAGAACCGACTTGGTGGAAGGCCGCAGCAGGTGCAGCAGGGCCGGGATGAGTGGGAGTGGCAGGCAGGAGTGGCAGGTGGCATTGGACTGGCTGTTTCTGCCCAACCCATCCCCGCAGGCCACACCAAGGGACCCCCACTCATGCACAAATTTGTGAACCGGGCCTCTAGTAGTTTTATATTTTAAACTAGAGGCCCGATGCATGAAATTCATGCAAGGGGCTCCACCTTTGCAGCCCCAACTTTGTCCAGAAGGTCGTCCAGAAGGCTATCCGGTCTTATTAGCATATTATGCTTTTATTATTATAGATTGTTCCAGTTATTTAACTGAAGCATTGTTATTTCCATAGTAAGGAATTAAGTCTATGATATTTTTAAAAGCTGCAAGATATTTGATTTTAAGTACATACCATGCTTTATTTGGTCTTTACCTATTGTTGGACATTTAAAATGTTTCGAATTTTTTATTATTTTAAATAATCTTAAAATGCATATATTTTATTCATGTTTATTTGTTTGTAAAAACTGCTAGGGACTTAATTTTAGATCAATGAGTATGAACATTTTTTTAAAGAATCTTGATTCATATTGCCAAAATTGCTTTCAAGACAGGTTACTTCATTTTGAATTCCCATCAGTGATGTATGGAAGTGCTCAAAGTAGTCTTGCCCACACAGAGTCAAACCTTTACATCTGTTGGGTGAATGATGGTATCTTATTCATTATCTTTCTTTTGATTAACAGTGAGATTGAACATTTTCATGTGTCTTTCAAAACTTTAATTTTTAAATCTGATTATGTCCTTGGCTGAGATTTTCCTATAGATAACTGTGCATAGAATTGCCCTCTTCCTTTTTTAAAAAATCAAGTCTTGTCCTTCCACGTGGCTTAATAGTTGTATGACTCACAGTCCTTTTCTCACTGAGCGTGCATGTAATCTGCCCTCTGGTTAGCAGCTGTGGTTTCTCTTTGCAGCATTTGTTTTTGTTTGCGCCCTTGCTTCTCAAAGTGCCTGTGCTTAAAGAAGCCTTCTATGATTGGTTGCTGCAGGTCAGTGAGGCCTGCTTATTATTGTTTCTCATAATTGTTGGCTTTAAAGCATTTTTTCTTCATTTTTTTAAATAATGTTTACTTGACACTTTTTTCCTCTCCACTGTACTTTATGGTTAATATTTTAATTCATCATGGATTAGCTTAGAAATTCTGTAAACCTATACATTTTACTCATTCAACAAGGCATCAGTGTTATAGACTGACTTTTCATTATCTTGTCCTGAATGACAGGACAGCACCCTTCTATGGAATACTGAAACAAGAAATCACCTGTTTTTGCAGAGAGCATCTGTTGAAAGCACATGCCAGAGCCATGGGGTTGTCATTTCCCATCAGGCTCCAACATCAGAGTCTCTAATACTTCAAAGCCACTCTCCATTCTTGCATGACAGACAGCTGTGGTGCCTCCTGTTTCCCTGTTGCTTTTGTCTCTAGTTCTGACATTTCTTCTAGATGGAAAAATAGATAAGGAAGCATTAATATTTTATATCATAATAATCAGATTTGAGTTATATCAGTTACTGAAGAGCACAGAACTTTTTAAAAAAAATTTTATGTTAGGAAATAACTTATGTGGTTAATTTTATACACTCTCTTAAAGACATATATTTCTGGTATGTTTTCCCCATCATAGGAACTGAATATAATGGTCTTCATCACTTTATTTTTTATCTTTATGAAAATATATATTATTATGTACAAATTGATACCTCCATTTCTATTGTTTCCTCTAAGGATTTTAGATTTCCGCAGAATATTTACTCATTTTCAATAGCTCTGAGATAGTGAGGAATAAGAATTAAGTGATTTTTGACAATGTTTTATAGGTAATAATTAGTAGAATCTGAATGTTGCTCATATCTAGTTTAGTGCTAATCTTGCTAAATAACAGTTATCATTTTTCAGTCCATTAGAGTTGTAAACTTTGAGGTATACCCCAAAATGATGCAGTACTGATCTCACCACAACAGCTTTGTAAAATGTACAATTTCAATAGGAGGAAGTAGGAGTGATTCTTTTTTATTAGTTCCTTTCACTGAAGTGTTATTATTAAACAGGTAGTATTTGGTGCTAAAATGGAACAATGATTGGGACTGCTTAGGGTTGGTGTCTGATTGGACTTTTTGCATATCCTAACACCTAGTGCCTACTTCATAGGTCTTAATGGCAGTTTATTTGAATGAATTGCATGAAGTATGAGTCAAGCCAGAATGTTGCATAAGGATGATGAAGTTTGGAAGATGCGGATCAAGATTTGTCTGCCTCTATCTCCGACTCTAAGTGCAGGACCACACAGAATTTGACACTTAAGATATTTAATTATTTTACTTTAGATATTCTCTGAGGTTGCAATTTCTAATCTGCTTAATAAGGAATGTACATGATATTATTGGGAGATAATTTTCATGGGACTTACATTTCTTCATATCTTGTGAGTTACTAACCTTTGTTCAGGTCTGTGTTTTACAAGAATGAATAGTTTATTTCTCCAGAGCAAAGGAAAATCATAGTTATTGTCCAGTAAAATAAAGATAATGTCTCCCTTTGAAGAAAGTGCAGGCATGCTTACCATGTATGATAAAAGATTTGGGTTCCCTCAGCTCAGAGTTCCTATTTTATAATTTGATGTTCTGTGTGTGCAAAAATTCATTGGTACTCATCTGTGTTGCCCCTGTGAGGTTTGGAGGGCCAGGGGAACTGATACAAATATGTCATTCATTTCACTTGCTATGCTGTAATAAAGTCCTTTGGAGTCTCATGCCTCCTGTAAGCATCCATACAACTGTGTTAGACTAACTCAAGCATGTCAAACTCGTGACCCACAGGCCGCAAGCAGCCCACAATGAATATTTTTGTGGCTCAGCTAATATAACAGCATGTAAGAAACATTTTAATAAAAATGTCACTTAATTTTTACAATATTGTATTATACGTGATTATTAATAATGAACCATAAAGTTCCCTAATGACTGATTACTATAATCATGTTGCATTCATTTCCCTTACTCACCTTAACATGCAGGTGCACCATTTCCCTCCACTGATACTAGCAGCAAATATTTTAGCAGCCAATGGCCACATCATTAGTCTTGGACTGACTTTTTTGGACTGCACAACAGGAAATATTTTGCTTTCAGAGAAAGAGAAAAATAAGTTTATTTGCGTTACACTTATTAATTTGTGCAGTTATTCATTGTCTGGTAAGTTAATGTTCAAGAAAAAACATTAACTTTTGTTAAAATATTCTATTATTTTATATTACCAATGACTCATTTATTTCAGCCTTTTGTCTTCAGCATGTCTCTATTGAAATAAACCTACATTTCTATGAAAATTGAAGCTTTTTTGTGTGGTCCACATAAACTTAAACCTTGTTTATTTAGCCTGTGTTAGCCTTTGACTTTGACATGCTTGGACTAACTTGTAGGCTTATAAACAGGGTAAAGTCTCAGATCCTTCAAAGTTTTTATTTTTATTTTTATTGATTAAGGTATTACATGTGTCTATATCTCCCCCTTGCCCCCACCCCACTGCCACATGTGCCCTCACCCCCCAGTGTCTTGTGTCCATTGGTTATGCTTATATTCATGCATACAAGTCCTTTGGTTGATCTCTTATCGCCCTCCCCCTGCCAACCTCCCCAGCCTTCCTGCTATAATTTGACAGTCTGTCTGTTCCATGCTTCTCTGCTGAGTTCTTCTTTTTTAAAAAAACTGAATTTATTGCCTGGTTAGTGTGGCTCAGTGGTTGAGCATTGACCTATGAACCAGGAGGTCAGAGTTCTATTCTTGGTCAGGGCATGTGCCCAAGTTGCAGGCTGGATCCCCAGTGGGGGGCATGCAGGAGGCAGCTGATCGATGATTCTTTCTCATCATTGATGTTTATCTCTCTCTACCCTTCCTCTCTGAATCAATAAAAATATATTTAAAAAAATTTGAATTTATTGGAGTGATTGGTTCACAAAATCATACAACTCAACAAAACATCATAGCACATCATAGCACACAACATCGTGTTGCCCATTGTCCCAAACAAAGTCTTTTTTCTGTCCCCCTTTACCACCTTTGCTCACCTCCACCAATCCCCTACACCCCTTTCCCCTTGCTATTACCACTCTATTGTTTGTGTTTTATATATGTGCTTCATCTTCATTCTCTTTCAACTACCCTGTTTCCCCAAAAATATGACAGTGTCTTATATTAATTTTTGCTCCCAAAGATGCGCTAGGTCTTATTTTCAGGGGATGTCTTATTTTTCCATGAAGAAGAATATGGTACACATTTATTGTTAAATGAAAACAAAGGAAATTTATTACCTGTATATGGTACGGTAGTACGGTAGTTGTCAACACAAACCAGACAAACTGTGAATCCTACAGTATCAAGAATTTACTCATTTATTCAATGACAATCATGTCATCATCTTCTGGAACATCATCATAACAATCCAATTCCTGAATTTCCTGGTGAATTTCTTGTGACTCCATTTTTTTCAGAATCAGTGGACCAAATCTCTCATGTTTAGCGTAGGGGGGCCTTATTTTCAGGGGATGCCTTATATTTCACTCAGAAGGAAACCTATAAGTAGGTCTTATTTTCAGAGGATGTCATATTTTCGGGGAAACACGGTAGCCCCCATGCCTCTGACAGCTGTCAGTCTGTTCCATGTATCCATGCCTCTGCTTCTATTTTGTTCATAAGTTTTTTTCATTAGATTCCACCTGTAAATTAGAGCATATGGTATTTATTTTCCTCCGACTGGCTTATTTCACTTACTATAATAATCTCCAGGTCCATCCATACTGTTGCAAAAGGTAAGATTTCCCATTTTTACGGCCTACTAGTATTCCACTGTTTAAATGTACCATAGTTTTTTCTTTTATCCACTTATCTACTGAAGGGCACTTGGGCTATATCCAGATATTGACTATCAACTTATCTATCTATCATCTATGTATCTATGTATGTATCTATCTATCAATAAAGAGAGTGACCATAACGACCAAAGGCTCTACCGAACACAGGAAGTCAGTCTTGCAGTCAGTGCTGGGTTGCCATGGTGAATCAGCACTGACTGCTGAGGGAGCTGCAGATCAGGCCAGGAGAGAGGCCTGGAGAGAGAAGTAGGGTCTGATCTGTAGCCTGCATGGCAATTGTTGATCAGCCCTTGCGTCTCTCATCCTCTCTGGGCCTAGCCAGCAAAGCGCCTTTCTTTCTCTTCAGGTCTCCTAAGGGGCTGCTGATCATCCCTGCCTCTCTGGTCAGGCCCTGAGATAGGCCCAGAGATGCTGACTGGCATAGAAACCGACCATTCAGAACCAAATCTGGGTGAACGACAAAGACAGAACTGAGGTGGGGGCTGAGAAGGGATTTTAAGGCAGTTAGGAACGAGATCAGGCTGGCAGAGGAGGGCTATTGGGGGCGAAATCAGGCCGGTAGGGGAGGGCAGTTGGGGACAAGATCAGACCAGCAGGGGAGGGCAGTTAGGAGCGATCAGGCAGGCAGGCAGGCAGACAGAGGGTTGGGGCAATCAGGCAGGAAGGCAGATGCAACTAGGGGTGATCAGGCAGGCAGGCAGTGGTTTAGAGCCAGCAGTCCCAGATTGTGAGAGGAATGTCTGATTGCTGGTTTAGGCCCAATCACACAGTCAGACATCCCCCAAAGGGTCCCCAATTGGAGAGGGTGCAGTCTGGGCTGAGGGAACCGAATTTCATGTACTGGGCCACTAGTTGTAAATAACTTTGCAATGAACATAGGAGTGCATACTAGTACATTCTTTTGAATTAGTGTTTCAGGTTTGTTAGGATATGCTCTCAGAAGTGGGATTGCAGGATCAAAAGGCAGTTCCATTTTTAATTTTTTAAGGAAATTCCACACTGTTTTCCACAGTGCTGCACCAGTCTGCATTCCCACCCATTGTCCAAGTGTCCAGGGGTTCTCTTTTCTCTACATCCTCACCAGCACTTGATGATAGGCATTCTGACAGGTGTGAGGTAATATTTAATTGTGGTTCTAATTTGCATCTCTCTGATGATTAGTGACGTTGCACATTTTTTTATTTGTCTTCCTGGTGTTGAGTTCTTTATATTTTGGAAATTAACCCCTTATCAGATGTATCATTGATGAATATGTTCTCCTATGCAGTGGGTTGCCTTTTCATTTTGTTGATGTTTTTTTCTTTTGCTGTATATAAGCTTTTTAGTTTGATGTAGTCACATTTGTTTACTTTTTCCTTTGTTTCCCCTGACCAAGGAGATATATTGGCAAAAATTTGCTATGATAGCTGTTTGAAATGCTACTGCTTATGTTTTTTTCCCTATGACTTTTATGATTTTGTGACTTACATGCAAGTCTTTTATCCATTTTGAGTTTATTCTTGTTTTTGGTGTGAGTTGGTGGTCTAGTTTCATTTTTTGCATCTACCTGTCCAATTTTTCCAGCACTATTTATTGAAGAGATTCTTTACTCCCTTATATGCTCATGTTTCCTTTGTCAAATATTGACTATAAAGTCATGGGTTTATTTCTGTGCTCTCTGTTGTTCCATTGATCTATATGCCTGCTCTAATGCTAGTACCAGACCATTTTTATTACAATGGCCTTGTGGTATGGTTTGATATCAGGTATTGTGACCCCTCCAGCTTCATTCTTCTTTCTCAAGATTATTGAAGCTATTTGAGGTCTTTTTTGTTGTTGTTCCATATACGTTTTTGGAATATTCTATATCTGTGAAATATGCAATTGGTATTTTAATAGGAATGGGTATTGAATCTATTGATTTTTGGGGAGATAGTATAGGAATTTTATTGATAATTCTTCCAATCTATGTACACAGTATATGCTTCCACTTACTGTATCTTCCTCAGTTTCGTTTTGCAGTATCCACTAATTTTCTGAGTACAACTTTTATCTCCTTGGTTAAATTTATTCCTAGGTACTTTATTTTTTGTTGTAATACTAAATGGAATTGTTAATTTCTTTTCCTGTGAGTTCATTATTGGTGTATAAGAATGCCACAAATTTTTAATATTAATATGTATCCTGCTACTTTGCCAAATTCATTTATTAACTCTTGTAGGTTTTTAGTGGTCTTTATGGTTTTCTATATATAATACCATGTCATCTGTGAATGGTGACAGTTTTACTTCCCATTTGGATGCCTTTTATTTCTTCATGTCTGGTTGCTGTAGCCCTAGCCCTTTCAGTACTGTGTTGAATAAGAGTGGTGAAAGCAAACATTTCTGTCTTGTTCCTGATCTTAAGGGAATCTTTTTTAGTTTTTGTCCATTGAGTATGATGTTATCTGTGGATTTGTAATATATGACCTTTATTATGTTAAGATATGAATCCTTTATTCCCACTTTGCTTAGAGTTTTTAACATAAATGGGCACTGGATTTTGTCATATGCTTTTTTTTTTGCATGTATTGATATAATCATGTGATTTTAATCCTTTATTTTTGTTTATGTGATGCATTACACTTATTGATTTTAGATATTGTATCAACCTTGCATCTATGAAATAACTCTTACTTTATCATGGTGTGTGATCTTTTTAATGTATTGTTGGAAGCAGTTTGCTAATATTTTGTTGAGGATTTTAGCATCTGTATTGATTATGGATATTAATTAGCTTTTAACTTTCTTTGTAGTGTGTATCTGGTTTTGGACTTAAGGTAATGCAGGCCTCATAAAAAAGAGCTTGGAAATCTTCCCTCCTCTTGAATTTTTTGGAGTAGTTTGAGAAGGGGATAGGTGTTTGTTCTTCTTTGCCTTCAGATTTTTTGACAGGTAGTCCACACAATGGTTTTCCTATAAAATATTACCACCCTTTTGAAGACATTTGTTTAATGAATTTTCTTTAATTCTTGTTTATTGAGCTGGTTGAAAATAATGAAAAATTAATAAGGCTTCACTGTTTAAGGAGCCAAGAAAGCTATGTATTGGCTCAGACTAAACAGTTATGAGTTGGTAAATTAAGTACAGCCGAGAGCTTTCTAACAGTGTTCATTATTTTCATAACTAAAAATTGGGACTTGAAGTAAGATTTATATTCTGCTTCCTATTGCAAGAAGCAACCTGGGATATGAATGTGGTTAGGAGATTTAGAATTTCTCTGACCCTGCTTTGTGGTTCCAGTCGAGCAAGTTATTTTTAGTCTGGGACAGGAAGTCACGATCTTGTGTAGAAGTGGAAAAGCACACATAGAATAGGGGTTTTGAAGTCATATCTGAGTTTGGAACCTTAGTGCTGTCAGTTATTACTACTTTTTAAAAGATTGGGCATACTATTTAGTTTGTCTTTGCTTCATATGCATAATGAGGAATAATAGCTACCTCAGAAGGTTGTTATGAAGATTAGAAATAATTGTGCAAAGCCTATAGCATTTTGATCTAGCATATGCGGGGTGTGTGTGTGTGTGTGTGTGTGTGTGTGAAATAATTATACCAGTTCCACTTAGGTCAGTTTTTTATGTGAATTTAGAGTTCTGATTTCAAATTATTTCTCCACTTAATACGTTTCTTTAAGCAGAAAATTCTATAATGATACCTTTGTTAATGAAGAGGATGTGTTTTAACACCACACTTCATTAGACGTTTTTCCAGAGGTAAATATATGTCAGATTTTTAAGTATTATCCAGGCTTTTTTTTTTTTTAAATAAGAGAGACTATAACTATCCATATTATTAAATATCTCCTAGAGAAGATTCTGCATTTTACTTTAAGTTTTAACAATCTGATGAAAAATGTACACCCTTTTGTGCACTGGTTAAGATAAAACTAATTAGTATAAGTATTATAATATAATACAGAAATATTCAACCAGTATGCTGCTACAGGCACAATTGTGTGCCACAAGAATTTTTGTAACATGCACTATCTGACTACTTAGTCAGGAGCACTCTTTTCCCTTAGATTGTCAAATAAAGAAATGACAACAGCCAGCACAATAGTCATTTGGTTTGGGTGAATCAAAATTATATCCATGTTTTGGTCAGATGAACACAAAACATATTTTGGTGTGACACAGAATTTTAGTAATTAGTTTATGTGAGCTATAATATGAAAAAGGTTGAAAATCGCTGGCATAATAGTATAGTTTCAGAAAGTCATTTTTTATACCATGGCAGAAATCATAGCCAATAGGCTGGGAATTGTACTGCATTGAGGATGGACCCGTCTGTAGCTTCTGTGGCTGTAGCTTGGAGGCAATAAACATATTTTAATTTCATCTGACTTCTCTTCTCCCTTCCCAAGCTTCCCTGACCTCTGAAGCTCAAGAGTGTTACAGAACATAATTTAGATCAGATTATTTTAAATGATCTATTTATTTCTCTAATAGGCTCCCAGCAGTTTTACAAGGAGCCTTTTAAAGGGAGGCAAAAAACAGTACCCAGTATTCTGTCTACTGTTGAGTTATTGCCAGTACTGCTTGATATAATTTATGATTAAAATCAAGACAGAAAAAAAAATAGTTCATTGTTTATAAAGGTGCTTATTCTCAAGGATACTAATTAACTGAGATACCCCCTTAATGCTTAAAAAAATAAATACCCAGTTATTTAATTTTAAAGAATTATTATAGATTCTCATTAATTCTGATAATTTTTGAGAAGTATGTTAGTTTCTTGTGTCTGCTGTAATAATTTACCACAAACTTGGTGGTTTAAACAACAGAAATTTATTCTCTTACAGTTCTGGGGACCAAACGTCTGAAATGAGTGCTATGGGGCTAAAATAAAGATTTCAGCAGGAGCAGATGCCCTCCATTCCTTGCCTCTTCCGGCTGCATCATTGCAGTGTCTGCTTTCATTCTCACATGGCCCCCTCCTCAATGTGTCTAATATCCTCTCTTTGTCTTCCTCTTATAAGGATACATGTGATGGTATTTAGGGCCCATCTGGTTGGTCCAGGATAATCTCATTGCAAGATTGTCTGCAAAAATTGTACTTTATATACCAACATTCACAGGTTTCAAGAATTAGGACCTGATATCTTTAGGAGCCACAATTCAGCTCAATACAGGAAAATAAGGAGCAAATTTTAATTTCTTTTTGTGTGTGTGTGTTTGTGTGGGAAAGGTGAAACATCTTTATAATTATCTTTCTCCAAGTTCTACTTGTCTCATTAGGAGGCAGGTTATAAAGTTGTGAAATGAATCTCTCCATACGGAATAAATTGTTTCTCTTTGCTTCTTTAGATGAAATCATATTAAATATAATAGCAATTTTGAATTATTTTTCTTGACTATAATATGTTCCTTATTAGTCATATTATTCTAGTTGCTCTAGTGTACATGTTAATTAAGTGATTTTAAAAATTTCTTTATTGATTCAGGTATTACATATCTGTCCTTATACTCTGATTGCACCCTGCCCCCCCCACCCCCACTCATGCACTCACACCCCTGTTCACTGTGTCTATTGGTTAGGCGTATAGTATGCATACAAGTACTTTGGTTGATTTCTCCACCTTACCTCCCCTACCTTCTCACTGAGGTTTGATGGTCTGATTAATGTTTCTCTGTCTTTGGATCTGTTTTTGTTCATCAATTTATGTTGTTCATTATATTCCATAAATGAGTGAGATCATGTGGTATTTATCTTTCTCTTTCTGGCTTATTTCACTTAGCATTATGCTCTCCGGTTCCATCCACACTGCTGCAAATGGTAAGAACTCCTTTTGTACTGCAGCATAGTATTCCATTGTGTAGATGTACCACAGGGTTTTTTAATCCACTCATCTGCTGATGGGCACTTAGACTATTTCCAAATCTTAGCTATGGTGAATTGTGCTGCTATGAAAAGAAGGGTACATATGTCCTTTCTGATTGGTGTTTCTGGTTTCTTGGGATATTCCTAGAAGTGGAACCACTGGGTCAAATGGGAGTTCCATTTTTAGTTTAGTGAGGAAAATCCATACTGTTCTCCACAGTGGCTGCATTCCCACCAGCAGTGCACAAGATTTCCTTTTTCTTCGCATCCTCACCAGCACGTGTTGTTTGTTGATTTGTTGATGATAGCCATTCTGAAAGGTGTGAGATGGTACTGCATTGTCCATCTCACACCTATCAGAATGGCTATCATTTGATTTGCATCTCTTGGATAATTAGTGACTTTGAGCATGTTTTCAAATGTCTCTTGGCCTTCTTTCTATCTTCTTTTGAAAAGTACCTATTTAGGTCAGTTGCACATTTTTTTGATTGGGTTGTTTATCTTCCTTTTGTTAAGTTGTATGAGTTCCCTGTAAATGTTGGAGAGTAAACCCTTATTGGTGATAACATTGGCAAATATGTTCTTCAATTCGGTGAGCTTTCTTGTTGTTTTGTTGATGGTTTCTTTTGCTGTGCAAAAGATTTTTATTGTGATGTAGTCTCATTTGTTTATTTTCTCTTTACTTTCTATTGCCCTACTAGTGGTATCAGTGAAGAAATTGCTTAGGCATATGTCTCAGATTTTGGTGCCTGTGGATTTCTGTAATATTTTTATGGTTTCCCGTCTTAAGTTTAAGTCCTTTAGACATTTTAAGTTTATTTTTGTTTATGATGTAAGTTGGTGGTCTAGTTTCATTTTTTTTTTTGCATGTATCTGTCCAATTTTTCCAACACCATTTATTGAAGAGACTTGACTCCATTGTATGGTCATGCCTCCTTTGTCAAATATTAATTAGGCATAGTGGTTTGGGTTGATTTCTGGGTTCTCCATTCTACTTTATTGATCTATATATCTGTTCTTGTGCCAGTACCAGGCTGTTTAGAGAACATGGCTTTGTAATATAGCTTAATGTCTGGTATTGAGATCCCACCTACTTTGTTCTTCTTTCTCAGGGTTGCAGCAGCTATTCGGGGTCTTTTTTTAATTCTAGATGAATTTTTGAAAAGTTTGTTCTAGGTCTGTGAAATATAGGCCATTGGTATTTTAATGGGGAGTGCATTGAATCTATAAATTCCTTTGGGTAGTATGGACATTTTAATGATAGTGATTCTACCAATCCATGAATATGGTATGTTCTTCCATCTGTTAATGTCTTCCTCTATCTCTTTTATCCATGTCCTGTAGTTTTTCGCATATAGGCCTTTTACCTCCTTACTTAAGTTTATTCCTAGGTATCTTAATTTTTTTGATCTGATGGTAAATGGGATTGCTTTTTTTACTCTTTCTTTCTGTAAGTTCACTATTAGTGTATAGAAATGCAATAAATTTCTTGGCGTTAATTTTGTATCCTGATATATTGCCAAACTTATTTATTAAGTTTAATAATTTTTTGATGGAGTCTTTATGGTTTTCTATGTACAGTATCATGTCATCTGCAAATAAGGACAGTTTTACTTCTTCTTTTCCAATTTGGATGCATTTTATTTCTTCTTCATGTCTGATCACAATGGCTAGTACTTCCAGTACTATGTCGAACAGGAGTGGTGAGAGCAGGCATCCCTGTCTTGTTCCTGTTCTTAGGAAAAATGGTTTTAGTTTTTGCCCATTGAGTATGTTGTTGGCTGTGGGTTTGTCATATATGGCTTTTATTAGTATGTTGAGGTATGACCCTTCTATTCCCACCTTACTGAGAGTTTTTATCAAGAAAGAGTATTGTATTTTGTCAAATGCTTTTCCTGCATCAATTGATATGAGCTTGTTTCTGTACCTGATCGTCTAACTCACAAATTTGATCCTCTGCTTCTTCTAGTCTACTGTTGAAATGTTCCATGGTGTTTTTGATTGTAGCTATATCACTTTTTATTTCTTCCTGATTCTTGTATAAGTTGTTGATTTTCTCATTCATCCGATGTATAAATTCCACGACCATTACTCTGAACTCTTTTTTTGGTCATGTTGCATGCTTCAATTGCACTAATTTTCTTTCTTGGCAACTCCTCATATTCTTTCCTCTGTGGATTGTGCCGTCTCCCCATTCTGCTATCACCATAAGGTTCAAGCTTCAATTTGCATGGACCTGGGCAGTGCACGGTGAAAACTTCACAACACCCAAATTTCACTGAAGTGCTCTGACACTAGGACGTGTGGCTGCCGTGGGTTGGTGGGAACCAGGCTTGTGCAGGGTCAGTGTCCCCAGTGTTCAATGTGGTCTCATGTGTGCACTTAGAATCAGCCGGCACCACACTTGTTATGTGCCAAAAAAGAATCCCTTAGTGCATGCCAGTAGTAAGAGTTCCCTGTGTCTGCACCAACAATTGAGAATCAGAGTCTCTGTTGCTTTGTATGGCCTCACACTGAGAATCAGGGTCCCTGTGTGTTCATGCTCCAAGAATTGGAGTCACTGGCTCTTAGTGTGAATGCGCTGAGAGTCAGGGATCCCAGGCACACACAATAAGAAATGGAGTAAAGTCAGTAGTGCTCAGTGCTACCTCTTGCCTGGAGAATTTGGGACCCTGTTATCATGGGGGACTGGGTTGGACAATAGCACTGTGGGGTGCCTGCACTGTGAAAATCTGACTTCCATGTGCGCTTGTCCAGAATCAAAGTCAGGTGGCACTGGTTTGGTCACCGGATTGCATTGCGGGAAGCAGATTCTAGTCTCTCAAATACAAGTAGCAGCGCTGGGGTCCGCATGTGCTCTCTCTACTGAGCCAAATCAGCTAGGGCTTTGCACACTCTTAAATTTCCCGAAGGAGAGCTGCTTCCCACACATGCTCTCAAATTCCCTGTAGGGGAGCTGCGTCTCTTGCAAGCTCTCAAATTTCCCAAAGGGGCATTGCAGCTTGGGCGAGGGGAGGGTCTATCAGTTACTATGGCGCTATCCGCGAGCCTGCGGGGAGGGAGATAAGTTCTTTGACTCATAGAAATATGCTGCCTGGAAGTCTGGATTCTTGTTGTCTGTTGGTCTGAAGCTGTGGTCGCAGTTCTCTGTCCCCAGTGGCTTCAGGGTCCTGGTTTTTGTCTGAGGCCAGGATCCTAGTCTCAAGCAGCTCTGTTTCTCAAGATGGCATGCTCTCCATGTTTGCAAAGGCAACCCAGAAGTGTCCGCTTTGTGTGCAGGGCTCCACTCTCTAAAACTGTCTGGTTTGGCAGCCTCTTGAGTACCTGCAGAATCTATAATAACTGTCCCTAGCTCATACACACACACACAACACACGTCTAAACTCTCTTTTATGGGTTCCTCGCTCTCTTACACTCTCTCCCTCCCTACCTTCCTGCTGGTCGCCATCTTGATCTCCTAAGAAATAATTTTTAACTTCCAGGATTCTGAAGTTATAAGAATAAGAGACACAACCCTGAATATAAAATAAAAAACGTAATGACTTATTTTTTCTTCCTTGATGCAACTGCATGATGCTTGGGTTTCTAGAGTAGGTAAGCCCAGATACTGAGAAAATTTTGTTTCAAGTTTAGATTTTGGTTTCTTGTAATTCAGACTATCTTTTTATATAGTTAATAGAGGCCTGTGCACGAAATTTATGCACGGAGGGTGTGAGTTACTCAGCCCAGCCTTCACCCTTTCCAATCTGGGACCCCTTAAGACATGTCTGACTGTCCGGTGTGATTGGGCCTAAATGGGTAGTCAGACATCCCTCTCACAATCCAAGAATGCTGGCTCCCAATTGCTCGCCTGCCTGCCTTCCTGATTTCCCCTAACTGCTTTTGCCTGCCAGCCTGATCATCCTCTAACCAGATCCTTGCCAGCCTGATTGATGCCTAACTGCTTCCCTGCCAGCCTGTTTGCCCCTAACTGCCCTCCCCTGCAGGCCGGGGTCCCCCCCCCCAATTGCTTTTCTCTGCAGGACTGGTCGCCCCTAACTTCCTTGTCTGCTGGCCTGGTCACCCCTAACTTCCCTTCCTTGCAGGCTTTATCACCCCCCAACTGCCCTCCCTTGGCATACCTGGTCCCTCCCATGTACCCTCTCTGCTGGCCTGATTGCCCACAACTTCCCTTCCTCGCAGACCTGGTCCCTCCCAACTGCCCTCCCCTGCTGGCCATCTTGTGTCCACTTGGGGGCAGTCATCTTTGACCACGTGGAGGCAGCCACATTGTATGATGGAATGATGGCCAATTTGCATATTATTCTTTCATTAGATGGAAGTAGATAGAATAGAGACTTGGTGCATGAGTGGAAGCAAGCTGGTTTGCCCTGAAGGGTGTCCCATGTCAGCGTGGGGATTCGCTTTGCATATGGGGTGGCCTGGGCGATGGGCCTATGGTGATTTGAAGGCTGGCCACGCCCCCTGGCAACCCAAATGGAGGCCCAAGTGGAAGTACTAAATGAATATCTGGGATTTATTTACCTTCTATAAGTGAAACTTTGTAGCCTTGAGTGGAGGCCTAGGCTAGCCAGGGCTGTGGAAAGCTTGGCTTCCTCAATCACTGAGGGCAACTCAAGCCTCTGGCTCTCTGTGGCTGCAGCCATCTTGATTGGGCTAATTTGCATATTCACTTCTGATTGGCTGGTGGGTATGACTTGTGGGTGTTGCAGAGATAAGGCCAATTTGCATATTATTCTTTTATTAAATAGGATTCAGAATCTTACATTAAAGAAAGAAGGATCCAAATTACTTTTCATATTATATAATCATAATTACTGTTTTCTTTTGCTAATTATAAAATTTTGCACTAGGTGAGTATATATATATATATTTAGACACATACACATATAAATATAAATATGTTAATGCATGTATATTAATGTTCTGAGTAGGAAATTTACTACAATGCTAAGTAAATAGGACTATAACCCTCAGAGTGAGAAAGTTGATAACTTGTAGGAGGCTGTTCTTTTGATGGCAGACCAGAAACTAAATGAGGCACAGTAGCTAAGCTACAGTGTGGATGTTATTTCTGACAGAGGTAAATAGTTATGTTATGTTTTTAACCAAATAAGTGTAATAAGCTAGTATAAGCAAAGTATATTTCTGTGATAAGGTAGCTAGCTAGTGTGACAATTGTTTAAGCAGTGGTTTTCAACAGGTGTAGGAGAGTTTTCACCCCAGGAGACTTTTTTTTGGCTTACATGACTAAAGGGTGTTACTGGCAACTAGTAGGTAGATGCTGGAGTTGCTGCTAAATATCCTACAATACACCGGATAGCCCTACACTACAAATAGTGATACAGCCCAAAAGGTCAACACTGCTTTGTTTGAGAAACTCCTTTAGGGTGTTTGTTTGTTTTTTGTTTTTACCTGCCACATTATAGCCTAAATATTTTTCAAAATTTCATTTAACAAATAAACCTTTGATAGAGATGTAATAGTTATAATAATTTTATGATTTTATTTTTGTGAAAACGTTTATGAATGGAAGTATATTTGTATGTATTTGGAATAATTTAGGAGAGGAAAGAATCAAGGATGAATGCAAAGTTTCTAGCTTGAGCAACTCATCAGGATGTTGGTAACATTATTTGAAATGAGGAAAACAGATCTGTGGAACAAAATCTTCAGTTCAGATTTTATACTTGTAAAATTTGAAGTACCTAAGAGATATCAAGAGGAAGTCCTAAAGATCAGAATATAGGTGTTCAGATATATCTTTAAATTGAAATTTGTCAGTATATGAATAAATTGGTACTGAGATTGGAGGAAATCACCCACCAGAATGTATATCTTCTTTTAAAGTATATTTTTATTGATTTCTGAAAGGTAGGGAGAGGAAAAGAGAGAGAAACATTAATGATGAGAATCATTGATTGGCTGCCTCCTGTATACCCCTTACCAAGGATTGAGCCCTCAACCTGGATATGTACCCTGACTAGAATAGTACCATGACCTCCTGGTTCATAGGTTGATGCTCAACCACTGAGCCATGCTGGCCAGTCATCTTAAGAAGTAAAGAGTACCTTATAGCACAGTGCTTAGGAACACCAACATTCACAATATGAATAGAGGAGAATCTAGCAAAAGACTGAGATAAAATAGGATGTTATCCATAAGTGTAATTTTCCAAGCCAAGGGAAAAGAAATGTTTTTAGGTGAATGAGTGGTTATTGATATGGAGGCTGTTGTTGACTATGGTCATACCCATGAGAGTGACTAGAAACCAAATTACAGTGGGTTGTGAATTCATTGTTAAGTAATTTAGTTGTGTTGTAGATTTATGTCATTTTGGCTGGGAAGGCCTTCAAGGTTATAGTGAATAATGTTTTATAATACATTAAATAGTTGCTTGGATTCTAAGTGATTCAGCAAGTATGAAAATAGTTCTGTATTTCCACCGATAAAGGTGTATGTTTGACAATAAAACATTACTTTTGTTTTTCAGACCTTTCAAGAAATCGTTTTGCAGAAATTCCTTCTGATATCTGGTTATTTGCACCTCTTGAAACATTAAATTTATATCATAATTGCATTAAAACCATTCCTGAAGCCATTAAAAACCTGCAGATGTTAACGTACCTTAACATTAGGTAAGGAAGTAATTTGGGGGGTAAATTTTGTTTTTATCATAGTTTTAATCATTTTAGTAGCAAAGGAATGTGTTTGGTTTGGCTATGTAGACTATATTTATCTCAGTAGTATCTTATTTGTATTTCTTGTATGTCCACACTATTGTATAGGCCTTTAGTATTGTTTTTGAGAGCAATGCTTCTCAAACTATTGTGCCCGGGAATCACCTGGGGATTAAAACAGAATTCTGATTTTATAGGTCTGCAGTGGAACCTGCATTTCTAACAAGCCACTTGGTAATGCCCATGCCTGCTGGTCCTTAAGTCACTTTGAATAGCAAGACGTTACATTAGAAATATTTTACTGAAATCATACCACCACAATACTGATTTATTTATATGCTTCCTCAGTTAAATAAAGAGTCCTTGTGATATTTTTCACACTCCTGTGACTTTCTGGTGCTACTTCAAGGATTGATAGATTGGGATGGAAATGGTGGAACATTAGGAGGTGGATGACAGTTGATGTTAATATCTAATAAGTGCTTACTGTGTGCCAGGCAATGTTACAGTTACTTTACACATATTACCTCTTGTTCACAACAGCCTTTTGAGATATGTACTTTTATTAACTGTGTAGTTTTATTATTACAGATGAGGAAACTGAAGCACAGAGAAGTTAATTATTTGCCCAAAGTTCTGTATGGGGTGTCTCCCAGAAAATGTATACAAATACATTAAATGAAATAGTGCATATAAAGATTTTAGTCTGATACAAACTAAGCATTCATTAAATGATAGTTATTATTTAGTCAAAGCTTCTTATTTACTTTTGAGGTGATTTGTTCTTTTTTAGCATAATGTGTCAGGTTTCAGACATACTGCTAATAATAAGACTTTCTTATTCTTTTCAGTCGAAATCTTTTATCAACATTGCCAAAATACTTATTTGACCTTCCTCTTAAAGTTTTGGTCATCAGTAATAATAAACTGGTATCCATTCCAGAAGAAATTGGGAAGTTAAAAGATTTAATGGAATTGGTGAGTAAAGCAGTTGTATTGATTGTATATAATATGCATAATACATGCCTTAATATTTTGGAATACTACGCATTTCTTTATGTAATTTCACTGTAATTTTAAAGAAAAGAATAACTTGATATGTGCCTAAGTTCACTTTAGGAAAATTTCTAAATACTATTGCTTATCTGATTTTTGCTCACAGCCAATAAAAGCCTGATTTGTTCCTTAGTCCTCATTAGAGGCTTGCTTCTCCTAAGAAATGCTTTTCAAACGAATAAGCATTTGCTACTCATTTTGTTGAAAGTAAAGGTCTTAACAATAAAAAATACAAGGATTTTTTTAAGGTATTACAAGGCTGCTATGAGAGCTTCAGAGAAAGAGGATAAACAGTAGGATGAACAAAACTCATGTGATTTTATAACAGTTTTTAGGACCAAGATAAATGGAAAGAGGCCATTATATACAACTGATTGTAGATATAGGAATAATTTAAAGGACATTGAACTCTGAGAGGAAACATAGTCAGATATTCATGGCATTGAGCTAATTTTCACATTTAAAAAATATATATATATATATATATATATATATATATTATTGATTTTGTACAGAGAGGGAGGGAGAGAGATAGAGAGTTAGAAACATCAATGAGAGAGAGTCATCGACCAGCTGCCTCTTGCACTCCCCCCCCACTGGGGATATTCCTGCAACCAAGGTACATGCCCTTGACTGGAATCGAACCCGAGTCCCTTCAGTCCCCAAGCCGACGCTCTATCCATTGAGCCAAACCGGTTTCGGCTAATTTTCACATTTCTATTACTTCCAGTTCATACAGTACACTATGCTGTTTACTTTTATCTTGTTTTACCTCGAGTAATGCTTTTCTAATACATAGATATTTTAAAAGTATTCTTAAGTGCGGCTTTATTATGTGTGAGTGGCCAAAATTTTTTTTGAGGAACTTATTTACAATTTTAAAATGAGAAATTAATATGCTAATAGAATGTAATGAACAGAAATATCTTTTATTCATTAAGGAATACATGCATGTGCAATTATTGCACAAGGAAACTTCCTTGAACTTAGTCTTGCTATGTTTTAGAACCAGATAATTTTAAGGTGGTAACAGATCTTATAAGTGATCAGATATAAGCACTTCCTAACGCAGGAATCCCTATCACTCTAGCTGGATATGTTCAATGGTGGAAAATTTGTGCGTGTGTGTGTCTGAGGCAGTCCTAATTCTCTTTTGCAAAACTATTTGTTAACCTTTTTATTTTGCACTAAAATCCATGCCTCTATCACTTTTATCTACTGGTCCTGGGACTACCTTGCGAAGAAGCATAGATCATAACAACCTCACTTCCCTTCTGATGTTTGTAATCTTTCGTGTGTCTACTCTCCATTTTTTCAAACTCTAAGGCCTGTTTATCTGTAGCTTAAACATCATTATTACTTTTATTCCTTTCTAAATTTCTGTTCTTTATTACTTTTTATTTTTAACTATTTCTGTCTCGAAAGTGTTCTCTTTTATTAAGGTCTCTTTTAATGTTATACGTACAATGAACAGAAGAGTTCAGATGTTGATCTAACAAATTTATAATGAAAGAGAACCATTACTTTCTTTGACCTGGACACTTAATATTTTTAAAGATTTTATACATGTTATACTTTTAGATTCCATGACTCTACTGTTTATTTTTCTTTTTTCATTCAATTTTTGGACTTGTGTTCTAAATTATATGACATGAGACAGTTTGGGGATAAGTGAAATTTCAAAAATATTTAGACTTTTTAGAATTTTTTTTTAAATCTTTATTGTTGAATGTATTATAGATGTCTCCCCCTTTCCCCCCACTGACCCTTCTCCACCCTGCTCCTCCCTCTGACCTTCACTGCACTATTGTCTGTGTTCATGGGTTATGCATACTAGTATTGCATATAAATTCTTTAGTTAATCTCTTCCCACCTCCCCTCCTTCTATCTGAGATTAGCCAGTCTGTTCCATCCTTCCATGTCTCTGGAATTATATATTATAGTATATTTATTTAAAGAGAATATTTGTTACCAGAATCCCATTGATTTTCTTTGGGTCTGCCTGCCTGTGTTCACTGGCCCAAAGAAATGCACAAGCAGGAGTTTGAAGTATACATAGAGAAAATGATGTAATAATTTAATAATAATTGTCTCTCCAATACAGAGACAGAGCACTTTAGCTCTAAATGAAACAACTCCATGATGGCATGTATGTTACAGATTATATAGGGATAAATCACAAAGTACTGTGGGTTGGGGGTTCGGGATCATGCTGGGAGCTGATTGGTCAGAAGTGAGGTGAGGGTAATCATTTTTTTTTAGGCCTTAAGGACAGCTCTGACGTCTTTTCTAACCTCCCTTTGTTTAGCCTCATGGAAAAGTAGACAAGGAATCATTCTGCTTTAGGGATCAACAACTGAAACATAGCTTAGGTCAAGATGTTATCTTTAGTCAGCTAGAGGTCCAGACCTTGTGACCAAAAGTCAAGTCCGGACTACTATCTTCTTCTGCTTTTGGGGGTTGCTGATTATCTGGGGGAAAGGCTAGTTCTCTTATGGGGTATATATAGAAAGGAGGATATGATTTCTAGAGCTAGAATTTATAACTAAATTTAAAGTCATCTTTTAAAATATTAAATATTATTTTACTAGGTATTATAAAATTATTGTGCTATAACTTTTGAAGTCAGTAACAGTGGCTATATAGCATTAGGATGGCTAATTGACAATTATAAATCACATAGTGAATTTGTGATTATTACCTGTCATTACAATATTTTCTTATGACACTATTCCACAAGAATTTAGTGGCCAATTACAGTTGAATTCTATCATTAGAAGCCTAGGAAATACTCTTAAGACCTCCAATCCCCAGAAGAGTATTTTGTAGAGTATCCATTGGTTGAGTGAGTCAGTTTCATATGCTTAGTTTTATTTGTTCTGGGAAATCTATCAAATTGCTATAGATTTTTTTAAACAAAATTTTCAGTATTGGACACCTTGGAAGAAAGTAATAGTATTTACTTTAAAGGACATTTTCCCAAACTTTTATTATTTGTCATTTGGATAATAGTCTATTCTCAACACAGCCGTTAAGTTGTCCTGTCAAAATGTAAGTCAGGTCAAGTCATACCTCTGTTTAAAAGTTTCTGGTTCCTGCCCATATTTCTCTGAGTAAAAGCCAAAGTTGTGCCCCTCTCCTCCATCGTCTTCCCCTGTGCATTTTCCTCTAGTTACACTGGATTTCTTGCTGTTCTTAGTAGGTCAAGCATGCTTTGCTTAAGAGCCTTTCCATTTATTGTTCCTTCTGTCTGGAATATGTTTTCTTTATTAATTTTATTTTTATTGGTTTCAGGTGTACAGCTTTGTGGTTAGACAATATTTTTCAGTACCCCCAACTGGCATCATACATAGTTACCACAGTATTATTGACTAAGAATAGTCTTTTCTTATATTTTTGTATAGATCACACTTTCAGCTCTGATAACACTGCTCAAATAATAGCTTCTCTATGAGACCATTTAAATTGCTAATATCACACTCAACTACCACTAGCACACTGCCATTTGCCTTTATCCTGCTGTTTGTTTGTTTTTGAAGCACTTATCTTCTAGCATATTATATAATCTCCCCATTGCTAGAATACAAGCTCCATAACAAGCTGTGAGGGCAGGAATTTTTGTTTGCTTTATTCCTTGATGTGACCTGTGGATGTGGGGGAGAAGAAACTTTCCTCTACCCACAAGGTTCTTCTGGTGTGCCTAATAATCAAATAGACATGAGACAGATTACCAAGAGAAAACGACAAAATTTAATACACACAAATGTATGGGAATTCCATATATCTGAGAGAGTCAGAGGCCCATATTCAGGAGAGTTTCAGAGTCAGAAAGGGAACATTGGTAGGTATATATGACATTCTGAGCAATGGATGAGTTAATGTACCCGGGAGCTTCAGAAAGTCACTGCAGAGAGAGCCCATGTTCAGTGATTAGTAGTTTGTCTTGCCATGTAGATTGATAAAAATACATTTCTGATAACTCTTATCATGGGCCAGGCTACTAATTTAAATTCTAGATATTTTAGGAGGGGGGAAAGGAACAGTAGTTTCTCTTGATCCCGCATGGTCTCTGTTGCCTTCAGCTCAAAATAATCCACATACCACTGAGGCACATTGGGGGTGGTTCCTTCTGAATTTCCATAGTCCCTAGCAACTAGATTAGTGCCTAGCAAATAGTTGGTATTTGATAAATATTCATTGTCGAATAAAGATGCCTTTGAAAAAAATATGTAAGACACTTTTTACTAATAATCTTTAGGTTAGATGATTAGATATTCTTTAATATTCCTTTGGATTTACCTTCCTTCAATTTTTACTTTAGATAAGAATGAATATATCTTTTATTCCTTTCCCTCCAAACTATAATAATATAATTTCCAGTGAAAGTTGGAAATTAGGGGCAGTTGTGGTAGAATATGAATTTCATTTGTAGTGTGTCTGGAATGAGTGCTGAGATCTTGTTGCAGATGTTTTTCCTCTTTTTGTTGATGTGGTAATAAGAAAGGGGAGGGAGAGGAGAGCATAATTAACTTATTTATCCTCTTTTTATGGAAATGTGGTAATGTTTATCTTTAAATCAGGGCTTGCATTTTAATTGAACCCTGAGACATTTCCTACTCAGATTTCCTAGATTGTCTTTGGGTTGTGAGCCATAAACTTTGTGTTTGTAATTCCTCATATTATGTATCCTTTTGAGAAAAGACTTAGTTAAATCAATTCTGGCCATAGACATTAGTTCTTTAGCTCACCTGTGTAAATCCTTGACTTCCTCTGCTTCTGCCCAACCAAGCATCTCAAAACAACTATAATTGAAAGATTATCACAATAGTTGATAATTGTCTTTTATTTACCTCTGAATTAAGAACACTTGGATCACCCTTACTTCTGGTTTTAATGTAGTACTAAATTATAACCTCAAATTTTTGCACAAAAAATTCATGTTAAGTAGACTAGATTGACATCATGATGTAATATAAATAGAAATCTACCAGATAATCCATCTTTAGAAAAATAACATTAAATATAACTTTTGCAACAATACAGTAGATGATGCAGAGTATCAAATCAGCTATTTGGAAAATAATGAAGCAGAAAACACCCAACCAGAACACCAAAAACAAAAAAGAATCCAAGAAAATGAACAAAGTGAAAGGAGCCTCAGGGAAAACTTCAACTGTGCCAACATTTGCAACTTGGGAATGCTGGAAGGAGAAGAGAGAGAATAAAGAATTGAAAACTTACTTGAAAAAGTAATGGAAAACTCTAACCTGGTGAAGGAAAGAGATGGTACAAATCCAGGAAGTATAGAGTCCCAAACAAGATGAACCCAAAGAGGCCCACTCCAAGACACATTATAATTAAAATGCCAAAGGTTAAAGACAAAGAGAAAAATTTAAAAGCAGCAAGAGAAAAACAATTACCTACAGGGAGCCACCCTTAAGACTGTCAGCTGATTTCTCAACAGAAACTTTGCAGGTCAGGAGGGATTGGCAAAAAATTTTCAAAGTGATGAAAAGCATAAAGATTACTCTACCCAGCAAAGCTATTGTTTAGAATTGGACAGATAAAGAGCTTGTCCCAAACAAGAAAAAGCTAAAGGAGTTCATCATCAACAAACCAGTATTACAAGAAATGTTGAAGGGTTTCTTTAAGAAGAAGAGAGAATGATTAAAAAATATATATATAAATAATAAAATGGCAATAAGTACATATCTATCAACAATTACTTTAAATGCAAATGTATTAAATATTCTAATCAAAAGACACAGTGGCTGAGTGGATAATAAAGCTATATATATATATATATATATATATATATATATATATGTATGTATTTTATATATATGCACACACACTATTTATAAGTGACTCACTTCAGATCAAAAGACCCACACAGATTGAAAATAAAGAGACAGAAAAAGATATTTTGCAAAAATGGAAACTATAACAAAAATGCTGTGGTGGCAATATTTATACCAGACAAAATAGACTTGAGAACAAAAGCTATAATAAGAGTCTAAGAAGGACCCAGCAATTCCACTTCTGGATATTTACCCAAGAAACCCAAAATGCTAAATCAAAAGACATATATACATCCATATGATTATTGCAGCATTATTTACAATAACCAAGACATGGGAGCAATCTAAGTGTCCATCAATAGATGAATGGATAAAGAGGTGGAATATGACTCAGCCATAAAAAAGAATGAAATCTTACCATCTGCAACAACATGGATGGATCTAGAAGGTATTGTGTTGAGTGGAATAAGTTAGAGAAAGATGAATGCAAGACGATTTTTTATGTGGAAACTAAAAAACAAAACAAATAAACAAGATTAACTGAACCAGAGAACATTTCTATGGTTGTCAGATGGGAGGGATTGGGGGGATGGGTGAAAAAGGTGAAGGGATTTAGAAGTACAAATTGGTAGTTACAAAATAGTCACTGAGATGTAAAGTACAACCTAAGGAATATTGTCAATAATATTGTGATAACTAGTTACGTTATGGAATATAAAACTGGTGATGAAGAGACAATTGGACAGTCAGATTTCAGGAAAAGCCTTTATTCAAAGGCTTTAAGATCCAGATCCTAAACCCCATAGACAATGAGATTTTCTCTTTATATATTTCTGAGTTTCTTTGTTTCCTAACTACCAAGCTTCTGTAATGGACTCTCAGAGCCCCCACCACCCCCCTCTCGAAAGTCAGTTAGAATGGTTAACTTAGATTGTATCTTATGTCCATTCTAGATGGCACTAGTGATCTCTCTCTAGTTAAGCTGTTGATGTCAGATGGGTACTAGATTTATTGGAGTGATCACTTCGCAAGTTATATAAATGCCTAATCATGGGGTTCTACACCTGAAACCAATATAATATTTTATGTCAACTGTAATTTAAAAATAAAAAAAATATTTTAAAAGGTAATTTTTTATCAGTCATGCACTTTAAGAATTGAAATATATCTGGTTTTTTCCCCCAGTTAGTTTGTTATAATTTTATTTTCTTATTTTCCTTAGGATATTAGCTGCAATGAAATTCAGGTTCTTCCCCAACAAATGGGAAAATTACATTCACTTAGAGAGCTCAATATAAGAAGAAATAATCTTCATGCATTGCCGGATGGTAAGATCTCACTGTTTTTTACTGACATGAATAAAAGAGCAACTATGTAAAACTTAATTTAATTCTTTTTCATTTCTGAACAGAATTAGGAGATCTTCCCTTAGTCAAGCTGGATTTCTCTTGTAATAAAGTGACCGAGATTCCTGTTTGTTACAGGAAGCTGCATAATTTACAAGTAATAATTTTGGATAACAATCCATTGCAAGTACCACCAGCGCAGGTTTGTAATAAAAATCTGTTACTTGTTTCTTCTCTTTTTATTCAGAATTATATTTGTTACTGGTAAATTGAAAAAGCATCAGATATAAAAGTTAATATGTTGTTGAGTTATTATTCTCTAAGGGAGTTTTTCTGAGAAGTGGAAGGGGGAAAAAGATTTTCCTTCTACCCGTCTAAGTGGTTTTTTTGGTAGGAGTTTTATCTTAACTTCTGGAGAATAGGATTTGAAAACCCAGCCATAAACATTTTGCTTGTGAACTGATAATTTTGATTATGAATGTTATTTCAAAAGGATAGACTATGCAGTCTTTCTACGTCTATCCCACTCAGCTATATATCTTCTTGAAACTTGTGTGAGTGATAGAAGCATTTTCTTAGCACTGATAGATAGAATCATAACAGAAAGAACACTATACACGTGTAAATGTATTAATTTAGACTTAGCTTGAGGATTAAATCCATGTGGAGTCCACTAAAATTATATTAAAGGAATACACTAAGCTATAAACCTACAAAGACAAAGAATGGAAAAGAGACACAGCAGGGGAGAGATGGCAACAGAATTTTGGAGAATGGAAAATATATGGAATAGTGGTAACTAAGGTCTCTAATTATTACTGCACAAGAGTATCTGGCTGAGGAGGCACATGGCAGTGAAACTTCAGCCTGCCCTCTACTTCCAAGCTATGTGCTAAGGCAGTGTTGCATACATCCAAAAGAAGGGGTGGTTGCCCTTTTCCTTCTACAAAGGTACATTCCACTCATTCCAAAGGAGGTGCCTTTTCTAATTCAGATCAAGTCTGACAGGAGTCCTGGTAGTAGCTGCCTGAGCATGATAAAGAGAGCTGAAACTTATGTCTGCTATGAGAGAAGGCAACAAGAAATAAATTGATTTACTGTGTTAAACCTGGGGATTATGGGTATTTTTGTTGTTGATTATTGAAGGAAACAGGAAGCTCTGAATATAGGGATGAAAGACTGAAAACTCAAAAGTCTGTACAATGTTTAAGGCACTGCTGTTCAGTAGAAGTTTCTGAATGAAGGTGTGGAAGGGGGAAAATATTTTCCTTCTACCATTCTAAGTTATTCTGTCTGGTCTAATAATCAAATTTACATGAGACAGATTAATGGGAGAAAATAGCCAAATTTATTACTGATGTACATGTGTGGGGTAAGAATATGGAATCCCAGGACAAATCCTGCAGTTGATGCTTATATGCCCTCCTTGGGAGTCAGGGAGGGGGTAGTAGTTTGGAGTTCAAAGGGAAGGTAGGCAATTCACAGGTAGATAAGAAGGAACAAAGATTTGGTAAACAAATTTTTTCCAGGCTACCCAGACATAGAGTGGGTCCAACAAACAAGTTTTGCAGGTTTCTTTCTGCCAAATTTAATTCATATTATGCTAAGGTGATCTCCCTTTCTGGAGCAGGTTTTTCCAACTGATTTTTTTTAAAAAAAAAAAACAACAACAACAGGTAAGTAAGAGGTAAAAGGCTCCTTTAGAGTCTTTTCTCTCTTAAAATTACAATATCCTCCAAAATGGTATTTTGTTTCTTAAAATAGTAAATATCCCCAAAAGTGGTATTTTGAAGCAGCAAACTCTGTTCCCCTTAGTGGGAATGTTTTATAAACTGTGCTGCCCAGTGCCATAGTCATTTGCCACATGTGGCTACTGAGTACTTGAAATATGTATTGGTAGAAGGTGAAAGATGAAATAGTGAAGGCTGGAGACCAGGATGCCAGGACACAGGCTTTATTTAAGACAAGAGTGCCAGCTGCTTCCAGAGAGAGATCGAGAGAGCGCCGAAGAAAGAAAGAGAGCGAGGGCCAAGGTACAAACACTTTTTAAGGGGAGGATAGGGGACAGGCCTTAGGGCACTCAGCACATGCTGATTGGTGGTTTCATGCAAGGCCTATGATTAGGGACCTAGGGACTTAGGAATCCAGGGCTTAGGGTATTTGGCAGGTGCTGATTGGTGGTTCAATGCTCAGGAATGTCTAGCTGCAGGTGGAGTTTACATCTGTCCATCAGTTGGAGGAAGGGAGGATCTATCAGAAGGAACCAAAATTTAAGTTGGATTTTATATTATTTTTAAATCTTTTTAAACTGATCCAAAATGGATCATGAGCTTTTAAAAATTTCTTGATTGATCAGAGAGGGAAAGAGAGGCCAATTTATTGTTCCACTTATTTATGCATTCATTGTTTTTTTCTTGTATATATCCTGACCTAAGATCAGACATTTGAATTTTATTTTTATTAATTGAAATTTAAATAGTTTTATGTGATTAGTGTCTACCATTGGACACTACAGGTCTAAAATTTACACAGTCAGATTAGTGCCCTTAGCTCCGAAACCACATGACCCTCCATTTGCATTAGCAGAATCCTGGGGTTTACTCTTTTTAAAAAAAATATATTTTATTGATATTTTACAGAGAGGAAGAGAGAGGGATAGAGTGTTAGAAACATCAATGAGAGAGAATCATCCATCAACTGCCTCTTGCATACCCCTACTGGGGATGTGCCCGCAACCAAGGTACATGTCCTTGCCCAGAATCGAACCCGGGACCTTTCAGTCCACAGGCCGACGCTCTATCCACTGAGCCAAACTGCTCCTGGCCTGGGGTTTACTCTTGAGGAGTAGGTAGATTCCCTCCCTCAACTCAGCAGGCAAATGATTATAGCTTCTTAATATGACAATATTATGCTTGGAATTTACTCTTTAGAGAAGTGCTGTCTATTAGTACTTTATGTGGTGATGGAAATGTTCTCTATCTGCATTATCCAATGTAGTAACCACAAGTGGTTGTTGAGCACTTGAAAGTGTATTATGTGAATGAAAATTTGAACTTTTGGTTTTATTTAGATATAATTAATTCAAATAGCCAAATGAGGCTAGTGGCTACTGTATTGGATAGCACTATTGTAGGGAGATTCAAAACTGGAGTCAAGTGCTCCAAGCATAGCTATGGGCAGAAGTGAGACCTTATACTGAAAACAATGAGTGCTTTACATAGTGAGTGTGGGACCTTCCAGTAGACTGTCTTACTTGGTTCTCAGAATGCTTTTAGCCTGTTTTATTTATTTCAGGCAGGATGGCTGGATTTCTCTCTTGGATGATTGATTGAACTAGGAGAATAAACTGATCTTTGAATGGGTCTCCTGATGAAATGGCCAGTTCCTGTCTGGTTACTAGACAGTGAGGCTCACTGTTAATAAACTTCCCCTCATACACAGATATTTCAGTTGACTTCTTAATTGCTTCACTCTTAAAGATAAATATTATTAGATAGCCACAGATCACTAGACATTTTCAGGAAAAATGTTTAACATAAAAGACAGAAACCAAAGTACTGAAAACCTTCCATTGAAACAAAATGGGTCACATTCATAGGAGTGACAAACAGAATGACTTCTCAGTAGCAGCATAGGAAGCTAGAAGATCTTAGAACCACATCTTCAATGACTAAGGGAATATTTACATCTTTCTGTACGCAAACTATCAGTCAAGTATGAGGTAGAAAAAAGATAGTTTCAAACATGCAAAGTCTCAGAAATTTTAATTTTCATGTAGCTTTTATTAGAAAGCTAGCAGAATTTGTGCTGTATCAAAATGTGGTAGTAAATGAAGAAAGAAAAATCCTTCATGTTAAAGATCAATAGATTTGCAATAGGCCTAGAGAGCAACCAGTTGGGTTGGAGTAGAGTGGTTGTCTTCAAAAAGAAAAAGAAATAAATTGATAAATGACTTGATGTCTTTGTCAGTATGGAGAGGATTTTGTCAGAGAGTTAGAAATTAATTAGTAATAGGCATACAGAAACTTATGCAAATGAAAAATGAGGCAATTAGTCAAACAAAAACTTGCAGGAGAAAGAAAATGTGCTCTAACTTATGTGGTTCATCTGTGAATACTTTCTTACTCATAATAGTGTAAATATTCTATTTTGATTTAATGAAAAATTGTGTTATAATAATAATATTAAAAATAAATATTTATATAGCACTTACTGTGCTCCAGACATTGTTGACAATGTTTTATATGCATTAATTCATTTTTATATGCATTAATTCATTTTTTATAAACAGGTACTGTCATTGTACCTCATTTTATGTACGAGGAAACAAGGGCATAGAAGTTAAGTGACTTGCCTAAGGTCATATGCTAGCAAGTGGTAAAGGCCAGATTCAAATCAAGGATATCTGACACCAAAGTTTGTGCTCTAACCACTATACTATACTTCTGAAGAGGGAGGAAGTATGTTTCTGTGAGTTTATGGTTATTGGAGATGGGAGGATGGTAGTAGTGGTATTTATGATATATGAAAGTGGTGGTAGTTATAAAATAAGAATTATAAATTCTGGGAACTCATACAACTTAACAAAAGGAAGATAACCCAGTCAAAAAAATGGGCAATGGATCTAAATAGATACTTTTCAAAATAAGACAGAAGGAAGGCCAAGAGGCATATGAAAACATGCTCAAAGTCACTAATCATCCAAAAGATGCAAATCAAAACGACAATGAGGTACCATTTCACACCTGACAGAATAGCTATCATCAGCAAATCAACAAATGACAAATGCTGGAGAGGATGTGGAGAAAAAGGCACCCTCTTGCACTGCTGATGGGAATGCAGACTGGTTTCCCACTGTGGAGAACAGTATGAAGTTTCCTCACGAAACTAAAAATGGAATTCCCATTTGACCCAGTGATCCCACTTCTAGGAATATATCCCAAGAAATTAGAAACACCAATCAGAAAGGATATATGTACCCCTATGTTCATAGCAGCACAATTTACAATAGCTAAGATTTGGAAACAACCTAAGTGCCTATCAGCAGATGAATAGAAAAACTGTGGTACATCTACACAATGGAATACTACACTGTGGTAAAAAAGGTGTTATTAAAATTTGCAACCGCATGGATGCAACTGGAGAACATTATGCTAAGTGAAATAAGCCAATCAGCGAAAGATAAATATCACATGATCTCACTCATTTATAGAATATAATGAGCAACATAAACTGATGAACAAAAATAGATCAAGAGACAAGAGAAACATCAATCAGATCATCAAACCTTAGATGGAAGGTAGTGGAGGGTGGGGATAAGGGGGAGAGATCAACCAAAGGACTTGTATTGACACAGACAACAGGGGTGTGAGGGCATGTGTGGAGGGGTATTGGGGGGATAATAGGGGAATAAGGACACTTTAATAAATTTAAAAAAAGAAATCTAAATCCTCTTTTTTCCTTAGTAAGATTTGAACAGTAAAGTCTGTAGTTGAAAAATAAAAATAGGATAGTAATAAAACCATGTTATTTATAAATATGAAGGTAAATAACAGAAAACCAAATACAAGCCTTCAATGAGGGACTGGGTCTTGGTGATTGGAGGTGATGGAATGGAGAATTACTTTTTAAAAATATGTTCTTATGTATTTTAAAGAGAGAGGGAGATTGAAATAGAGAAAGAGAAAAATACATCAATGTGAGAGAGAAAAATCGATCAGTTACCTCCTGTACATATCCTGACTGGGTATCGAATCTGCAACCTGGACATGTGCCTTGACTGGGAATTGAACTAGTGTCCCTTTGACACCTGGGACAACGCTCAACCAGTTGAGCCACACTGGCCAGGGCTAGAATTAATATTTTGTTATCAGTTTTATAATTCTCTGTGACTTTTAAAACCGTGTACATGAATTACTATTATAAAAATTGAATTTACAAAAGAAAATAATTGATCAGAATTTAATTTGGTAATATAATAATTTTTTTTAGTTTGGAAAGATAACAGGATACATCTTAATTGGTAATATGTTATTAATTCTAATAACTCCAATGCTCTAATTTTTATTTTCAATTAAATTTTTCAGTGGTCAAGTCAGCTCTGGTAACTATTAGATTTATCTAAAAAATGGTTCTCCTTTATACTTCCAATGATAATTACTTCTTAATGTATTTTACTTACTGTTTTTTTATTGATTATTTTGATATGTATTGGTAGGTTATGTGAGCTCATAAAACAAAATACTTTTATTACAATTTTTGAAAGATACTTATTTAATATTACTCATGGTGACTGCAGTTAACCTTTATAAATTTGACTTACTACTTCCTTACCACTCATTATCTATCCTTTTTATATAGCATACTTTCTTTCACATAGTATTTCACCCCTCATTATTGTTTTTCTCTCTATCAGCAATGAAAATAACTTTTCAGGATATTATCTTAGTTGAATTGACCATTTAAATATTATTTTATTCTAATTGGCCTACCCTCACACCTTTCAACAAATTCATTTTTTCTATATTTAAATAATTTTGATTAGCTTTCCTCCAGTGTTTAGCCCAATGAACTTAGTGGTTCTGATGAAATTACATTCAAGAATTACATGAAATTTTAAAAATATATATATATATATATTTCATTGATTTTTTTTACAGAGAGGAAGGGAGAGGGACCAGAGAGTCAGAAACATCCATGAGAGAGAAACATTGATCAGCTGCCTCCTACACACTCCCTACTGGGAATGTGCCCACAACCAAGCCACATGCCCTTGACCGGAATCCAACCTGGGACCCCTCAGTCCATAGGCTGACCCTCCATCCACTGAGCCAAACTGGTCAGGGCACATGAAAAATTTTTTTTGTTCTTGCCACTACAATAAATATATTTCTTTTTGCTTTTTTCTGATAAAGGCAACTCTCATAAGTTGTAAATTTTATATTGGTTACCGGTTTGTACATTGTACTGTTAACAAGGAAACTTTAGTGAAATACAGAATAATTAATGTAGTTTTTCTAATAAGAACAGAGACAGCAATAGAACTTTAGTTGGTATCAGTGTTATCAGATTTTTTTCACCTAGTGTCAGAAGTACAAATTAATTAAGTATGCAATGTTTCTATCATGTTAGTGGTGTCTCAGCATAATTTGAAGTTATTAAAATGTAAGTAAATTGGTAGATAGCATTTATTTTGGACCTATATAATTAAACCTTTCTCCATTATTTATTGACAGATATGTTTAAAGGGTAAAGTACACATATTTAAATACTTAAGTATCCAAGCATGTTGCAGAATGGATAAGAAACCAGATTCTCTGGATCTTCCATCATTGAGTAAAAGAATGCCCTCCCAACCTCTCACAGACAGGTAATGTAATAATCTTACAGTCTTGTTTCATGATTAATATATTCTCTTTATATAAAAGAGCCGGGACCGGTTTGGCTCAGTGGAGAAAGCGTCGGCCTGCGGACTGAAAGATTCTGGGTTCGATTCCGGTCAAGGGCATGTACCTTGGTTGCGGGCACATCCCCAGTGGGGGGTGTGCAAGGGGCAGCTGGTCAATGTTTCTCTCTCAACGATGTTTCTAACTCTCTGTCCCTCTCAATTCCTCTCTGTGTAAAATCAATAAAATATCTATTTTTTAAATTAAAAAAAAATATATTCTCTTTATATAAAAGATATTTATTAATCTTGAGTGTACTGAATATGTTTAGGCTGATTGTTTCAGTGTTAAATTCAATTTTTTGAAGTGAAATATTATGATCATAGAATGAACTTCTGGAATCCTAGAATCAACTTGTAATTTTCTCAAAAATTAATTATTATTAAAGTTTTAGTAGTAGCATGTAAACATTTATATCATAGTGCAGAAATACCAATTTCTCAGTATCTGACAATTATTACTCCTATGATCACCCTATTATATTTTTTAAATAACTATGTAGTAGAAGTTGATTTTGACCTGAATTTGGTGGAAGATCCAGGCATTTTTGAGTGCTTCCTTACTTTATATTTTTTATATTTAGATCAAAGATGATTTATCATCAATGTTCAGTATGATATTGATGCTTTTATTCTCATGAGATTTTTAAATGATCGATTTGATGTTGTTTTTAATTTATATTTTAAAGATGTACATTGGTCTAATTATATGAAAACAATTCCATCCAGAAGTATGGAAAATAATTGGGATGGGGTGAGGCTGTATTAAGGTTTGACATTGTATTTATGACAAAATTTAGACTACTTGGAATGGCAGTATAATAAGTACTGTTATTAATAGTGCAAGTCTTGGAATTCCCAAATAGGACTTTTTCTTGAATTTTTCCTGCTGCCTAAGTAGAATTAAGTATCCAAACATTAAATTTAGTTCCTAAAGATTCTTTTGTTTAATGTTATGGATGATAGTAAACCAAACTATTCTATAAAAATTAGACTTAATTTATATTCTGTACTCTATTAGTTTGCTTTACATTTATTTAAAAATGAATTTACTTTAGTAACAGCATTTATTATCAGTCATTTATTTATTCTACAAATATTGGTAGCATGCCTACTGGTTCAGGGTATGTTTTGTTGGATGATATACATATTGGTCTTGGCCTTCATGTAGCTCATAGTCTAATGGAAGAGTCAATTAATAAACAAAGCAAGGGAACACATGACACATAATTTCAAATTTCCTTGCTATAAAGGGAAGGAACATGTTTTAAGAGTAAAGATAGGAAATGTCTCCTTGATATGGACTGATTTAATTTAAGACCTGACAAGAGAAAAATTATCTATGAAAAGACTGAGGGAAAGAACATTTCAGACACAAATAATGACATGTGCAAAGGCCTTAAATTAGGAAGAGTCTTGGGTATGAAAAACTAACCCTAGCCTGTTCTGTTCAGTGGTTGGAGCGTCAATCCTCCTACTGAAGGATCCTAGACCCCAATCCAGGGGCACAAATCCAGGTGTCTCTCACATCAGTGTTTCTCTCTCTCTGTCTCTCCCCCTCCCTTCCATTCTGTCTAAAAATGAGAAAAAATATCCTTAGGTGAGGATTAACAAAATGAAACAGAACAGAACAGAACAAAAAAGTAAATGGAGGCCAGCATGGTTGAAGCAGAGTGGCTAAAGGCTAGAATGGTATGTGTTGATTCTGGTTAGTAAGGACTCAAGTCACGTGGGGGCTTTTGAAGCTGTGCTAATTAGTTTGAATTGTATTTAAATTACAGTGGGAGTTCATTGGACAGCTGGGGAATGACATGATCTGATTTATGTTAAAACAACAACAACAAACCTATCTTCGCTTATATAGGGAGAATAGATTGGAAGTAAACAAAAATAGAAATAGAGGGACTAGTTAGGTTGTTGCAGTACTTCCAAGAGATCAAGGGATCTTCAGTAAGGTGATTGCAGTAGAGATGAAAAGGAGTGGATAGAGTTGAGATATATTTTGGAGAAGTCTCTAGCAGTGTCACTCAATAAAATGTGATGTGAGTCATATGGAATTTTAAATTTTCTTGTAACCCATGCAAAAACAAAAGTAAAAAAGAAGCAGGTAAAATTAATTTTAGCAATACACATTATTTAACTCAGATAAAAATATTTCAAAATCTAATTTAAATAGAAAAATTAGTGAGTTTATTTCACATTCTTTTTTTCCTATTAAGTCTTTGAAATCTGGTGTGTATTTTATTTACATTTACAGCATGCCTCAATTTGGACTAGCTACATTTAAAGTGCTCAATAGCTATATACTCCTGGAAAAATTCTTGTATGTACATTTCACACTCATGCCCTTGCCTATATTGTTCTTACTACTCATAAAACCCTTCCTTCTTGCTGAAACCGGTTTGGCTCAGTGGTAGAGCATCAGTCTGCGGACTGAAAGGTCCTGAGTTCAATTCTGGTCAAGGGCATGTACATTGGTTGCGGGCACATCCCCGGTGGGGGGTGTGCAGGAGGCAGCTGGTCGATGTTTCTTTCTCAACGTTTCTAGCTCTCTACTTCTCTCCCTTCCTCTCTATAAAAAATCAATAAAATATAAAAAACAAAAACAAAATAAAAAAAACCCTTCCTTCTTGACTAGTTTGAAAACTGTTCATTCTACAAAGGTAGGCATTACAGTAATTAAGTATGTCCGCTTTTGGAGTCAGACATAATATACCTGTAAAGCCCTTCTCTGACTCTGTGTTCTTGTGCCATAATGTCTCTGGTCCTCTATATTCTTTTTCTTTTGCTCCTTAGTTTTCTTATATGTAAATAAAAAATAATATGCATATGTCAGGATTAAATGAAATAATGTCTATATAGCACTTAACACAATGCCAAACCCAAAATAATTCCTTAACAAATAGCTTATTATTATCATTATCATCTTTTAGAAATACACAGATGTATTTTAATAGTACATAGTATTATTGTGCAGTAGAGTCAGATGCATTTCAGCTCTAATCACGGTTTAACCTCTTAATTACTCTATGGACTGTGTAAGGTATTTAATCTCTCTGAGCTTTTTTATTTAAAATGTTAATAATACCGCCGAAACCGGTTTGGCTCAGCAGTAGAGCATCTGTCTGTGGACTGAGGGGTCCCAGGTTCGATTCCGGTCAAGGGCATGTACATTGGTTGTGGGCATATCCCCGGTAGGGGGTGTGCAGGAGGCAGCTGGTCGATGTTTCTCTCTCATCGACATTTCTAGCTCTCTATCTCTCTCCCTTCCTCTCTGTAAAAAATCAATAAAATATATTTTTTTAAATGTTAATAATACCCATTTTCTAAGCTTATTATGAGAATTAAGTATGTGATTGGCAATTGATAGTAACAAAATAGTTATGGAGGTATAAAGTACAGCATAGTGAATATAGTCAATAATATTTTAATACATATGTACGATGTCAGGTGGGTACTGGAAGTATTGGGGAGGCCATGTTGTTAAGTATATAATATTCTAACCACCATGCTGCATTCCTAAAACTACCATAGTACAAAATAAAATTAAATGTAAGTTATAATTGAAAAATAAAATATTTTAAAATAATGAAAATAATAGATTTTTAAAAATAATTTTGAAACCCACACTTGAAAGTACAATGTAGGGCTCAATTTTTATATAAATCTGAAATATCTAATAAAAATAAAAATAACAATGCTAATAGTAATATAAAAAATAAATGTGTGTGCCTTGGTTTGGCTTAGTGGATATAGCGTTGACCTGTAGACTGAAGGGTGCCGCATTCAATTCTGGTCAAGGGCACATGCCTGGGTTGCAGGCTCAATCCCCAGTAAGGGAAGTGCAGGAGGCAGGCAATTAATTATTCTTTCTCATCATTGATGTTTCTATTCTCTCTTTCTCTCCCTTCTCTGAAATCAATAAAAAATAAATGTGTGCTTGGCAGCTAGTTCAGTAGATGATATTCAGTAAATGTTATAATTTTTCCCCATGGAAAAACTTAGAAGCTTTATTATCCTCATTTGTAAAACGATATAGTGCACAAATTACATAATGTAAGGATTAAAAGTAAAATATGAAGTACCTAACACAGTGTAGATGCTCAACAAATATTAGCAATTATTGCGTCTTTTTATCCTTCAAGACTAAGCACAAATGCCCTTTTCTTGGGTGAGGCCTTTCCTAACCTTACAAGGAGAATTAATTTATCTTTTCTCACAGCATTTTATATTTACCTTTGTCATAGTCTTCGAGACATATAAATATACTTATTTCACCTGTGGTCTGGGAGCCCTTTGAGGTCAAACATTTTTTTAATTCATTTCATCTCAAGCATTCAGCATAGTGCCTCATAGTTGGCAATTTCTTCCCTAAGTTTATTAATATACTCCAGAAAAGTTTAAAGATCAGTTTGGGGGGAGGATATATAGCATAGTGATTAAGATCAGGGACTTTAGTGTTAATCTAGGGATTAAATTTAGACCGCTATTTGCAACTTGCATATCATTGGGTAAATTGTTCAACCCTTTCCCAACTCTGTTTCCTCATCTGTAAAATGAGAAAACACCAACAATCTGCTAGAGTTTTTACAAGGAATATATGAGGTATTGTCTTTAGAGCACTTAGCCCAATTCCTGGCACATGCTAAGTGGTCAATATAGGGTGTTTAGTAAATTTGCAAATCGAAGTGAAAAAAATTACTTCACTACCTGGGTGGCATACTGTCTATTCAGAAATTTGCAAAGACAGCTCTGACCTCACTCCAGAAAAATTATTTATTCAATGCTTTGCAAACTTTGTTTTATATTTTCTCTTTTTTCAGTTATTAAATGGACATTATTCATAAAGCTAAAGCATATTTTTAGAGCTAATGAAGAAGAAAGTATGAATTAAAATTTAAAAATATTTCATCATTTGGCCTAGCTGGTTTGGTTTAGTGGATAGAGCATTGGCCTGCAGACTGAAGGGTCCCAGGGTTCGATTCCAGTCAAGGGCACATGCTCAGGTTGTAGGTTTAATCCCCAGAAAGGGACAGCCAGTCAATGATTCTCTCTCATCATTGATATTTCTCTCTCTCTCTCCCTTCCTCTCTGAAATCAATAAAAATATATTTTAAAATATTTCATTATTCTATGGTGAAATTTGTCAAACCAATGACAAAACCAATAAGATGATTTTGTAGCAGGGCTATCTGCTTTTCTGAATCTCTCAGGAGAAATTAAAGTATATTATTAACAATTGACATTTTATAACAGAGCACATGAAGGAAAAATATTTCATGAAGGTCATGAATAAAGTGTTTTGTTAGGAAGGTTCCTGACATTTCCCCCCTCCTGTCCTTAAGGATCTTAGACATCAAAAGTGTATATTCTGTATTATATAGAAAAATTTTAGGTCAAGTCTGTATTATCTATTTAAGAAGAAAACCCTGACTGTTCTTAGAATTTCTGTTTCCATAGTATGGAAGATTTTTATCCAAATAAAAATCCTGGCCCTGACTCTGGAATTGGAAGTGATAATGGAGAGAAACGATTATCTGCAACCGAAGTGAGTATTTTTTATTGCTGATCTATTTTATTTCAAAATTTTATTAGAGCTTTGAAATAGACACTTGCACATGCTTATTTTGTTTAAAAGTATGATGATTATTACATTTTATGAAATCAGACATGTACATTTTTAAGCTCATAACAATAAACCTTAATGTACTAATTTTTGGTTTGAAAACTGGATATGTAAAGAAAATATTCTATACTTCATATGTGAACTTAAAGCAACTTAATTCCTAATCGTATTTTAAAATGTCTCATTGGTACTTGGGTTTTATTTTTTTCAGCCATCAGATGACGACACAATCAGCCTTCACTCTCAAGTCTCAGAATCAAATAGAGAGCAGACATCAAGAAATGATAGTCACTCCGTTGGAAGTAAACCTGATTCTCAGAAAGGTAATCCATATGGTGTTTGCTATATTTATTTTATGTACATAGCCCTTATAAAAATGGACTTTGAAAAATATTATCTTTGGCCAACTTTTTTATTGAGAAAACAAACTTTTATTCTAAACAGTGTCAGAACTAACTATTCATATTTTAAATAAATATTATTTTATATTTAGACCAGGAAGTGTATGATTTTATTGACCACAACACAGAAGATGTAGCAGTTGCCGAACAAGGAGATACACATATTGGATCCTTTGTCTCTTTCTTTAAGGTAAAGAAACAAATATTAATAACATGTTCTCCTTGATCTCACAAAAAATGGACAATACAATTTAAAAATGATAACTTTCTTTTATATAAGGGAAAAGAAAAAGGTCCTGAAAAATCTCAGAAAAATGAAGAATTAGGAGATGAGAAAAGGTAAGCACACACAAATTCTCAAATGGAAATGTTACTTATAAATATTTGAATTATATTTAGATATTCCTACTTGGAAGAATATAATTTTTGTTGATTTACCCATTAGATTTAGGTAATTTGTGAATACTTTATTTGCTTGCATTCCTCAGTTAAACTGAAAATTCTCGTAAACATTTAAATTGTCATTTATACATTGTTTTTCCCCTCAGAAGTATAATAATAATGTCTTCTATGATTATTACTGAGAAAGACTGTACCTTTACATACATTGCCTCATTTAAACTACTTAATAACTCTTTTGAATAGATGGTATTGGCATCATTTGATGAGTAAGGAAACTGAGACCCTGTTTTTCAAATGTCTGCAACTCATGTGTCCTAACTCTTAGTCTCTTTCATTGAGAAAATACACTTTAAGAGTATTTTCATATTTTATTAAAATAAGTGTGCTTTTGATCTCTTCTATATCATTTATCTTATGAAATGATGGAATATGACATACCACATTTTTCCTTTTAAGTTCCTTCATTGAAGCAAGAAAGGAAGGGAAGAGCATATTTTGAAAACCTACCATGTACCAGGATCTGTGCTATATGCTTTCCCATGTTTCTTATATAGTGTTCACTAAATTCTGCACAGTAGATATTGTCCTCATTTTTACAGATGATGAAGATGAAGCTTGGAGATGGAAATTTCTTGCCTAGAACCACTAAGCTAGTATCCAATAGAACCTAGTGCATAAACTGAGCTCTCTCTAATTCCTGAAGCTTTTTTCTTTTCTTTACATTGTGCTTCCTCTAAATGACCTCATTAACTTTTTAAGCAGTTATTATTAATCTCTGGCACATCATTAGGAGCTACATAACTTTATCTTATATTCTTTATATTTAATTATTTTACTTTCTCACTTTATCTCATGAGGACAATTGCCTGAACTTGAGTCACCACTGGCATGCAAGTTATGGTAAAGAGAGTCTCAGCATTTGATACTTTTTTTGTTTTAAATCACATACTTCTTTTTGGAGAACAGCTTATTTTACAATTTCTTGGTTCTATTTGAATGATAAAAATTATATACTTTTTGGCAAATTTGCCAAACTTATTTGAACCCATTTTGTATTTCCTCTACTTAAACATTTTGTGGAGAGATTTTTAAGATCAATATGAAAATTTTATGACATTTTGTATTTACTGATAAAGACTGGACAGATAGGACTCTGTAGTTCTTATTACACTCACAACTGGAACATATACATTATTAAATTACTATGGCCATTACACAATTCAGAAATTACAAAAAAAAATTACTACAGTTCAATTAGTTAGCCATTAATTATATTAATATAACCAGTATGCTACATGTTCTTTTTAGAAGAAAGGATAGATATGCTTTTATATTCTTTAAATATTCCTTATTTTTTATTTTAATGTTATAAATACACAAATGTTAAGATTTTAACTTTCACCCAAAACCGGTTTGGCTCAGTGGATAGAGTGTCGGCCTGCGGACTGAAGGGTCCCGGGTTCGATTCTGGTCAAGGGCATGTGCCTTGGTTGCGGGAACATCCCCAGTGGGGGGTGCGCAGGAGGTGGCTGGTCGATGTTTCTCTCTCATCAATGTTTTGGCTTTCTATCCCTCTCCCTTCCTCTCTGTAAAAAATCAATAAAATATATTTAAAAAACAAAATTTTAGCTTTCACATGGTATGAAAAACTAAACATGGCTTCTAGTTCTGGAAACAGGTATAAAAATAAAGAGACTTTACTGGGGGGGTGGGTGGAACACACAATACAATATACAGATGATATATTATAGAATTGTACATCTGAAATGTATATAATTTTATTAAACAATGTCACTCCAATAAATTCAATAAATAACAACAAAAATAAAATAAATGAAAAAAAAACTTATCTTTTTGGATAAACATATTTGTGTCACCTTTCAGACTTGGAAAAGAAGTTGCAGAGGAAGATGATGATTTGAAGGCAGTAGCCACTAAGTTATTGCATCAAGAGCAAAAGAACAGGTATTTTTTAGTAATGATATTTAAATTGGCAAATTTTACAATAACTAAATCTGATTATTTAAAGATTATCAGATAAAGTATATTGAGTTTTCAGTAGTCAATAGGGCCATTTTAAGAACTATTTGAAGGGACTAGCTGCTGAAAGACAATAGGAAATACTTAGCAGAAATATGTAAAGTTACATATATAATTAAGAAAATTACAATGTCATTATATTTAATTATTGGTTAGGAATCCCTTTTTCATTTCTGTGTGCTAAATAATGACTTATTTGTTGAATTCATTTTAGCCCCAAGTAGCATTAGATATATTGTAAGCATTTTTCTCCATATATATATATATATATATATATATATATATATATATGTAATCAGTATATAGTGTTCTTTTTATGAGATTCCAAATTACTTGGGATATATGTAAAGGGTCACTAATCCCATCATGAGGAGTTCATCCTCATGCTCTCATTTAAACCTAATAATTACTTGATCATCCACTAATATGAATTTAATTACATAATGGGTGATTAAATCAGCATGATAATTTGAGGTTCAGAGATTCATGTTGGTCAGTGAGCATTTCTCTCTCTGGTGGGCTATTCCCAAAAGCTTATCTTTTGCACTGAGAAAGACATTGTGTGAATGAGTATAAAATCAGTCAGTAAAAGTCCTTTATTTTTTCTAATTACAATTTATATTCAATATTATTTGTATTCGTTTCAGGTGTACAGCATAATGGTTAGATAATTGTATGCAAAGTGTTCCCTTCACCCCCGATATTGTCAGTTCCCATCTGGCACCATACACAGTTATTATAGTATTATTGACTATATTTCCTATTGCTGTACTTTACATCCCCGTGACTATTTGTAACCACCAATTTGTACTTCTGAATCCCTTCACTTTTCCCACCCAGACCCAACCCCCAACCCCTCTGGCAGCATTAGTCTCTGTTCTCTATCTATGAGTCTGTTTCCGTTTTGTTTATTCCTTTATATTGTTGTATAGATTCCACATATTAGCAACATCATATGGTATTTGCCTTTCTGTGACTGACTGACTTCATGTAGCATAAACACTCTAGGTCTGTCCATGCTGTTGCAAATGCTGTGGTTTCATTATTTTTTATGGCCTAGTAATGTCCATTATATGTATATACACCACTTTTTCTTAATCTACTCGTCCATTGATGGACACTGGGTTGCTTCCATATCTTAACTATTTTAAATAATGCTTCAGTGAATACAGGCGTGCATCTATCCTTTAGAATAAGTGTTTTGAGTTTCATCAGATATATACCCATAAGTGGAATTCCTGGGTCATTAGACAGTTCCATTTTCATTTTTTTTTTTTTAGAAACCTCCTTACTCTTTTCCATAATGGTTACACTGATCTGTGTTTCCACCAAAAGTTCATGAGTGTTTATTTTTGTCCACAATCTTGGCAACAACTGTTGTTTGTGGATTTCTTGATAATAGCCATTCTGACAGGTGTGAGTTGATATCTTGTTGTGGTTTTAATTTGCATTTCCCTGAAGATTAGTGACCTTGACCATCTTATCCTATGTCTGTTGGCCATCTGTATGTCCTTTTTGGAGAAGTGGTTTTCAGGTCCTCTGTCTATTTTTTAATTGAAATGTTATTTTTGGTGTTGACTTGTCTGATTACATTATGAATTGTGGATGTTAACCCCTTATCAGATCTATCGGTGGTAAAAATGCTCTCCCATTGTCTTTTCATTTTGTTGATATTTTCCTTTGCTGTGAAAAACCTTTTTATTTTGATGTAGTTCCATCTATTCATTTTTTCTTTTGTTTCCTTTACATAAGGAGGTATATCAGAAAATATATTTCTAAGAGAAATATCCTAGATTTTACTACCTGTGTTTCCTTCTAGATATTTTATTATTTTGAGTCTTTTGTGTAAGTCTTGAATCCATTTTGAATTTGTTCTTGTATATGGTGTAAGAAGGTAGTCTAGTGTCATATCTATGCAGTTTTCCTAGCACCTTTTATTGACTTGACTTTCTCTGCCCCATTATATCTTCTTTTTTAAAAACATTTTTTATTGATTTCAGAGAGAAAGGGAGAGGAAAAGAGATAGAAACATCAATGATGAGAGAGAATCATTGATTGGCTGCCTCCTACACACCCCACACTGGGATCGAGCCTGCAACCTAGGTATGTGCCCTGACCGGGAATTGAACCTTGACCTCCTGTTTCTAAGTCAACGCTTAACTGCTGAGCCATGCCTTATGGGCCCCCATTGCATCTTCTTAATTTGTCAAGTATTAATTAACCATATTGGCATGGGTTTAATTCTGGATTCTCTATTCTGTTCCATGGATCATAGTTGTGTCTGTTTTTATGCCAGTGCCATGGTGTTTTGATTACTATAGCCTTGTAGTATAGTTTGATATCAGGTTTTGTGACACCTCCAACTTTATTTTTTGTCAAGATAGATGTGGCTGTTCACTGTCTTTTGTGAGTCCATATAAACTTATGGGTTATTTGTTCTAGTTCTGTAAAGTGTGCCATTGGGATTTGGATAAGAATTGTGTTAAATCTACAGATTGCTTTGGTTAGTTTGGACATTTAAATGATGTTAATTCTTGCTATCCATGAGCATAACATATGCTTCCATTTATTTGTATCTTCAGTTTTTTCCTTCAGTGTATAAATTTTGAACTATAGGTCTTTGCCTCCTTGTTTAAATTTATTCCTAGGTATTTTATTTTTTTGAGGCATTTGTAAATGGAATTGTTTTCCTATTTTCCCTTTCTGATAGTTCATTATCCTATATAATAAAGAGGTAGTATGCAAATTGACCATCACTCCAACACACAAATGGCCACCTCCATGCTGTCAAAGATGGCTTTCCCCATGTGGACATAAGATAGCCACCACAAGATGGCTGGCAGGAGAGGGCAGTTGTGGGCAATCAGGCCAGCAGGAGAGGGCAGTTGGGGGTACCCAGGCCTGCAGGGGAGGGCAATTAGGGCTGACCAGGCTGGCAAGTTAAGGCAGTTAGGGGTGACTGGGCCTGCAGGGGAGGGCAGTTGGGGGCAACTAGGCCTGCAGGGGAGGTCAGAAGCAATCAGGCCAGCAGGGGAGCAGTTAGGCATTGATCAGGCTGGTAGGCAGAAGCAGTTAGGGGCAATCAGGCAGGCAGGCAGATGAGTGGTTGGGAGCCAGCAGTCTTGGACATCCCTCGAGGGGTCCCAGATTGGAGAGGGTGTAGGCTGGGATGAGGGATCCCCCCCTCCTGCCCCATGCATGGATTTCATGCATCAGGCCTCTAATTGGTGTATAAAAATGCAACTGACTTTTAAATATTTGTTTTGTATCCTAATATTTTACTGAATTTATCTGGCAGTTCTAATAGTTTTTTTGTGTGGACTCTTCAGGGTTCTCTGTATTCACTATCCTGTCATCTGGTAATGACAAATGACAGTTTTACTTTTTACTTTTCAAGTTGGATGCTTTTCATTTCTTTTCTGATTGCTGTGGCTAGTACTTCCATTATTATGTTGAATAAGGATGGTGAAAGTGGACATTATTGACTTGTTTCTGATCTTAAAGGGGATACTTTTAGCTTTTCCCCATTGAGTATAATGTTAGTTGTGGTTTTACCATATATTGCCTTTATTATGTTGAGATATGTTCCCTCTATTTCCACTTTGCTAAGAGGGTTTTCTTCTTTTTTAATCCTCACTCCAAGATATTTTATTTATTTATTTTTATTTGAGAGAGAGAGAGAGGGAGACAGAGAAATAGAGAGAGAGAAAGAGAGAGAGACAGAGAGACAGAGAAAGACATTGATCTGAGAGAAAAGATTGATCGGTTGCCATCTATATTTGCCCTGACTGGGGATTGAACCTTCAACCTAGGTATGTGCTGATTGGCAATTGAACCCATAAACTTTTGATGTATGGGACACTGTTCTAACCAACTGAGCCACTGGATGACCAGGTGCTAAATGTTTTTATCATAAATGGGTGCTGAATTTTATCAAGTGCCTTTTCTCTATCTATTGATATTATCATAACTCCTTTATTTTATTTATGTGATGTATCATGTTAATTGATTTGCTGATCTTGTACCACTGGTATATCCCTAGAATAAATCCAAACTTGATCATGGTGTATGATTTTTTTAATGTATTGCTGCATCTGGTTTGCTAATACTTTGTTGAGTTTTGCATCTATGTTCATCAGGTATATTGGCCTATACTTTTCTTTCTTTGTAGTGTCTTTATCTGGTTTTGGAATTAAGATAATGCTGGCCTCATACAATCTTTGGAATCTTCCCTTCTCTTGAATGTTTTGGAATAGTTTGAGAAAGATAGGTGTTAGTTCTTTGAATGGTAAAATTTGCCTGTAAAACCATTCGTCCAGGACATTTGTTTGCTGAGAGATTCTTTAAATTATTGCTTTAATTTAATTTGTTATAATCTGTTCAGATTTTCTGATTCTTCTTGATTCAGTTTTGGAAGATTGTATATTTAAAGGAATTTATCAATTTTTTCCAGGCTGTTTAATTTTTAAAAATATATATATTTTATTGATTTTGTACAGAGAAGAAGGGAGAGAGATAGTTAGAAACATCGATGAGAGAGAGTCATCAATCAGCTGCCTCTTGCACACTCCATACTGGGGATATGCCTGCAACCAAGGTACATGCCCTTGACTGGAATCAAACCCTGGACCTTTCAGTCCCCAAGCCAATGTTCTATCCATTGAGCCAAACCGGTTTTGGCCAGGCTGTTTAATTTTTTTTGGCATTTAGCTATTTGTAGTATTTTCTTATAATCTTCTGTATTTCTATGGTGTCAGTTGTTACTTCTCTTTCATTTCTGATTTTATTTGGGTCTCTAATTTTTTTCTTTATGACTGGGTAATAGTTTGTCAAACTGTCAATCTTATTTATCTTTTTCTTTCTTTATTTTTGAATATATATATTCAAAAAATATATATATATTTAATACAATATATATATATAGTTGATAGTATTATAATATCCCCTTTTCCCCCCCTTGTTTTTCTTTTCAAAGAACCAGCTCAGGGTTTTATTGATCTTTTGAATTTTTTTATTTTTTTTTTAGTCTCTATGTCATTTATTTCCTCTCTAATCTTTATTTCCTTTGGTCTTCTCAGTTTGGTCTTTTTTGTTCTCTTTCTAGTTCATTGAAGCATAAAGTTAGATTGTTTATTTGAGACTTGTTTCTTGAGATAGGCCTATAATGCTTTGAATTTCTCTCTTAGGATTGCTTTCACTGTGTACCATAGATTTTGAGTTCTTGTGTATACAGTCAAAGAAGGCATTCTAGGTGGTACTTTGTAGAATGCCTTCTTTGACTGTATACTACTTCACTGTTATTTTTTAAAAATTTTTTATTTTATTTTTTTTAAATTTTATTGATTTTTAGAGAGAGAGAGGGACAGGAAAAGAGAAATACCTACAGTATTGGCTGCCTCTTGCACCCCCCTACTGGGGACCAAGCCTGCAACCTGGGCACATGCCCTGACTAGTAATCAAACCAGCAGCTTTTCAGTACAACTCCCAACCAACTGAACCACAGGGACCAGGCCACTACTGAACTTTTCTTTACCTAGCTACTTGTGGAAAGTAAGTGCAGTGTTAGTTCTCAGTTAAAAGTAGCCATGCATGTCCTCCAACTTAGAAGCAAGTAAAAAACTTATGTTGGTTCAGTGATTATTTTCTTAAAGCAGCTTGCCACTTTGTTTATTAGTTCATACTTTTTTTGTCAATATATTTAATTGTTTGAGAAAGTTTATACTAGTACTTGGTGGATTTAACTATCTTAGGAAAGTAACAAGAGATATTGTGTGCAGAATTATTAATCAAAAGGAGTGGGAAAAGAGATCAGCAAATAAAGTATCAAGTAGATAACTCATAAATGTTCAAAGTCTGAAGCCTAGTTATTTAGAAGACTACCCCCTCTTTGTCTAAGATGCATAGATTAAGCTACTTTGTACTGACAGTTTATTGTTGAATTTTTCAAAAGCTAATCTTTATCTTTCTTGTAAAAATATTGGATTATTTCTACTTGTAATTGAGTGAATTGAATAAGTGATCTTGATTAAAATAGCAATTCTGCAAGTCATAGATTTTGGAAATTAAAAATAACTATTGTCTTAAAATTGTCTTAATATTATTATTTACATATTCACCAACTCTACTTTTTTTTGTTAATATTAGAGGCAAAGCTATTGCTTTTTTTTGGTATGACTTCATCTTTTTTTTAACTACTCTTTGTAATTCTTCAGTCTCCTTTTCCCCCCCATGACCTCCCTGCAGCCTCCCCTACGCCCCCCCCCTCGCATATGCCTTCGCCTATCCCTCCCCTCCCCCACCCCGGTGTCTTGTATCCATTGGTTATGTTTATATGCATGCATACAAGTCCTTTGGTTGATCTCTCACAGCTCCCCACCCCCAACCTCCCTTGCCTTCCTGCTATAGTTTGACAGTCTGTTCAATGGTTCTTTATCTCTATAACTATTTCCCCCCCATTTATTTTCTTTGAAAAAAATCTTGCAACTGCAGACTAGAAATAAACATATAATAACAAAAAAAGTTTGAGTCCCAATTTCAGTGTCCAACAGTTCTGAGTCCCAGTTTCGATGTCAATTAGTTCCTTATATGTACATGCCAGCAATGATATCTGGATGATGGACAGATGGTGGCAATGCAGATCTGATCCTCTCTGGTTTGGTCCTGGGCAACCTGCAGCAATGCACAGCTACTGACTGCTAGCGTGGCCAGGCATTGTCAGCGTCTTCCATCTCTGGGCTGTTTCTCCTTTTTTCTTCATGTTGGAGCAGAGCTGACAACTCCTCTCTGTTGCAGGAATCCCCATGGTCTTGGAGTAGTTTTCTGAAAATATACAAACATATTCTCGACCAAAAGTTAATAAAAGAATCTTTTCTATAAAATTGACTTAGAATCCTTTTTATTTTTGCCCAAACGATTTTCCTTTGGCTTATTTTGACACCGTGTATGATTTTCAAGGGTGTCTTGCTGTTATCATTACAAATGAAAATTTTCTATAGTAAAAATTTTCTAGATGTAATTTACAGAGGTGGGGCACAGACCCTCACTCCCCAACCTTGCAGGGACCTGAACCCTCACCCCTTCAGAGGGAGGTCTCCTGCTCCCATGGCTGCTTTGTTTCCCATGCCCAGCTCAGATGAAGACCCAGGTAACAGACAGAGACTTGGCCCAGCTCAGATGGAGACCCAGGATACAGACAGAGAATTGGCCAACAGCAGCTGCTCTATATCTAAATCCAGCATAGCACCAGGAATGCTCAGGGCATACTCAAGAATGCAAATAATCCTTTCCACTAATATTTATAGGGTAAACTAAGATTGTTGTTAGTGTATTAAACTTGACAGTAAAAAAGTAATCAAGTTTTCAGATTAATTTAAATTGGTTAATAGAAATAAGTGAACATCCAAGAAAATTTAAGTGTACTGGACAAAAACCTGTTTCTAAAATATTAACTAAAATTTCTATTGGTAGTGCATCTCACGGTAAAATTGCTTAACATGAAATGAACCTAAAGCAGTTTTATTTTTTGTGCAAAAACTTAAAATTTAATGTTATCAAGACTGCATTACAAAATTTACAAAAGCATCCATTTAAAAAAAAAGGAAGGATAGTAGGGTAATATCATGTATTGCTCTTTTCTTTATACTGATTTTTTTTTTATTACATGGATTTATAAGCAGATGTTTAGCTGGCTTCTTAAAATTTGTTTCGTTATCATCCTTAAATAAAGGGTTAAATATATGCGGGCTTTTGAAATGAATGGCTTGAGTTGACTGATTCCCATTTCATGTTCATTCCTACCAACTTACTCTGTTCTATAGTAGTTTCTATTATGTCTTTCTTTTTAGTAATTATTTTATTTGCTTTTAAGTGTTTCCTGAGAATTTTTACCTGTTGTGAAAAGATGTGCTTCTGAATATTATGTAATGTGGATAAATAAAAGTGATTATGAAAAATTATATTGAAGTATAATTAACATTCATGGAAAGCAAAATCAGATTTTGAGAAGTTTATTATTTTGTCTTAGAATTATAGAAATTATGTACATTACCTGTTTCATATGATTTTTTTTCTGATCATGTGAACATTTCAGTTTGAAGAGCATCATATTAACATCTAGTACGTTATAACAAATCAGGTAGTTCTCTCAACCCTTGAAATCTATCCATTCTTTCTTTCTGCTCACTTTACTAATGACTTCCCTGTCCTCTCCTAAAACATCTTTCTTCTCCCATCTTTTGGTTTGGTTGATGTACATGAAATGTGAATACAGACAGAAGCTTTTATGTTATAGAGTATCATTCAGTGAAAATTTTTCCAGAAGGCCAGAAAAGCAGGACGTGTGCATCAAGGTATCTGGAGTTTGGGGAAGCCTTATGTATTAAAGGACCAGGTGATGCAACTGAATTGTATAGTCTTGTACTTTCAAAATACAGTATTGGTAACTGGATTAGGGAAATGTATTAATCTAGAATAAATAAAACAGGTATTTATCTTTACTTTGAATATCACAGAGTAAAAGTTTAAATATCAATGTACATAGCAAAATTTTACTTAGGAGAATTCTTAAGTACATAAAATATGTTTTGTAGGTAAGTGGATTTCAACTTTTTTTTCCTTTCTGCTCCAATATACCTCATACACATTGATTATCAAAATGCTAGTGAGTGTGGTGTCGGGGAGAATCCAGAAATTACTGTTGTGAAGGGCATTGTAGTTTGACCCACCACTGGAACAATTCTGACATTCCCACCCCATCCCACGTAGTACATAACATACTGCTATACCTCTTTTTTAAAAGTCACTATTTAAAGATGTATTTTTTCCTAATAATCTTAGATATTTCATTACCTCAATTTTTCTGCATTTGGGGATTCAGCATAATTTTAATGTATGTCCATACAAAGAAGAATAAATGTATCATTAAATCTCAAAATTGTTTGGTACCAAGCTACACTGCTTTGCCTATGATGCATGCCCTTTGCACCTCACTGTGACTCTTCCTAGTGAAACTCTACTAGATTCAAGGCTAGTGAGGAATCTGGGGTACTGGAAATTGGATTCTTTATGTTAACCATCTTTCTGTAATTACCAATTTATATTTATTTCATGATGTATTTTAGTAGTCAATAAATAGGTTTGATTTGAAATTCTTTTCTATCTATCATGTTTTTATAGTTGATGTCTGAAAATTTTATCTATCCTATTAATATATAATAAAACTTTAATATGCAAATCAACCGAAAGACAGAATGACCAGTTGCTATGACGTACAATGACCATCAGGGGCCAGACACTCAACACAGGACCTGCCTCCAGTGTTCAATGTGCTCTCACAGAGGGCATGCCTCTCAGCCAGAAGCCAGGCTCATGGCAGGCGAGTGCAGTGGCGGTGGTGGAAGCCTCTCCCACCTCCACTGCAATGCTAAGGAGCAGCGAAACGGCTTCTAGCTGAGTAGTGCTTCCAGAGGATATTCCCTGGGGGTCCCAGACTTCTAAAGGGTGCAGGCTGGGCAGTGCATGAATGTCATGTACTGAGCTTCTAGTATATATAAAAGCCTAAGCAACCATTTGATATTTTGACTGGTAGCTATGATGCACACTGACCACCAGGGGGCAGATGCTCAATGCACAGACATGGAAACATGGAACAGACTAAAGTATCTCAGAGGGAAGGTGGGAGGGAGGAAGGTTGGAAGAGATCAACCAAAGATTTTACATGTGTACTAGAGGCCTGGAGCATGGATTTGTGCACCATTGGGGTCCTTTGGCCTGGCCTGTGCCCTCTGACAATCTGGAACCCCTTGGGGAATGTTGGACTGCCAGTTTCAGCTGATCCCCATAGGCCACACTGAGGGACTCCACTGGTGTACTCGTGCACTGGGCCTCTAGTTTTGAATAATAGTCAGATTTTATTCCTTATAAAACTAAACTTTAAAATAGAAAATTTAGCTACATTTATATCTATAATAAGTAAATATTAAAAACTCTTAGATTATTTATATTAAAAATAATAATTCATTACTTTTGACTTTGAAATTAATACTTAGAATTATATACAATTATGGACAAATAGTTCTCTCCTACAATAGTTTATCATTATTTTTCTTCTTTTTTGCTTTTCTTTGAATACTCTTTTATCTAGTTGTTAAAAATGTGATTAACTTGTGGGTTTCTTCCCCCCAGATAATTTAACTGTAGTACTGGTTTTGTATTTGGAATTAAGGTTTTTTTGGCTTTTGGCAAAATGACGATGTATTACATCAACATAACCCTATAATTTACTGTGCTGGGAAAACTAATTTGGTCTTAATGGTACCTAAACAATCTGCATCTTTTTATTGTGTATCTTAGCCAAAAGTTAGGTATGCACAGGGCATTAGTAGCATGCCTAGAAGATATCCAAGTCTTGAAAATGGTTTTATAAAAGAAGATGCATGGAAGAGTTGGTGAGCTTCATTCCTTCATAATAGTCAGTGTACTTATTGGACATTTAATCTAAATAATATTTAAATAATGTTTCCTAGCAAAAATTTTCATGGAACAGATGCAATTTTATTATGTACTAGTGGCCCAGTGCACAAGATTCATGCACTGGGGAGGGGTGTCCCCCAGCCTAGCCTGCCCCCTCTCACATACTGGGAGCCTTCAGGGGATGTCCTACTGAGAACATTCTGGCCTCCCTTTGTGGGAGGTGACCAGGCTCATCAGGAGAAGGCACCAGCCCCATCACCCCACTGCTGCAGCCACTGACAAGTCACCGCAGCCACCAAGATGTCTTCATCAACACGGATTCCAGTCCCTTCACCATGAAAAAAATGGCAACTTTTTTAAGGCATTTTCAAGATGTGTCTTTAATAAGATATGATCTATCTTTCTTTATTTTCTCTTTCTTTCTTTCTTTCTTTCTTTCTTTCTTTCTTTCTTTCTTTCTTTCTTTCTTTCTTTCTTTCTTTCTTTCTTTCTTTCTTTCTCTTTCTTCCTTTCTTCCTTTCTTCCTTTCTTCCCTTTCTTCCTTTCTTCCTTTCTCCCTTTCTCCCTTTCTTCCTTTCTTCCTTTCTTTCCTTCCTTCCTTTCCTTTCCTTTCCTTTCCTTTCCTTTCCTTTCCTTTCCTTTCCTTTCCTTTCCTTTCCTTTCCTTTCCTTTCCTTTCCTTTCCTTTCCTTTCCTTTCCTTTCCTTTCCTTTCCTTTCCTTTCCTTTCCTTTCCTTTCCTTTCCTTTCCTTTCCTTTCCTTTCCTTTCCTTTCCTTTCCTTTCCTTTCCTTTCCTTTCCTTTCCTTTCCTTTCCTTTCTTTTCCTTTCCTTTCCTTTCCTTTTCCTTTTCCTTTTCCTTTTCCTTTTCCTTTTCCTTTTCCTTTTCCTTTTTCCTTTTCCTTTTCCTTTTCCTTTTCCTTTTCCCTTCCTTCCTTCCCTTCCTTCCTTCCTTCCTTCCTTCCTTCCTTCCTTCCTTCCCTTCCTTCCTTCCCTTCCTTTCTCTACCTGAGGATATGTTTCCATTGGTTTTTAGAGAGTGTGGAAGAGAGAGAGAGAGAGAGAGAGGAAGAGACAGAGAGAAACGTCAGTGTGGATAGGGGCACTTTGATTGGTTGCCTCTTGCATGAGCCTTGACCTGGGCCCCAGCCAGAGAGAAGCCTGTAACCTAGGTACATGCCCCTTGATCAGAAGCCAACCTGAACCTTGCGGTTGGCAGGCCTAGTCATTATCCACTGAGCCAAACCAGCTAGGGCAGGAATGATATTTCTTAGCCTCCAGCAGTTGACCCTTCATTTTTTTACTCGAGGAGTGTGGTGGAAAACTCTAGATCACTTTTTTGGATTCTTACACCCAAGCTACTAAAAATATTACCAATGGCATACAGGGAGCTTAGCCAATGAGCTGTCATAAAAGGTGTTTTCTCTGTGGTTCATACCAATCAAATCGCCTCCAATCACTGCCTCCACCATGGCCAAGGCCTAAAGCCTTGGGGCCTGGTCAGAAACCCCCCAACTCCTTCTGATTGCCAGCTCCACCCTTACCAAGGCCTAAAGCCTCTGCACCTAGACAGGGACACCAGATCCCTCCCCATCACCAGTTCCTGCCCCTGCTCAGGAGCCCTCTAACTAAGGCCCTTCCCAGGTTGCTCAGGACCCACATGGGGCCTATCTCGGAGTGACCTGAGTGCAGAGAAAGTTCCCAGGACCCAGGCTTCTGGGCACCTATGTATACAAATTAACCACCATCTTTGTCCGGTTAATTATCATACTCTGATTGGCTGTGGGCATAGGGTAGGTACAGTCAATTTACATGTTTTGTCTATTATTAGGTATAATGTACTATTCTCTTTTAATAAATTTTGGAATTAACATGTTAACTTTTTAAAATATATTTTTATTGACTTCGGAGAGGAGGGGAGAGAGAGACAGAAGCATCAGTGATGAGAGAAAATAATTGATTGGCGACCTCCTGCACGTCCCACACTGTGGATCAAGCCCGCAACCCAGATATGTGCCCAAGCTGGGAATCAAACTGCGACTTCCTGGTTCATAGGTTGACGCTCAACCACTGAGCCATACTGGCTGGCCTAATGTGTTCATTTTAATTCTAGGATTCTTAATCATTCAACTTCTATTACAAGAAACAAGCCAAAAGAAAATGTGGAATGCGAAAAGAGGTATGACTTTTTTTTTAGTCCTTATATTTAATATTTTATTAGACTTGATGCTCTGACAGTGATGTTCCTATTTGTGGATTTTAATTAAATGATATTGATTTAATATAACTAATTTAACGAGGAAAAGTTATAGCATGAGTTAAGTTTACTTTTGGTATAAGCAAATTGAAAAAATGCTGATTTGATCTCCTTTTGTGTTCATACATGCATTTTGTCTTGATGAAAGAATCATTTATTCATTCATTCATTTAGCAACATCTAGTGTATTACTATTACTGCCAGGAATAATGTGTTTCTTCATCATGGATTGTGTTTATTCTCTGTGTTATTATTTACTTTTTTTCTTTGCAATTGGGTTTTACTAAGTTCTTCTATATGAATACATATTCTAAGTCCACATATATTAATTCCAGATAACTAGACACCTTCAAAGTTTCTATTTATTCTTTTTGGTGGTTTGAAAATTTACATTAAACTCAACTCCAAAGTCATTCCTATGTGAGTGGAAAGGACAAGGCTGTGAGTGGGTATAGATGTCTACATTGAGATAATTAACATTTATTGAATGCTAGTTATAAGCATAACTCTTCTGAGTGTTTTAAATATAATATCTCACTCAATCCTCATCAGTAACTCCTATGACTTTGTTACTGTTGTCCTCCCCATTTTATAAGACTGATA